>CM052891.1:50826744-50858303 GCA_028534135.1 Potos flavus
CGCCCTCCCACTGGTCCTCCAGATTGGCGATCGGCAGCTACATTCTCAGAAGCCTCCTTCATTTCTCTCCCGCCTGCACCCCAGACCGAGTGTTCCGCAAGCTGCTGTTTGCCCACCACAGTATTTCTCCCATCTAGTATTTCCTTTTCCCCACTCCCAGAGACGTGAGAGAGAACCCCATCATCTCTCTTGGGCCACAGCAGCAGCCTAGCCAATCTCCTTAACCACCTGCCAATCTCCCCTCTCTGTGTGACCAATCTACCCTCTGTATAATTTCCAGAGCCCGCTTCCTACAGCACAGGCTGGGTCACACTAGGACTCTATCAAAACACACAGGCCTAGCCACATCACCTAGAAAAACCCCAACCCCTCAGCTAGGAGCAAAGCTTTCCACCGTTCAGGCCCAACCCCCTTTCTCAAGCCTGTCTCATCAAGACGCAGGCTCCCACACCACCGGACTGTTCACTCGCCTCACCTCTCCCTGCATTTGCTCCAACCGTACCCTGCGGGCTTCTCCTCTCCTCCACTGTCCCTCTCCACGACACCACTGCCATCTGTCAGAAATTCGACACAACTCTCCAGGCTCTATTCAAATGCCACTTTCTCCAACATAACTCGGGGTGCAGAGAGGGTTGAATGGAGGGAAGAACCTATGTTAACTGAACCTCCTGGATGATTTCAGATGCTCCCTCGTCTGTGCTGTCCAAGTACTGTAAATGACGGAGCCCACCACGTTATCGTGACCGCACGCTGTCCTCTGACTTTCTCTCGACAAACAGCTCCAGCCCGTATGTACTCCGTGACACACACGGTGCTCGGAGCAGCACCGCCGGCCAGACGACATGTCCTTTCCTCACGGAGTCGGGCTGTATTCACCTCTAGACTTCATGCCCCGTAATAAAAGGAGCATTTCTATTTTGTGGTAATATCCACCACACGATGCCCACCAGGCATTAGGCATAAGCAGTCAATATTTATTTAAAGAATGAAAGGATTAAGGAAAAAGGAATGATAATGAGCAAGTTTTGTGCGTTTTGACTATAATCAGGTTACATCAACTCTATGATTCTGTTCAGGCAACACCACAATGAGGTCTCTAGGCAAAGTTCATTCTACGTAAATAGAAGCAGTAACCAGAAGAGAAATGGCAGCCCCGCTCTCCTCCTAAATTCTAGTATTGTCTCTGCTATAGTGCAAGTCACTTCCATTTTTTTAGTCCATAGTTTCCTGATCTGTAAAATTAGGGAAGACAATTAGTCTTTAGGACTCCTTTCAGTAATACGTCTCTGTATCTACTACTCTCTACAGGTAAAACACGTCTAGAGAACATCAGGTACCACCAGAAGTCATTAACAACTGATATCTGTCTCAAAGATCATCAAAAGAATGTTAAGTATTACAACCGTACCAAAAAGAATAAACTACCTAGGAATAAACTTAATGAAAGAGATGAAAGAACTCTATAAACTATAAAACACTGATGAAAGAAAATGAAGATGATAAAAATGGAAAGACATTCCAGCTCATGGATTAGAAGAATTTTGTTAAAATGTCCATACTACCCAATACAACCTACAGATTCCACACTGCCCCTATCAGAATGCCAACAGCATTTTTCACAGAACCAGAATAATACTAAAACTTGTAGGGAATTGTAAAAGACCCCAAATAGCCAAAGCAATCTTGAGAAAGAGGAACAAAGCTAGACACAATTCCAAATTTCAGGCTATGCTAGAGAGCTGTAGTAATCAAAACAATATGGTACAAAACAGACACATAGATCAATGGAACAGAATGCAGAGCCCACAAATACACCCACGATTTATGATCAATTAATCTATGATAAAAGAGGCAAGAATATACAATGGGGAAAAGACAGTCTCTTCAATAAATGGTGCTAGAAAAACTGGACAGCTACATGCAAAAAATGAAACCAGACCACTTTCTCACACCACACACAAAAATAAACTCAAAATGGATTAAAGACCTAAAGGTGAGGCCTGAAACCATAAAACTCCTAGGAGAATGCAAGCAGTAATTTCTCTGACATCAGCCACAGCTACATTTTTCTAGATATGTCTCCTCAAGCAAGGGAAGCAAACGCAAAAACTACTGGGACCACATCAAAGCAAAAAGCCTTTACAGAGCACAGGAAACATCAACAAAACTAAAAGGCAACCCAGTGAATGGGAGGAGACTCGCAAATGATATATTCAATAAGAGACTACTATCTAAAATACATAAAGAACTTCAACAACTCAACATCAAAAGAACAAATAATTTGGTGAAAAAAATGGGCAGAAGACCTGAATCGTCATTTCTCCAAAGAAGACATCCAGATGGCCAACTGACACGTGGAAAGATGCTCAACATCACTGATCACCAGGGAAATGCAAATGCAAACCACAATGAGATACCACCTCACACCTGTCAGAATGGCTAGAGTCAAAAAGACAGGAAACAAATGTTGACAAGGATGTGGAGGAAAAGGAACCCTTGTGCACTGTAGGGTGAGAACGCAAACTGGTGCAGCCACGGTGGAAAACAGCATGGCGGTTCCTCGAATAATTAAAAAAGGAACTACCATATGATCCAATAATTCCACTGCTGGGTATTTAAAGTAAGAGAACAAACACACCAACTCAAAAAGATCATGCGCCCCCATGTTGACTGCAGCATTATCTCACAATAGCCAAGATATGGAAGCAGCCCAAGCGTCCACTGATAGATGAACGGGGAAAGATGTGGTGTGTACACACAATGGGATCTTACTCAGCCGCAAAAAAGAGTGGGATCTTGTCATTTGTGACAATATGGATGGACCTAGCGAGTATTATGCGAAGTGAAGTGGGTCAGAGGAAGACAAATACTGTATGATCTGACTTATATGTAAAATCTTAAAAAAAGAAATGAATAAACAAACAAACAAAAAAAAGCAGAAACAAACCCATAAATGCAAACCGATGGTTGCCAGAGAGGAGGGGGAAGGGGACTGGCAGAGTGAGTGGAGGGGAGTGGGAGGTCAGGCTTCCAGTGATGGAGCGAACGCGTCATCAGGATGACAGGTTCAGCCCGGAGAATACAGTCAATGACGCTGCAGGAGTGTCTGTGGTGACAGACGGTGGCCGCACTGTGGTGAGCAGAGACTAACGCACAGACTCACCAAATCACTACCTACGCTGGGCGCCTGAAACCAACACTGGGTACGGCACACACCTTCTGAGTGCCTGAAAGGCCATGCAAGTTTCAGCTGACGCACTGGGGGTCAGGGGGAAGAGGTTACAGAAATTCGAAACTACCTGAAAAGAATATCTGGGAAGGACATAATATTACCAAATTTCTTCAGGCTCACCCAGAGAGGATGCCTTAGATTTCCTCTGTGTGGTCCTAGGGAAGAGAAGTAAAACCCGTGGGTAGAAGTTATGGTGAGGCAAGCTTCCGCTCAAGTGAAGCACACCCAAAACACCGTAACTAGTCAAAAATAGGAGGTGGAGAGTTCCCTCGCTCTCCAGAGGCATTCCAACAGAAATCAGTCTACCACGTGGAAGAGATTCAGGTTATCGAATGAAAAAAATGAACAAAGATTCCTTCCTTCCTAGCTCTTCCCGTTCTCTGACTGGTAGGAGCAGCTTCCTCTGGGATCCAACAGAGGCAAACGATCCTCGACCTCTAGGCACCCCCTCAGTTCACGTTAGTGTGCCCAGGGCCCATTCCTTCACTAGCTCGAGATTCTAGAAAGGAGAACTGTATCTCCCTCAGTCATTTCTATATCCCACCCCCCCCAACACACACCTACAGATTCAACACTACCACAACCGTATCATACAAAAACGTTTACTTACCTCTGAAGACTAAACTCGATTTAAGGATTATACAAGAAAAGCACCTCAAATTTCACGGCTCCTAAATAAAGAGCTCCTGTATGAAGTGGTCCCGAGATTTCAGAAACCAGAGCCCTTAAGAGCCAAAGGCTGTTCTGTCCCCAGGGAGCCAGGTAAAACGTACAAATTAAAGACGATCACACAATCCTGGGCTACTGTGGGTTGGGATATTGGAGCAGTAAGACTGCAGGGTGAGCTCACGGCTTTTGCCTTCTGGATCAGGTATCTCTGTAAGTTTAGTAGTTGGGAGGTCTCTCAGTTCTAATAAACGAACCAAATATATGAATTATTGAATAATGGTGTTAAAACAATTGGCCATCCACTTGGAAGAAAAATAAAATTAGATCCCTAGGTCATGTCAAAAATAAAATCCAGATGCAGGTGGCTTCTCCCAGCAAGCCAGAAAGTGGCCTCCCAGAAGGACAACGAAGTCTGGATCTCAGTTCTGGGAGTGGCCTCTCGAAGACTGATTTCTTCCCTGGGCTCTCTGCCTCAGCCCTAGAGACAGCGGCTGCCTCGTATACTTGCTATCCCTGTATTGTTTAGAATTGTCTTTTTCTCTTAGGTGATCTCCTGTTTAGCTAATGTTTTTTTTTTTTTTAAGATTTTATTTATTTATTTGAGAGAGAGAGAGCATGAGCAGGGAAGGGCAGAGGGAGAAGCAGACTGCCTGATGAGTGGGGAGCCCGATGTGGGACTCGATCCCAGGGCCCCGGGATCATGACCTGAGCCGAAGGCAGATGCTTAACCCACTGAGCCACCCAAGCGCCCGCCAGTGCTTCTTTATACTAAACTATGTTTAGTATAAACCTTGTTAAAATTCAAAAATAAATTCTAGATGGTTTAAAGCACTAAATATAAAAGACAAAACCATGAAAGTGCTGAAAATGAGGTGTTTGGGTTTTTTTTAATAAACATGGGAGTTAAGGGAGGTCTTCCTAAGCTGTAACCATAAAATTTTAAAAATGGTCAGATCTACAAAAAAATTCTGCACAACAGAGGGAAAACCAAATATATATAATCACTATCTGGCAAGTACAAATTTAAAAGCCATCATGTCACCTACTTGCTTAAAACCTTTGAGCAGCTTCTGCTTCAGCTCTGAGGCTGAAACCCACTCAAGGCAACCCATACTGGCCTTTCTCCAGTACTCTCGCCACCCTGCTTCTTCCAAAACAGGACTCCTGTTCATCCTTCAGATCTCAGCCCTAGCATCGCTGCCTCAGAAACCTGTCCTGGACTCCCTAAATGGGTCAAATCCCTAAATTATAGGCATTCATAGCATTGCGTACCTCTCACAGTTGTTCAAGCCAAAAACTTCTGAGTGATCCCTCCTCCCTCTCCCTCTTTCCCTCTCTCTCTCTCTCTCCCCCTCATTCCGTATCTAATCCAAATCCTGTTGGCCATACCTTCGAAATACAACCTCCGTCAATACACCCAGTCCAAGCCTTACCATCTTCTTCCTAGATTAACGCCTCCCTTTTCCTCTACTGCCAATCTAGCAGCCAGAGTGATTTTTTAAAAACATATGTCCTATCACATCACTCTTCTGCTCAAAACTCTCAATGGTTCCCACTGTGAAAGCCAATCCATGCTTCTAAGGCCCTACAAGATCTGCCCCCACACCGTGACCTCTCACCTCTTATCCTACTGCTTCCTCTACCTCCCCTCTCCCACCTCCCCACCAAGCCCCCCATAACTTCATTCTGGCCATACTGACCTCCATGCCCTTCCCCAAATATGCCAGACACACCCTTCCGGAAAGCATTTGCACACACTGACCCCTGTCTGGAACACTCTTCCTCCAGACAGCCTCATAGCTGACCCTCTCTCCCTCCTTCAATGTCATCTTCTCAATAAGGCTAACCAGCCCATCCCCCTTCCTTCTACCCTGCTCTCTTTCTCCTTTTTTCCACAGCATTTGTCCCCTGGCAATCTATACCATTTGCTTATGTTTGTAGTTTGGTATCTGTTTCTCCCACACTAAGGCAGGGCTGTTTGCCACCTGTGTTGCCCGCTGATGTAACCCAAACACCTACAGCCGTGCCTGGCAAGTAGTCCATCATCAGATTCCCTAGAACCTAGCACAGGGCTTGGCAAAGACTAGGTACACAAACATTTGTTAACTGAAGAATATCATTTTTTCAACCTATCAGAAGATACAAATTTAAAACAGCTGACATTATCCGGGGCTGATAAAAGTGCAAAGGAAATCCACCCTCTCATATACTGTTGTCAGGTATGTAAATTGATACCTTTTTTGAGGGTAAGCTAGCAATCGCTATTAAAATTTAAACTACTCAGAGCGCACATCCTTTTACGTCAGTAGTCTTACAGAAACAAAAAAGTCCCTGAAAAATAGGTACAAGGATCTATGGCAGCACTGCTTATAAAATAATGAAAAACTTGTCCAATAATGAAAAATAGCTGTCCATCAACAGAAAAACAGGCAAACAAATCCTGTGCGGTACACGCAGGTGATAGAATGAAGCAGGTCTCTAACACCGACCTCGAAAGTAGTCCGTGATCTGGTAAACAGACCAGAGGGCCCTGACATTAGGTGGGCTGGATTTGAACCCTGGCTCCCCCCACCTCCTAGCTACGGAACTCTATAGACACTTTTAACTGTTTGTGCTTCAGTTTCCTCATCGGTAAAATAGGAACAATTTTACAGCTGCACGCGCCTCACTGACCCGAAGATCCCGAAACAAGGCATGCATAGCTGACCGCACAGGACACGGCCACGGGATCACTCACACGCGTGTAATAATTACAGCCAGCCTGCACTAGGTGAAATAGACAAGTCACAGACCTATCTGCGGAAAGCATGTCCATTTCAGTGGCAATCTTAGCACATCTGTGTAACTACAGGAAAAAAGTCAAGGACAGGAAACTTACTAGTGGTGACCCCTGGGAGATGGGAGAAGACCTATTTCTTCTTTATACACACACCTTTTTAACGGAGGGACTTTACAAGGCAGTATTTCTAAATAAAAAAAGGGCAAATGCTTCTACAATCTGGTTTGACTTGGATTTTAAAATCTTAAAATTTAAATGTTAAAAATTGTTAAAATGTTAAAAATTTAAAAGACTATACTTTGAATTCTCAAGATGAAATGGAATAATTCGATGAAATTTCCATGGCTATCAAAATTACCTTGATTCTAAATGAATAAACTGAGATGCACTCGCAAAAACAAAAACAAAAAACAAAGAAAAAAACTTTTTCAACAGACTTACAAAAGAAATTTAAAAAGAATAAAAAATTATATTTCATTCTACCAATTGACACACAAATCAATCCTTTCCTTGATCTACCATACTTCCATGGAAAACACAGGTATGTCAAAAAAGTTAAACAAACAATACCAACATAAAAGACGAGCTGCTTCTAAAATGAGAAAAGCAGGATTCAAGTAAAAAACTGAACAGTTATCTTTGACTGTCAGTGTGGCTCAAAAGAAATCCACATGTATTTTTAAAACTCAGCAAGGGCAAGGACATCCGAGTGTGCCTAAAGCTAAGGTGTTAAGTTGAAGTGGCCTATATTAAGTTCGGCCAAAGAGAAAAATTAAATCCGCACGATGAACTTCTAAGAAGATGCTGACCTGAAGCACTCGGATTTACCGAACCCTCTCTCCCTTTGTGCAGGGTAGCTGTGGCTGCTCGTTTACCACACTAATTGAAAGTAAATACTGCAATCTATGCAAACTGAATCTCACCCGGGAGTCACAGGATTTGAAAAACAGGGAATAAACCTGCACTAAGAATAGCAAAAAGAGCACAAGATTTCCTAAAGCTAGTTTTTCCCACCCTCTTTCAAGTGCTTAGTCATCTCTATTTACAAGGAAGACCGTGTCGCATCCCGGGAGAGGGGAGAACTCGGCTCCGGACTGCCTGCCTGCCGTGTCACCCGAGCCGCCCCAGCCGCGTGTCTCCACGCTGAGCATCCCTCCCTCCCACCCCACACCTGGGCCAGAAGCCGCCGGGGCTCTGGGCGCTCCGCCTCTCAGCAGCCACAAAGAGGGGTTTGTGGCAAAGCAGCGCTCTTCCCTGACACCCAATGCTTGCTCTCCCCGCACAACTCCGGGATGGGGACTCCCCACCTCTCCGCGGGCTGCCAACAAAACCCAAAACGGGGTTGCCAGCAGGCTCTGCAGCCTACTTCCCCGACAGCGGCGAGCCCTAACAGCTGATAACATTGTTTCAGGCTCCCCGAAGGCAGGAGCAAAGGCGAACTTTTTCATGAGAGGCTGTAACTTCAGGCACAATCCCAGGCATGGGCCAAGGGCTTCCGTAAGCACCTACTGTGCGCTCGGCATCACCTGCCACCGGCTCGCTCACGCCGAAGAGCCGCTGGGCCAGAAACACACCTGCGAGCACTTTCTTCCCGAGACACCCCGCCCAGGAGCAAGCGCAGGTCTCCCAGCAGGACTCCAGGTGGGAACACCTGGCACCAGGTGGCCGACCTCTCCGGGGCGGGGCTCAGCCCGCGCGTCCCAGAAGCCCACCAAGGCCTCTGACGACCCACCTGGATGACTCAGGACGGGGCTCTTGCTCCTTCCAAGAAGGCAAGTGCTACTAAAGACACGCTTCCTCGACTTGCACATCGAACACCATTGTCCTCATTGCCCAAAGCCCCCACGACGACGCTGAGCGCCCGAGCCCACGCCGGTGGCCGTCCTCCCCGACAAAGCATAAAGGCATGCAGGGGCCTCCTTCCGCGAGCGTGCCGAAGGTCAAAGAGGCTGCGTCCGCCCCCAGAGCTCGTCATCCTGGGGGAGGGGGGTCCGCGTGCTCCAGACCCCCCAGCCCCCCGCGAGGCGCCGGCACTGGCCATCAGGCCGCACGGCCCCTCCAGGAGCACCCCCCGGTCCCGACCGCCCGGCCGGCCGGCTGCCCCACGCGCGCGGCGGACACGGCCGGGGCCCCGAGGTCCGCAGCCTCCCCGCCGCACGGCCCACGTGCCGGGCCCTCCCCGCCGCCGCCGGCCCGCGGCCTCCCCGCGCGCTCCCGCCGCCGCCGCCGCCGCCGCCGCGCGCCCCCGCCGCGCCCCCCGCCGCCCGAGCGCCCCCGCGCCCCCGCGCCGCCCCGCAGGCCGCGCCCGCGCCCGCCGCGCCGGCCATGGTGGGCGCCTCACCGTCGGGCTGAGGAGCCGGGCCCGGCTGCGCCATGGCCGGGCGGCGGCCTCGCGGAGCGGGGCGGGCGCGCGGCCGGCGTCCCGGGCTCCCGCGGGCTCAGCTGGCGGAGGAGGCGTCGACCGAGCCGCCGCCGCCGCCGCCGCCGCCCAGGGAGGAACCGCTAAGGCCGGAGCCGCCGGCGCCGCCACAGCCGCGGGCAGAGACGGCCCCGAGCGCCGACCTCCGCCTCCTCATCCTGACAGCGGGAAATAAGCAGTGCGCAGGCGCGGGGGGCGGGGCGGCACGTGACGCCGCCCGAGGGGAGGGGCGGGGCCTCGCGCGGCCGTGCAGGGCGGCGCGGCGCCGAGCCGGGGCCGGGGAGCCGGGGCACGCGCGGGGACGGGGGCGCCGCTCGCAGGCCTCCGCCCCAGCCCAGGGTAGAGAAAAACCTAGTAAACCCAAGGACGGGCGAGGAGTCCGGGTGGGGGGCGAAGGGAGCGCAAATGCAGCCGCCCCCCCTTCTGGCTGTGTGACCTTGGGCCAGTCACCTAACCTCCCGGGGCCGCACGGAGCTTCCTCTGCAGGGCGGCTACGGAAAGTCTAAGTGCAGTAAAGCGTGAGCACCTGTGCGCCACGTGCCCTCTAGGTGCCGGGTACTTTTGGATGGATGGATGGCATGTGACGGATGCTGGGGACACGGCCCAACACAGTCCCCGCACTCATCGTGGGGGGAGAGGAGAGATGACATGCACACAGTGCCGACCCTCTACGTGCGCAAGAGGGCCTGCCCTATAGGCCCCATGCGTTAGAGGCTCCCCTCTAGCCCTGTGTGCTCACAGCCCTCCCACAGGGTGCAGGGACCGTGCCCACCCGGCACCTGGGCCCCTCCTTCAGGACCAAGTGCTGGGAAACCGTGAGCCCAGAATCCACCCCCCAACACACCCACACACAATGGCTGGAGACTGTGCCCCTTCCCCAGATCCATCCCCTCTAGGGCAGGGAGTGGTCATCCCTATGTGTACCTAAGAGGCAGCTGTGTTTGTGGGAGATGAGGGCACATCACTTGGACATTTGAGTTGCTGTGTGCACAGAAGGCGGCAAGTGGGCCCCTGGGCCACAAGTCCAGCCGGTTCCGGGCTCCTTTTACCACCTCAGTCAAGTGCCCAAATCTCAGGAGTTCAGGAATAATGAATCAAAGCCTGGTCTTCTGCATCATCAAAGATGTGTATTTGTCGAGGTAGAGAAGAATATGTAAGGTTAACAGATGAAACGATTTATAATATTAAATAATTTGGGTAGGCATGTGGCATCTATTGGTACTTTGCCCTAAGTCCTGCCAACGTTAGGGGAGGACTTAAATATAGACTTGAGTTTTTTGAGCAGTCAATATCCTCGGATGGCTGGTATACCTTTGAGAAAGAAAGCACGATTAATTCCCCTACCCACCCGCCACCCCCCCTCCATAAATGTCTCTTGTCCAGGATAGGGCGGCCTAGTGCATCCTCTATCTCATGATGACTAACAAGAGGCGGGAGCCATAAAGATAGCAACTACTGATGCCCTCTACAGAAGGGACTCTTTCCAGTGAGTAAGAGGCAAGTTTATTGCTATTGATAATCTGGGGCTTGAAGCCAGGCTCTCAAGATCAAGGTCACTTAGCAATGGTCAGGCTGCTGGTTTGGACACCTGGGGCTCCCCATGCCAAACGAGTGTTTAAAAAAAAAAGAGCAATTTTGAAATCAGGTAAGGAGCATGCAAGAGTTGTATACATTTTCCTATTTTTACATAAATCCTAAGACTCGGCAATTCCACCCTGAAGTATGTATTCTAGAGATAACTAGTGTGTGCTGGGGCGTCTGGGTGGCTCAGTCATTAAGCAACTGCCTTCGGCTCGGGTCATGATCCCAGGATCCTGGGATTGAGCCCCACGTCAGGCTCCGTGCTTGGCAGGAAGCCTGCTTCTCCCTCTCCTTCTCCCCCTGCTTGTGTTCCCTCTCTCTCTCTCTCTCTCTCTGTCAAATAGATGAATAAAATCTTAAAAAAAAAAAAAAAACTAATGTGTGCTCAAAGCCTTTATTAGGTGTAAAAGGCAGGATTCCTCCATTCTAAAAGAAATTGAGAGACAAGATCTCAACACATAAAATAATTACTTATCAATTACATTGCACAGGTGCCCCAGGAGACACATACGAGAACATATGAGACGGCATAGTTTATAATAGAGTAAACAAATAAATCACCTAAATGTTCATCAACACTAGACTAGATAAATAAACTGGAAAGTATTCATACAATGGAATTCTCTCCAGCAACGATGGTGAGAAAACTACCCCTACGTAGTCAACGTGTGTGGACCTCACAAACAAGGTTTTGGGGAAAAGAAGCAAATTATCAAGTAGTATATACAGCATGATTCCATTTATACAAAGTTCCCAAACAGGCAGAACTAAACACAATGAGCACGTAGTAAACTACAGACAGGAAAAAAACGAGTATCACAGAAGTCATAGCAATGGCTCCGGAACCAGGGAGGGACGGCCGTAGAATTAGGAAGAGCATCTTAAGAAGCTTGCCTTCTGGGCTCCTGGGTGGCTCAGTGGGTTAAAGCCTCTGCCTTCGGCTCAGGTCATGATCTCAGGGTCCTGGGATCAAACCCCGCGTCGGGCTCTCTGCTTAGCGGGGAGCCTGCTTCCCCCTCTCTCTCTGCCTGCCTCTCTGCCTACTTGTGCTCTCTCTCTGTCAAATAAATAAATAAAATCTTTAAAAAAAAAAAAAAAAGCTTGCCTTCTAGGGTCCTGGCAATGGGCTATTTCTCCACCCAGGTCCATTTAAACTAATTATAACTATGGGACGCAGTTGTGGTTTAGGTGAGAAAGATAGCGGGATACCCGCTCAAAATGCAAGCTTAAAATGAGCACATTTGATGCAACTGCTGGAAAGTTCTTGTTTTAGTCCTGCGTTAGTAAGAGTCACGGCGTGTAGATTGTAGGAAGCGATGCCTGTCCCGCACTTTGCCCTGACTGGGTCATATCAGCCGCGTTGGCTGTGTTTGTTCTGAGCACCACTATCTGCAGGGGGGCACTGACCAGCTGGAGTGGGAGGAGCTCCAGCGAATGAAGAATCTGCAAAGTAGTCTGTACAAAGTACACAGAGGTATCCGAGAAAGGTACTCTGGCAGGGGTGGGGGTGGGGACGAGGATGACTTGAGACATGAAGCTGTCCTTAAATCCAGGAGGACAGTGGGCACAAATGTGCTGTGTGCCCAGAGATTGCAGCAAGACAAGATCAGAGCGCAACCCAAAGAACTCTTTCTCAATGAGAGCTAACCAGGGCTACCTTTGGAGGACTGAGCTCCTTGCCGCTGCAAGTGTGCAGGTGGAGCTGTCTGGCAATCAGTCAGGGGTCCCGGGGAAGGACTCCTGCCCCAGTTGGGGGATCAGATTAGACCATCTATGCAATCCTCTTCAGCCTCAATGCTATAATAACAATGACAATAATAAACCTGCTGCCTTTTGAACTTCACTAGGCGCTGTCCCATATATTATATCATTTCACTCCTCGCAACCCAAAAGGTGGACGATAGGCACGGAAGAGATAAACCAAATTTTCCTGGATAAATTCTATTTAAAAATTCTATCCTGTGCAGACATGGCTACCAGACGAAGTGTCCCAGCTCGGGATTCAGCTAATAGCATTCAGTTGTTTTGGGATTCTCTCTCTGTCTCTCTCTGCAACCCAGATTCTCAAGGGCAGGAAGGGACCAGGGAATAAGATCAAGGCACCATACTTCTCTGGCCTTTGGTCAAAGTTATGAGAGAGGAACAGGAATCAAGGGGACTCTCCCCCAGGGGCCCCGTCTGTGTCCAGGCACCTGAAGACTTGAAAGGTTCCCAACCTGGGTACTGCCTTCCTCACTAAGAGTTTCCAAGAAGAGCCCACCAGGGACACATACCTCTATGTCCTCAGCCATAATCCCCAGCCTGTTCTCTCTCTCTCTCTCTCTCTCTCTCTCTCTCTCTCTCTCTCTCTCTGATTATCCCCTAGTCCATCTGCCCTCGAGCAGCTACCTTCCCCTCCTGGGACCTGGAGTGGGAAGATGGTGATCGCTAATCCTTGCTCCAATCCCTCCTTGCCCCACCCCCGTCCCAGGTGAGAAGTATATGGCGGGCGACGCTCTCACACTCTTGTGAGATGCAGCTTGGCATCCAGGGAAGAACTCCAGGCTTGGAATCAGACCTGGAATCCTGGCACTGGAGAGTTATTGACCCACAACACACTACTTGACTTCTTTGAGCGCCCGTTTACTTAGCTCGAATAGGGGTAATACACCAGCCTCACGGCGCATCAGGACAACTTAAGGGATAGAGCACCTAACACGTGGTAGTTTCTCTATAAATGTTATGCGTCCGCCTCTCCTTCTCTTCTTTCCTTCCTTTTCCCCTGGATCAGCAGTTTCCATCCTGGTGATGAGGGATCCCTGGACCTTAGAAGTCAGTGTGTGAAGTTATTCCTGGGAATCCAGGGCAGAAATCCCCAATATTTTCAAAGCTTTACAGAGCCATCCTATTTACCTTAGATAAGGTTCCAAGGCTAAAATGTCAAGTTTCTTTGCTTGGGACAGAAACCATACCACATTGCTTATCTCATGTTGATTGGAAGTTCCTACCCCAGCTTTATATTAGCTGTTGATTAATAACATAGAGGGATCCATTATTACCTAAAATATGCAGTTTGCCAAAGAGATAAGTGTCTTTAGAACCAGTGGGTGCGCCTTTCTCTCTGAATTCCCCTTTTATAACATTGACCACACAGGGACGTAACTGGAAATAAAAGTGGCCAACATCTACGAATACATACCATGTACCAAGCACTGGGGAAAGCACGTTACCCTTACATCCGATGCCTTTAATCACCTTAAGACCCTTGTGGTGGGGAGTGGAGGTGGGAAATGTTGACAACTCATTCTATAGATGATGGGACCACAGAGGTTAAATAACCAATCCAAGGTCACAGAGCTAGTAAATGATAGAGCTGGGAATGAGAACCAGGGTGTCTGGGTCCAAAATCCACGTGGGTAAATCCCATGTTACGTTGCCAACTAGCCATGTGTCTTTTTCTCCCCTTGGGGGAAGATGTCACCTCCCAGAAAATAGGGAAGGTTATTATTTTTTTAAAGTAGACTTCACGCCCACCGTGGAGCCCAACGCAGAGCTTGAACTCATGACCCTGAGATCAAGATCTGAGCTGAGATCAAGAGTCGGACACTTAACCCACTGAGCCACCAGGCGCCCGGGGACACCGTCATTTTAACATTATATGTCTAGTGCCTGACATAAGAAGTGCTCAGTAAATACTTATTAAATGAATCAGTGAGTGAATGAATAAACAAATGAATTACACTAGGAATATATGGAGCAAAGAATAAAGAATTGTCAGTGGTGAGAAGATGTACAACCTGCAAATTAAATCCGTGGGATTCCATTCTGTTTGGTCGCCATTCATCTGCTTCTCACTCTCACTGGGTTACAAACCATCATTTTAATCATTGCTACTAATAATACCCACCCCCTAACTGAGCACCTATTATGTACTAGAGCTTTTACCCGTATTATCTCTTCGACGGTAAGAGCCTAAAAGTCCTCCTCTGTAGATTCCATTTATTATCCCAGAGCTCAGGGAATAAAATCACACAGTGAATGGACCAGAATTCAAATCCAAGTCTGTCTGACTCCAAAGTGTATGCCTTTTTGCCGGTGGCACTGGTTAGCCGTGTCTGCAAGATAGCAACGAATACCCACACTGCTATGCCGTTATCAGCTACACTCATGTTTAGGATTGTCAGCAATATCTCCAAAAGTTACTTTACCTTTTATTTCTTGGATGTTTTTTTTTTCTCTTCAAATTGCTCCAGTAAAATTCGAAGCGTAATTTTTTTTAAAATACAGATAAAGCAAAAGTACTCCCTTAACCTCTTCTCCCTGCAACAGCCACGCAATCCTACACTCCTCCCCAAGGCAAACGACTATGATCAGCTTTCTATGAATCCTTTCAGACATTTTTCTGTGCATTCACGGACATGCAGAAACGTGCCTGTTTCATGTTCTCCACATCGATAAGATCACATTGTACATATGATTCTGAACTTGTCTTTTTTTCCTTATCCTTATTCTTTTTAACTCTCCCATAATTTTCCAGATCGGTAAATGGTTGGGTTAATTACAATTTTTCCACCATGTACGAGCATTGTTGCAAAGCACATGCATGCCTACTTAGGCATTTATGTGAGTGTTTTTTTCCGAGAGACTTACCTACCCACCTGGAATTGCCAGATCAAAAGTCATGATAGCGACAAATTACTCTGATTTGTTACTCTGATACAAGAGTATCACATGATACAAAAGTATCACGACATTGTACATTCCTACCAATGGCATGTGAACGTGTTCATTTTTGCATATCTGTGCCCAAGCTGGCTTCTATCCATCTTTGCCAACCGGATGGGCAAAAGATTATATAATCATGTCATTTTAGTAGTCCATTTCCCTGAGTATCAGTGAGGTTGGAGATCTTTTCCTATTTTTGTTAGCTGTTTGTCTTCATCTATTATGAATTTTATGTATCTTTTTGCCCATTTGTCATTGGTTGTTTGCCTTTTATTACTGATTTGGAGGAATCCTTAACATATTCTGGATATTCATCTTTTGTGTGTTAGATACAGTGTATTTTCTCCCAGTTTGTTATTTGTCTTTTAATTTGAATAACAAATTTTTATTTATTCACAGATGTTTTAAATTTCGATTGTCAACTTATCTGTCTCTTCACCGTTTCTGGATTTTTCATCTTCCCCAAAAAGGCCTTTCTCACCCCCAAATTCATGAATGGATTCTCAATAGTCTTTCCAAAATTTTCCCTATATTTTTGGTTTCTTGTGGTTAGGTTTTAATCTACTAGGATTAACTTTTCATATGGTATGAGGGAAGGGATCTGAATTTATTTTTTTCAGATGGATAGGTAATTGCCCCCAAATCGTGATTTCTCCCCTTTTATGGTTGGTGCATTTTTATAAATATACTAACTCTATTTTATGGTTGATAAATTCTTATATGTATTAACTAGAATTCTTTTTGTTGCAAGAGAAAAAACAAAACCCTCAAATGTTTTTTTAAAAAAGAAGGAGGAGGAGGAGGAAAAGGAGGAGGAGAAGGGAATTTGTTCATATAACAGAGATGTTTAGAACAGCAACTGGTTTAGGGAGAGGCTTTGAATAAAATCAACTAGCACAGTGGAGGGTGGAGCGACTTTGGCAGAGACCCAGGCGGGAAGATGGGGGCAGCCATGGGAAGATGTGGAGGGGGAAGACATTCATGCAAAGAAAGGAGAAACTTGTAAAAATCCCAAGACTATAATAAGCCTGGCATGTTTAGCAGACAAAAGAAAGCCTTGAGGACCAGCGGGGTGGGGGACAAGTGGAGAGGTTGGCAAGAGTCAACTCCCGTGAGATGCAGAAGCCACAGCAAGGAACTGAATAATATGTTCTCTTTGCTTCTTTGATTTCCACCTGCTATGGGAAGCCATTGGAGAGTTTTAAACAGAAGACCCATAGGATTTGACTTATACTTTTAAAGAGATCATCCTGGTCACTGTTTGGAAAATGGGTTATGGGGAAAGGACGAGAGAAAGGCGGAAGTGGGGGGGTCAGTTCGGAGGTGCTGCGTGGTCAGGGACCTAAACGATGGTGCCTTGGTCCAGAGCTTTATCAGAGGAGATACAGAAAAACAAAACAAAAATACAGATACAGGTGATTGGATATAATTTGTTGGGCTGAGGAGTTGCCAAGGGGGAAAAGAAAGAATTCTGTCTTTCCCACGATAGACCGACGACTGCCCATTGGGTCTATAAGTGGAAATATTAAGTAGATGGTTGGGCATATGAATGCGGAGCCCCGTACAGGCATGGGGTTTAGGAGTCACCAGCTTCGAAGGCATTTATAATCAACAGCCAGAATGTATCAAAGAGCGCTATAAAAATCTAGAAGAACAAAACCAAACACCGGATAGAAAAACCTGATAGAAAACACTGCAGTTCATTTCAAAAATCATCAGAAGTTCTTTCAACATATCAAAAGACGCTCAGTTTCACTCAAATCAAAACTCAAAATGAAACTACACTGAGATATTGTTTACCACCCACTGGCTGACAAAACCTCGAAAGGTTGACAACCCACCCCATTAGTGAGGCTGTGAGGAGAACAGGCTCTCCCTTACACTGCTGTCAAAAGCACAAAATGGAACAAACGCTATGGAAGGAAAATTTGGTAATATTTAACAAAATTATGTATTAATATGGATTTACCCCTTGGTCCAGTAATCTCAGGAGCGTTTGTTTTTTTTTTTTTTTAAGATTTTATTTTTAAGTAATTTCTACACCCGACGAGGGGCTCAAACTCACAACCCCCAGATCAAGAGTCGCACGCTCCACCGACTGAGCCAGCCGGGCGCCCCAGATCTAGTAATCTGTTTTATAGGAAATTACCCCGAGGATACACCTGTAAAAAAATGAAACAAAGTTATTAGTTGTGATGTGATCTTTAATAGCAAAATATTAAAAAAACAACCCAGATACCACCTACATGGGAAAATTGTTGAGTTAAAGATAGTATAGCTACACGATTGAGTACTTTGCAGCCATAAAAGACCAAGAAGAGGAGTACTATGTACTATTACGAAATGAATGCCAAGATATGTTGTTAAGTGGAAAAAATGCAGAGGTCAAAAGTATATACAGTGTGCTACGTTTTATATTTAAAAAATGGGGAAAGAAGCCTATGTAGTCTGTATTCCCTAATTTTTATTACAGTTCTATTGAAATATAAGCCATATAACACAAAACTCACCATTTTATTTTAATTTTTATTTATTTATTTTTTTAAGAGAGAGAGAGCACACACAAGAGGGGTCGGGGGGAGGGGAGAGAGGGGCAAAGAGAATCTTAGGCAGGCTCCACACTCAGCAGAGTCCAACATGGGGCTTGATCCCACAACTTCAAGATTATGTCTTGAGGAAAAATCAAGAGTTCGACGCTTAACTGACTGAGCCACCTGGGTGCCCCAAAACTCATCATTTTAAAGTATACACATCAGTTCTGTTCAATATATTCATGAAGATAGACAACCACCGCCAAAATCAATTTTAGGACATTTCATTACACCAGAAGAAGCCCCATTCCCATCAGAATCACAACCTATTCTCCTCTCCCTCCAGCTCCGGGCAACTACTTCTCTATTTTCCATGTATGTGGATTTTCCCATGGACATTTCCTACAAATGGAACCATAAATATGTTCTCTTTTGTGTCTGGCTTCCTTCACTAAGCATAACGCTTCCAAGATTCATGCATGTTGTAGCAGGTGTCAATATTTTGTTTCCCTTTGTGGCCAAGTAATATTCCGTTGTATGGATACACCACATTTCATTTACCCACTCATCGGTTGAGAAACATTTCGGTTATTTCCATGTAAGACCACTGTGAATATTCATGGACACGTTGTACGGACACATGCTTTCGTTTTACTTTTTGGTATAGAACCATGCGTGAAATTACTGAGTCATAGAGTAACTCTGTGTTTAGCATTTTGAGGAACTGCCAAACTGCTTTCCAAAGAGGTACACCATTTTACAATTGTACAGTGTATGAGGGTTCCAAATCCCCCACATCTTTGACAACACTTGGTATTTATTTCCTCTCTTTTTTTAAATTTTAGCCAACCTAGTGGGTGTGAAGTGGTACCTTAGTGGGGAGTATTGCCCTGCAATTCCCTGATGGCTAATGATGTCGAACATCTTTCCATGTGCTTATTGGCCATTTGCATATCTTTGGAGAAATGTCTGTTCCGATTCTTTGTTCATTTTTAAATTGGGTTATATTTCTTTATATTGTTGAGTTATAAGAGTTTTTTTATATTCTGGATTCAGGTCTCTTATGATACATGTGATATTTTGAAATCAAGAAGTGTGAAGCTTCCAGCTTTATTCTTCTTTATTAAGATTGTTTTGGCTATTCTGGGTTCCTTGAATTCCCATATGAGTTTTAGGATCAACTTGTCAATTTCTTCAAAGAAACCAGCTGGGATATTAAAAGACATCATATTGAATCTACAGATCCTTTTGAGAAGTGTTGCCATCTTATCAATATAAAATCTCCCAATCCATGAATATGGAATGTTTTTCCACTTATTTCTGTCTTCAAGTTCTTTCGGTGATGTTTTATAGTTCTCAGAGTATAAATTTTGCTCCTTTTGTTAAATGTATCCCTAGGCATTTCATTGTTTTTGAACCATTGTACATGGAATCGATTTCTTAATTTCATTTGCAGATTTTTTGCTGCTAGTGTATAGAAATATAACTGATTTTTGTATATTAGTTTTGTATCCTGCACCCTTGCTGAACTCATTTATTAGTTCTAATGGTTTTTTAGTGGATTTTCTTAGGATTTTCTATATATACGATCATGTCATCTGAGAATATAACTGTACTTTTTCCTTTCCAATCTGGATGTCTTTTGTTTCATTTGCTTGCCTAATTGCCCTGTATAGAAGTTCCAGTCTGATCTTGAATAGAAGTGATGAGAGTGGACATCTTTGCATTGTTCGTGATTTTAGAAGGCAAGTTTTCATTATTTTACAAAGTAGCACACCCACCATATACCACCGGACATAGTATCTTAGACTTAAGATAAATCACTTAAGAAAGAATATGCACTCTGAGCACTAAACACAGTGCCTCACACATAAATCACAATACATAGACACTATACACCACTTGCCTCATGCATGTATCACTAAACACTAATAGTACACACTATGCATGACTAAACAGTGTTTCATATGATAAAACATACATCACACACCACCAAACACAGCATCTCACATGCATTACTAAACACAGAAGTATGTGCACCACACACCACTAACCTCAGGGTCTCATACATATATCACTAAAATATAGTTTTTCATAGATATCTTTTATCAGGTTGAGGAAGTTCCTTGTATTCCTACTTTACGGAGTGGTTTTTTGGGGGTTTTTTTTGTTTTGTTTTTTTCAATGAGAGAGGGTGTTGGACTTCATCAAATGATCTTTCTGCGTCTCTTGAGATGATCCTATTGTTTCTTTTATCTAAATTGATATGGCGTATCATACTAATTGATTTTCAGGTGTTTAACCAGGCTTCCATTCCTGGAATAAATACCACTTTTATGTCTTGCTGAATTTGCTTTGCTAGTACTTTGTTGAGGATTTTTGCGTCTACATTCATAAGAAATACTGGTCTATAGTTTTCTTTTTTGTGGTGTCCTTTTTGGTTTGAGTGTCAGGAAAATACTAGCCTTAGAGGATGAGTGAGGAAGTGCCCTCTCATATTTATTTTAAGAGTTTGTAAAGTATTGGTGTCAATTCTTCTTTAAACATTTAATAGAATTTACCAGTGGAGCTATCTGGTCCTAGGCTTTTCTTTCTAGGTAGTTTTTCTTATTAATAACTAAATCTCATTATTTGCTATAGCTCTATTTGTATTTTCCATTTCTTCATGAGTCAGTTTCAGCAGTTTCTATCTTTCTAGGACTTTGTCCATTTCATTTAAATTATCTAATTTATTGGCAAACAATTGCTCATAATATTCTCTTATTATCCTAACATTTCTATAAGGTTGGTAGTAATGTCCCCTATTTATATCTCCTAATCTCATTAAAGTTTTGTCAATTTTGCTGATCTTTTCAAAGAACCAACTTTGGTCCTGTTGATTTTTCTCTATTGTTTTTCTATGCTGTTTCATTTATTTTCGCTCTAATCTCTATCATTTTCTTTCTTCAGACTATTTCAGGTTTCATTCACTCTTCTTTTTCTAGTTTCCTAAGATATAATTTTTTGTTATTGGCCTGAGATCTTTCTTCTTTTTAATATAGACACCTACAGCTATAAAATCCCTCTAATCACTCCTGTATCTGTAATCCATACATTTTGATACATTGTGTTTCATTTTCATTCATTTCAAAGTGATTTCTAATTTCTCTTGTGGTTTTTCAACCCATTGGTTATTTAGAAATGTGTTAATTTCCACGTATTTATGAATTTCCTAAATATTCTTATGCTATTGAGTTCTAATTTCATCCCACTGTGGTTGGAGAACATACCGTATACAATTCCAATCCTTTTAAACTTACTGAGGCTTATTTTATGGCCTAACACAATGTTATGGCCTAGAAAATATTCTATGTGCCCTTGAAAAGAATGTGTTTTTTGCTCTTGTTGGGTGGTGTTAGGTCTAGCTGGTTGATGGTGTTGTTCCAGTCATGTATTTCCTTGTTGACCTTTCTAGATGTTCTATTGATTATGAAAACGGGGTATTGAAGCCAACTATTATTGTTGAATTGTTTATATCCTTTAATTCTGTCAATTTGTGCTTTATGGGGGCTCTTTTATTAAGCACATATGTATTTATAATTATAAAGGGTTAACCTTTTTATTGTTATAAAATGCCCTTCTTTGTCACAAGTGGCAATTTTTGCTTTAAAGTATATTTTATGTGGTATTAGTACAGTTATTCTACTTCTCATTTGAATACTATTTGTATGGATTATCTTTTCCATTCCCTTAATGTCTTTGAATTTAAATGGCTCTTAAAACAGCATGTACTTCATGATTTTTTTTTATCCACTGCCAATCTTGGCCTTTTGATTGGAATATTTAATACATTTACATTTAATGTAATTACTGATAAAATATGAGGAAATTAATATATCTATGAACACAATATATCTATGAATTATAAATTATAATTATTGTTTTATACCCTTGTCTTTTAATTCAGATAGGATAAAAAAGTTACAAACAAAAAATAAATGTTTGCTGTCTTATACCTATGTAGTTACCTTTATTGTTCTTCTTTATTACTCAGTGTGGATTTGAATTACTGTCTAGTGTATTTGCATTTCAGCCTGAAGGATTCCCCTTAGTATTGTTTGCAGGGAAGAGACGCTAGCAACACATTTTTTAGTTTTTGTGTATCTGGGAGTGTCTTAATTTCTCCTCCATTTTTGTGGGATTATTTTGCTGATACGGAATTTTTGGCTGACGGTCTTTGTCCTTCAGCACTTTTTTTTAAGATTTTATTTATTTATTTGACAGAGAGAGAGAGACAATGAGAGAGGAAACACAAGCAGGGGGAGCGCGAGAGGGAGAAGCAAGCTTCCTGCCAAGCAGGGGGCCCAATGCAAGGCTCGATCCCAGGACCCTGGGATCACAACCTGAGCTAAAGGCAGATGCTTAACCTACTGAGTCACCCAGATGCCCCTCAGCACTTTCAATATGTCATTCCACTGCTTTCGGGCCTCCACCATTTCTGATGAGATGTCAGCTGCTAACGTTGTTGAGGATTTCTTGTACGTGGTGACTCATTTTTCATCTGCTGCTCTCAACATTCACTCTTCAGCTTTAGTTTTCAACAGGTGGGGTACGTATCATTGGAATTTATCACACTTGGAGTGAGTTGAGCTTCCCGAATGTAGAAATTAATGTTTTTCATCAAATCTGGGAAATTATCTGGCATTATTTCTTTAAACATTCTTTTTTCTCTCTCCTCTCCTGTGACCCCCATTATGCATGTGTTTGTATGCCTGCTGGTGTGTGCCCCACTAGTCTCTTAGGCTCTGTTCACTTTTCGTTGTTTTTTCTTTCTCTTTTTCAGACTGCGTAATCTCAAATGACCTATTTTCAAGTTTGCTGATTCTTTCTTCTGCCAGTTCAAATCTTCTGTTTGGCACCTTTAGTGATTTTTTTTTTTTTTTTTTCCATTTCAGTTGCTATACTTTTCAATGCATGAATTTGTATTTGGTCCCTTTGCATAATTTCCATCTCTTTACTGAAATTCTCTATTTGGCAAGGCATCATTGTCATACTTTAATTTAGTTCTTTAGTGATGGCTTCCTTTAGTTTTCTAAGTACATTTATGATAGTTGATTTTAAGGCTTTATCTAGTAAATTCAATGTTTGGACCTCCTCAGCAACAGCTTCACTTGACTGCTTTTTTGGGGCACCTTGGTGGCTCAGTCTATTCAGCATCTGCCTCTGGCTCAGGTCATGATCCCGGGGTCCTGGGATCAAGACTGGCATCGGGCTCCTTGCTCAGTGAGGAGTCTGCTTCTCCCTCTGCCTGCCACTCCTCCTGCTTTTGCTCTCTCTCTCTCTCTCTGTCAAATAAATAAATAAAATATTTTTTAAAAATTGACTGCTTTTTCTGTGTATGTTTAGGCCATGCTTTCATGTCCAGACACGAAAAATGCCTCAATTTGAATCATAATTGTCTTTCTTGGAAACCGGACCTTTTAAATCATACAATGTGGCAGATCTGAAAATTAGATTCCCCCTCCCGGGATTTGTCGTTTGTTTGTTGATGCCGTTGTTGCCGGTTGGTGCAGTGACTCTTCAGGACTAATTCTGTGAAGTCTGTATTTCTTGCATGTGCAGTAGAGAAGTGTCTACTCAATTAGTTCAGCGGTTGGCTGATAATTGGACAGAGATTTCCTTCAATGCCTTGTGAAGAAGATTCACAGCCTCTGACAAGAGGTTGTGTGTGTGTGGGGGGGTGTGCTAATCATGACTCCAATGCTCCAGGACACAGTTTACAAGTCTGCTTTGCCCTTCATTTCCTGCTTGCACGGCCTCAAGGTGAGACACTGGGACTTCTCAGGTATTTCTTAGACATGTTCCCAGCCCTGCACATGCAGGTGTCCTTTTGGAGTCCCTAGAATAAGTCAGAGATCATCAAAGTCCTCTGTGGACATCTCATTCCCTAGCTTTTCCTTTCAAGTTCTTAGCTTGGCCTCTAGTTGCCTTCAACTGGTATTGCCACCTCTGGGCTGTGATGTTAAACAACTGTTCTTGTTTTTTTTTTCCCAACAAATGCCCTGGAGACAGGGCTGTTTGCGCGGAGTAAGCTCTGAGTCAGTTCAAATAAAAACGAGCCCTTAAGAGTGGAGATTTTTAAGGAGCGACCAGCCCGATAAATGGTGACAGTCTCTTCTGTGTTGGGGGAAGTTCCAACCTATTCTGGCCCCTCGGGAGGCTTCTAGGCTGGTGGCTTTCATACTCACTATAGTTTCAAGTCTACTGCAGAGGTAAGGAGAGGAGGGATGAGATCAGAGTAAGCTAAAATGCCAGAAATCTTTCTGCTCTTACCTAGTTTCTGCCATTTCTCTTCAATAAATCCTTCGGGTTTTAGCAAGACTTGGCTGAATTTCTAGAGTTCTAAAACAGTTGATTTTGACCATTTTTGCCAATGTTTCTGTTGCTTTTACGGAGGAGCAGATTTCCAGAGACCGTTATTCTGCTTCTGGAAGTGCTTCAATCCGTACTTGACTTTTTCACAAAAGAAAACAGGATAAATCCGAGTCTAATAAAAATCACAATACCGAGAGTAATTCTCAACCTACTTCAGGTATATTATAGGATAGAGCAAATGCTCCAATACATTGATTTTTGTTGAGAGCTAGGATTCTCAGTGCGACGGAGGGAAGGCACAAGTACAGAAGGACAAAGGTGCAGCGGTATTTGTTGAAGTTGAATGGGTCATATTAATATCAGCGTACGATCTCTAAAAATGTATATATTTTTTAAGAGTTCATGATGTTTGCTCTGTCCACTGGAAGGGCTTAGAAGCGACGATAAATGGTGAACACATCTGGCACCCAGTTCATCTGAATACCATGCCCCACTAAAAAGAGGAAGAAGAAGAAGGAAAAGGAGGATGAGGAGGAGGAGGAAGAGAAGGGGAAGAGGAAGAGGAAGGAGGAGGAGGAGGAGAAAGAAGAAGGAGGAGGAGGAGGAGGAGGAAGAAGAAGAAAGAAGAAAGAAGAAGAAATAATAATATTTGGAGACATGGATGATCCCAGGGCAGGAGCAGGGAAAATGGAAGGTGAGCCTGAAACATATTTTGTGCCAGATAGCAAAGAAGACTAAGGCCGAGTAAGCTCAAAGCCTCGCGACGGCATGGATGGAACCAGAAGGTGTAACGCTGAGTGAAATAAGTCACCCCGAGGAAGACAAATACCGCATGATCTCACTCATAAGTGGAATTTAAGAAACAAAACAAACGCCTAAAGAAAAAAAGAGACAAACCAAGAAAGAGACTCTTCAGCATAGAGAAGAAACGGATGGTCGCCAAAGGGGGGGTGGGTGAGGGGCTGGGGGAGAGAGGGGATGGGAGTTCAGGACACTTGCCACGGTGAGCACTGGGTCATGTATGCAGGTGTTGAATCACTGTATTGTACACCCGAAACCAACATAACACTGTATGTTGACTACACTGGAATTCAAATAAAAAATAAAAGGCAAATTTTCAAAAAAGAAGAAATCAGTGCTTGGAGCTACTAGGGAAAGTACCTGCTTATAATATGTGAGGGGGTCGCTCAGGTATATACCTCTCTCTCCACTCCTGGTGGGTTTGATAATCTATGTTTTAATTCAGACCATCCCAAATATCCTCCAAATCTGATATAAAAATAATTCCAGCCACTTTACCCTGACAGGGTCACTTTATTTTACTTTCCTCTTAATTTTATTTATTTATCTGAGAGAGAGCCCAAGCGGGAGGGGCAGAGAGAGACGGAGAGAGAATGGGCATGGAGCCTGACGTGGGGCTCGATCTTGTGACCCTGAGATCATGATCTGAGCTGAAACCAAGAGTTGGCCACTTAACTGACTGTGCCACCCAGATGCCCCAACTTGATTTGTATAGATCATGTACTGAAACTGTAAAATACTTCGACTCCACGAATATGTATCAGATGTTTCTGCACATTTAGGGTTATGTGTGTAAGGGACAGGGGAGGAGTGAGTTGTGGAGGGGAGGGGGTGGGTGGGGACGTTACAATCCCCTCCTATCCCAGTGGAGGAAACCTAGTACCTACATAGTACAAAAGCCACCTTATCCACGCATAGAGAATATTTGAATGAATCAGGAAAAGCATCCATTCAGGATGCATTCATTCAGGATGAACCAGGAAAAGCATTCAAGGTATCATCCTCTCTGAAACCGGTTACAAATTATATTATTCAGAATATACAGCAAAGAGTAAAGACATACACTAGCAATATAAATGATACACAAAGGCTTAATGGTATCATATACATTCCCTTCCTAGAAACCGATCGCAGAAAGACGAACACAACCAACCACAGGGAATTAAAGAGTCGAGAGTAGGAACAGCAATTTGCTGCCGTGGGACGTGCACGTAGTCACTGAGTGAATGCAAAGGGGCTCAAATTCTGGGGCAGTCAGGTAGATACACTCCCACCGGAGCTGCAGTGATTTACCAAACTGGGAATAATCCATGCTATTGAGATGATGGAGAAATGAGTTCGCTCACACTCACCAGATGCATATGTGAAATAACTCTTTGTACACGGATCTTACTGTATGTATTAAAAATTTAAGCACGAAAAAAAATAATCAGTGTGCTTCTACCAGTAACAAGTAATAAAAACCACAGCATTTCTCGAAAAAAAAAAAAGTTTAAGTACGCACACACCTGGCAACGGCAATCCCACCACTGGAAATCTTTCTACTAAAACAAAAATACTATCGTAAAAGACATCTTTACAAGCACCAGTAGAAGTAAGCGGGCTTTTTTAAGATCTTATTTATTTATTTGCGAGAGAGTGCGCACAAGTGGGGGGGAGGGGCAGAGGGAGAAGCAGACTCCCCGCTGAGTGTGGAGCCCTATAGGGCTCAATCCCAGAATCCTCTTAATGGACTGAGCCACCAGTTCAAGTAAGTTTATTGTGAATTGTTTACGGTAGGGTGAAAACAGTAAACAACTTCAGTGGCTATCAATAGAGATATTTTTATTGCATGAAATATAGTCAGGGGCATCTGCCTGGCTCCGTCAGAAAAGCATGGGACTCCTGACCTGGAGGTCATGACCTTGAGCCCCATGTCGGGTGCAGAGATTACTCAAATAATAAATAAACAAACAAACTTAAAAAAAAAGTTCTTACCATGGAGTAGTAAATTCTACGAAAATAGAGATTTTAATTTCTATTTTTTGACCTGGAGCTATGGCTGCTATATATTAAAGTAAAAAAAGCAAGCCTGCATATATATATATACGTTGCATGCAATATGCATAAAATTTTACATTAAAAAACACACAAGGGCACCTGGGTGGCTCAGTCGGTTAAGCATCCGACTCTTGATTTCTGCTCAGGTCGTGATCTCAAGGTCCTGGGATCAAGCCCCGAGTGAGCTCCCTACTCAGCGGGGAGTTTGCTTCTCCCTCTCCCTTCGCCCCTCACCCCTGCTCGTGCTCTCTCACTCTCTCAAATAAATAAATAAAATCTTTTTTTAAAGTTGAGAAAAACTTCTATAAAAATCATATTGTGGAGATTTGGGGAAATTCGAATATGCACTGTATGATCCTAATTGATTGTTAATTTTCTTAGATGTCATAATAGTATTGCAGTTACTTAGGAAAATGTGTATTCCAATCTTGGGGCATACATGCTAAAATACTTAAGGGAGAAGTACCATGTTGATTGAAACTTGCTTCCAAATAGCTCAACAAAAAATAAAATGTGTGGGGTGGGAGAATGGGTGAGGAAGAGACAGAGAGAGAGACAGAGAGAAATACAAATGCTGGCAAAATGCTAGCAGCTGAGGAATTTCATGAAGACCACGGGTGTTCATAGTTACTATTCACCCAACTTTCTGGTGAGCTCGAAACTTTCCAAAGTAAGTCAAGGAGAAATATAGTAAAAGTCATGGAGAAAAAAAATGAGACGAGGAGGCTGGAAATCATGGAGGGAGAGAAGGTCGTGGAGGGGAGAGGACCGTAAGGACAGAGTCCCGGGGAAGCCAGGTAGGTTGAGGAAAGTCGCGGAGTGTACAGTCCGGGAAGCTCAAGAAGAAAGCGTTCCAACAGCAGGAAGGGCTGCCGGGAGGTCCAGTAAGATGCCCACGGGAAAGGCAACCAACGTTGGCTTCAGCAAGACAGAGTCCTCCGTGGCCTTGAAAAAAAGATGAGGACAAGAGCCTGATTGCTTGCGGGAAAGTTGGAGTCGAGGAAGAGGAACAGGAGAAAGATGATTCTAAAGATGAGCTTTGTTTGGGGAGGAGAACAGGAATGTGAGACACGGTGGGAAGGGGAGGGGGCGTGGAGCGCGCGCCTGCTCTGTTTGTGTTTCTGAAGGTGATGGGAGGACGCGTCTCCACGGCCGCGGAAAGGGCCGAGCCCCCCGAGGAAGAGGGGAGGGGGCAGGAGCGCCACCCCCCCCCAGAGGCCGAGAGCCCACGGCGTCCAGAGAGCCGGGGAGGGGCGTCCTGGGTAGAAAGAGGGGCTAGAGGGCCTGAGGACGCACCTGTCTTCTGGGGGGATCCCCGCCACCGGGCTGAGGTCTGAGAAGGAGAGAGAGATGCGAAGTCGAACCTCAGAAGGGAAAACACGAATTTGCTTGGAAGGTGAAGAACAGTCACGCTCCGGCCGCCTTGCAAGCTCAGCTGGGGCCATCAATTGCAGGTGAGTGCGGTCAACGTGGGGAGACGATTTTCTCCCACGACGTTCTGTTATGTGGGCGCAGGTGCGGAGTGGGAGGGTAGCTGGGGTTCACCAGCTGTGTGGACTTCTCTAATTTTTACGGACCGCTCAGAATCCAGACCTCTTTCCTCTGTTTCCTACGTGTGGAGCCCCTTCCCCATCTTAACAGTCTCGGTGAAGGGCGCAGCCCTCCTCCCACTGCACAAGCTCCCACCCCCAGACACTTACCTTGGCGGGGTCCCCTGCAGACAGGACGGGCCATGTGACCCAGTGCAGCCATTCAAGCACACTGACTTATGTTCGGGGTCAGGAGCCAAGAAGACACTGATGGTGTCAGGCGTGGTAATCTCCCCGGAGCAGTGAGCGACGTCCCTGCAGCCTCTGTCCCTCTGGGATGGCAGCAGAGACGTCCCCGCAGGCCGGTTCTATGCCAAACCTTTGGTGGTGGGTCTCGCCCCGGAACCTCCGACCTGGGTCTCCAGCTCTCGCAGAAATCCTTAGAAATCCTTAGAGCCAACCAATGTCTACGCAGTGCATATGACCTCATTTATAAAATGGTACGTCAGCGATCCTAAAACCACTGGGTTCCTTCACAGATGAAGTGCGCACTTTCAATTTCCTATAACTAGTGTATTTTGCAGCCTAGATGAACAAATACGGTCTGTCCTGGTAATTATATTTTACAGGTTTTCTGGTTATCCCAAGCCTTGTGGTTAAAGGTTGCATTCCTGTGAGATTAAACAGGAACAAAAACCCTCTTGTACTCTGACAGATGGATATCTCATGGAGCCTCTTCAGTTCCTTGTCCTTGAACACCGGTAAACACGTTGAGGAAATTGCCGTCCGATGACAAGGAAGCAAGCATGTATGGTTTAATCGTAAATGAGATCTCTGGTGATACCTGGCTCGTCTCCAAAACCGCTAACTTCTCCTTCCTTCTCTAGCTAAGATGACAATAACCAGGACACTCGTGTGTGCTCAAATAATTTGGGCGCAAATGTGTCTCCTTTCCAGGCTTCTCGTCAAATACTCTTGTGACCAATAGCAACGTTTGATTTTAAATAAGGCTGGATTAAAGGTTTTTTTTAAGATTTTATTTATTTATTTGACAGAGAGAGATCACAAGTAGGCAGAGAGGCAGGCAGAGAGAGAGGGGGAAGCAGGCTCCCCGCTGAGCAGAGAGCCCGATGCGGGGCTCGATCCCAGGACCCTGAGATCATGATCTGAGCCGAGGGCAGACACTTAACCAACTGAGCCACCCAGGAGCCCCAAGAAAAAGTTTTTAACTGAGTTTTAAAAAACACTAAAGCTTTGTAAAATAACTTTTCTCACTTATACAAAAATGTTTATTTCAGTAAAGGATTAAAATACCATAAAAATGAATGGCTAAGAATAGTAAGAATATTGTAAAATCACAGCTTGCAGAGAAATGGGTACATGCTTTACACACTACACAGAAAATCATTTTTTAATTTAACATTTTTTAAAGATTTCATTCTATTTATTATGTAATTTATTGTATAATTGTATTCGACAGAGAGAGAGCAATAGAGCACAATCGGGAGGGGAGGGGCAGAAGGAGAGGGAGAAGCAGACTCCCCACTGAGCAGGGAGCCCGAGGCGGGATCCCAGGACCCTGGGATCATGACCTGAGCCAAAGGCAGATGCTTAACCAACTGAGCCAGCCTAACTTAACATTTTTCATCTTAGTACTTATGGGCCTAATTCATTTTTGCAGTATTTTATCTTATTTTAGTGTATAAACATACTGTATTTTTTATTATCCAAAAATGATTAATATTCGACTTCTTCATTGAAACCAATGCTGCAGTAATGAACAGGAGTTACATAAATATGGCTTTAGCCAGTGTATTTCAACAAACTTCATCCCCGGAAGTAAGGTGTATTTACAAAGTGGTGGTAGACTTTAAAAACATTTTTGCCAAAATTTTCTCCAAAACGATTTTGCCGGTTTACATTCCCACCAATAGTGTATAAAAAGTACCCATTTCCCTCCACACTCATTAACACTGTATGCTCTCAGTCTTTTATAATCTTTGGCAATCTAATAGGTGAAAAATGATACAAAGTTTTATTTTGCATTTCTCTGACTACTGCCTTATTCATAAGTTAATTGTCTGTTTCTTTTTACCTGTCTTTATCCCTGAATAATATTCCACTGAATGGATATACCACAGTTGTTGATCCACTTGGCCTGAGTTTCTTTACTTGGTGTACTTGTCTTTTTATTCATTTATAGGAGCCCTTTACGAATTACAGATAGTAATCCTTTGTTTGTTACATGTGTTACAAATATCTTCTCTCAGACTCTTGCTTATCTTTTCACTTTTAATATCTATCCCAGTAGGGAAGATTTTGGTTTGTAATATAGAGTCAAGCTGGTAAATATTTTCTGTATAGCTTCTAATCTTTATAAATTTGTATCATATCTTGTCATTTAACTCAACTGAGCTCCATCGTGAATGATGAGCGTAGTTAGCCAAGCAAGGGCAGAGAAGAGCATTCCAAATGGAGAAACCAGAGAGGACAGTCCACAGAGGAGAGCGAATGCCAGGTTTTTCTCTGGGCTGGCTTCCTTCCAAAGTGCATTTCTGCCCCAGGGCGATGTGACTGTCCTTGCTGGGCTCCAAATAACCTGCTGTGTAGGTACAAGGCAGAGGCCGGAGGGAAACTAAGTGTGAGCCTTAGGTCTGCCCTCACTTGGTGGGTTATCTTGGCTAAGTCACCAAGGCCCAGGAATGTTTCATGTCATGTATCCATCCATCTATCCACCCATCTATCATTCATCCATCTATCATCCATCCATCCATCCATCTCTCCATCCATCTCTCCATCTATCCATCCTTCTATCTGTCCATCCATCATCCATCCATCTATCTATCATCCATCCATCCATCTCTCCATCCATCTATCCATCTATCCATCCTTCTATCTATCCATCCATCATCCATCCATC
>CM052891.1:50858803-50870510 GCA_028534135.1 Potos flavus
CCTTCTATCTATCCACCCATCATCCATCCATCTATCCATCTATCCATCCTTCTATCTATCCATCCATCATCCATCCATCTATCTATCATCCATCCATCCATCTCTCCATCTATCCATCCTTCTATCTATCCATCCATCATCCATCCATCCATCTATCTCTCCATCCATCTATCCATCTATCCATCCTTCTATCTATCCACCCATCATCCATCCATCTATCCATCCATCCTTCTATCTCTCCATCCATCTATCCATACATCCATACATTCCTCCTTCCATCCATCCATCCATCCATCCATCCATCCATCCCTCATCCATTATCCATCCATCCATCCAATATTTAAAGAGTGATTGCCACCTACATACACTAGTTTAGGTACTGGGAATACCTGGATGAAAGAGACAATGTTCCTGCTCTCACAGTGCTTAGCATCCAGAAAGCAAATAAATAAATTAAACAATAAATAATAAAATAAATAAATAAAAAGGCAATTTCACACAGTGATATGTGCTATTTAAAAAAAAAAAACACCGCGAGGTTTGGGGCACCTGGGGGCTTAGTCGGTTAAGCAACCGACTACTGATTTAAGCTCAGGTCCTGATCTCAGGGTCTTGGGATCCAGCCCCCTGTCTGGCTCCGTGCTGAGCAAGGAATCTGCTTGAGATTCTCCCTCTCCCTCTACTTCACCCCCCTCTAAAAAAAATAGAAAACGAAATACGTACTTTTATCTACTGTCATTGGCAATATCTCTCAGCCTCAGACAGTGTGTAGTCTGTTTTAAGGAAATAGTAATGGCAGTATAAGAACAAATAAGTAACAGGAAAATCGGTACCGTGTGCTGTGCTCAAAAATGTTTTTTTCTTTTATTTTAAAATTGTATTTTATTTTATTATTTTTTCAAGTTATGTATGTATGTATGTATGTAATCTCCACAGGGACCCTGAGCTCAAAAGTTGCACGCCCACTCTTGGAACTGAGCCAGCCAGGCGCCCCCAAAAATATTTTGTCGTTCATGGCGAAATCAGCAAAAATGGGCAGAGCAGGCGGTGAGAGCAAATTTCTTAACGAATCCAGGACAATTCTTAATCCGCCAGCACGACATCTCACCCAGAGCACGCGCCGGAAACATATTTGTTGGAACATAAGGGATGGTGGGAATATCAGTTTCTCCACCTCTAAAGTGAGGAGGAGGGGTGTCTGGGGGGCTCAGTGTGTTCAGCTTCTGCCATGGGCTCAGGTCGTGATCCCAGGGTGCTGGGATCGAGCCCTGCATCGGGCTCCCTGCTCAGCGGGGAGCCTGCTTCTCCCTCTGCCCCTCACCCCGCTCTCATACTCTCTCTCTCTCACTCTCTCAAATAAATAAATAAAATCTTTAAAATAAAAAATAAAGTGAGAAGGATAATCCTCTGCCAGGGCTGCCCGGCAGATCACATCCTGCCCTATGCATGTCTGAGACGGTCTTCTGCGAGTGCCCCGACTCCGGGGGGCGGGGGGACACGGAGGGACCTCCCGGCTAGTTCGCCATCCCCCACTCCCTGACCTTATTTACTCTCATCCCACAGTCAACGTAGCCCAACATAGTGAGTCAGTATGTTCGTACAGCATGAGACCATCACCACCTGTCGCCAGTCTTACAGAATTTCTGACCATGCGCCCCGTGCCGACGCTGCGTCCCCGCGACGCATTTATTCTAGAACTTGAGGTTGTACCTGTCCCTCCTCTCTACCTGTTTCGCTCAGACCGGGTACAGGCCGGACAGGACGGAAGAGATAAAAATGTACTGAGTATGCGGGGAGCGAGCGGCGGGCGGCAGGAGGGGGTGAGGGGCGGCAGTGATAGACCCTCCCCAGTCCCCCCAACCCCCACTCCGGGACTTACTGTCGTGCTCCTACCTTCTGATGCAACGTTCTGGCCTCCCGCTCCCTGAAGGCATGACGTGGGTCTGCAACCAGAGCTTAGATGAAGAGGCCTCCGCAAATACTTGCTGCCTGAATGAATGAAGGGGCAGGAGAGTGAGAGACGGGGCCTGGGCCGGGTCCTCAGGCCACAGCTGGCTGGTGTCCCCAAGCCAGGGGAAGGTTCCCGGCAGAGCCCCCCTTGGGGAGGACAGCGCTCACGGGGAACCCACCCCTTAGGGATGTTAGTCCCCACGCACAGCTCTGAGCCTCGCCTCTGGCTTGGGGTTTGGCCCCCCTCTTTCTCTGGACCACACGCACACCTTCTCTTCCCCGCTCTGTCCTCGGGGTGCGAGCTGTTTCTGGACCGCCCTGCTGGGGGGCAGGGGAAGGCCCAGGTCACCGACTTTGGCCTCAAGCACACACACACAGGAAGCCAGCCAGCCCGCCGGCCCAGCCAGGTTATATTTAGATTTCTGTCTCCTGACGGGGTCACCCATGAATCAGGGCACAGTGGCAGCTGTGGCATTTCGGGAGTAAGCGAGGGGGGACCAGGGCCCTGAGGAAGTGGGTGGGGAAGCGGGCACCAGGCTCGCTAAAGCCAGTCTCGGGGCGGGATGAAAACGTGGGGCTTCCACTAAACCTAGGGAGGTGAGGTCGGACCCCAGGAAGAACGTGACCTTGGAGATCAGTGCCAGGCCTGGGTGGAGGAAGAGGGTGCCCAGGAATGAGCAGAAAGGGGGGCTCAGCTGGCGGGACCCCTTCCAGCCCTGGCGGCGGGGCTGGGGCAGGATCTGATCCCCTTCCTGCCAGGTGAGCCGCTGGAGAGAGGGGCTCTCCAGCGGGCGGGCTGCGGTCACAGGACCCCGCGCACAGGGAGAAACCAAGAAGAAGCAGACCGGCCGGAGAGGTTTTTTTCAACCCCCAGGGCCTTCCTTGCCCCAGATCTGATTTATCCAATGACTGCCCTGGGGCCAGGGAGTGAGGCCGCGATAATCAATGATCCAGTTGCTTTTCCTCCCTTTTATCTAGAATGCATCCCCAGCCCCTGGTGGGGCCACGGCAGGGTCTCCTGACCGGGCTTTGCCCCTTCCTGGCGGCGCTGCCCTCACCCCTGCTCATCCCCACCCCTCAGCCTGCTTTCACAGTCTCCCCGTCTGAACACCCAGCCTTCCCCGCCAGACTCGTCTTTTAAAAAATAAAATACAGGGGCATCTGGGGGGCTCAGTCATTAAGCGTTTGCCTTCGGCTCAGGTCATGATCCCAGGGTCCTGAGTTGGAGCCCCGCATCAGGCTCAATGCTCGGCGGGAAGCCTGCTTCTGCCTCTCCCACTCCCCCTGCTTGTGCTCTCTCTCTCACTGTCTCTCTCTGTCAAATAAATAAAATCTTAAAAAAAAAAAAAAATAGAGCATAGGCTTTTAAAAAATAAATAAATAAAATACAATAAAATAAAGTAAAAGTAAAGTAAAATAAAATAAAATAAAAAAGCTTTACTGCGGATTATTGACATAAAATAAACTGCACGTCTTTAAAGTGTACAACTTGGGGGCACCTGGGTGGCTCAGTGGGTTAGAGCCTCTGCCTTCGGCTCGGGTCATGATCTCAGGGTCCTGGGATCGAGCCCCGCATCAGGCTCCCTGCTCAGCAGGGAGCCTGCTTCCCCCTCTCTCTCTGCCTGCCTCTCTGCCTACTTGTGATCTCTCTCTCTATTAAATAAATAAAATCTTTAAAAAAATAAAAAATAAAAATAAAGTGTACAACTTGGTAAATTCTGACACATACGTATATACCCCGGAAACGAACACCACAGTCAAAGTACTGAGCCTACCCATCAACCCAGAAGTTCCCGGGGTCCTTGGTGGCCGCCTCCTCCCCCTTCTCTCCCCGCCCCCCCCCCCCGCCCGCTCCCCCGCGCTCCCGTCCCTGTAGGTCAGTTTGCATTGTGGGGGGTTAGGTGCGAGCGGAGCCGAGCCACAGGGTGCCCCTCCTCGCCTGGTTTCTTCCACTCGGCACACAGTTATCCTGAGAGTCACCCCTCTGTTGTGCAAATCTCCGGCTCCTTTCTTTCTCCTGAGTTTAATCCTTTTCCATCGCAGGAATGGAAATCTGCTTTTCCACATGCTTGCTGCTGGACATTTCAGTCGCTCCCGGTTTTTGACTCTCTGACCAAGCCGCTCTGAACATTGGTGCAGGAGGCTCGGCGTGAGCCTATATGCTCTCCTCGCAGACACCCAGGGGCCCCGTGGGCGGTCATGGCAAGTGGGTGCTTTGCTTTTCCAGAAACTACCACGCCGCTTCCCAGCACACTTGCTCTGGTTCACGTTCCCGCCAGCGCGTGGACCGCCAGGCTCCCTCCTTCCAGCCACTCTGACAGGTGCGTGGATCCCTCACCGAGGACCCCGTTGGCGTCCCGCTAGCCGCTAAGGGTGGTGAGGGGGTTTTCATGGGCGTGTTTGCCGGACGATAGGATGTCTGTTCCAATGTTTTCCCCATCATTAATTGAATTGCTTTCTTCTTGTGAGGTCTTAGGGTCCTTTAGACACTCTGAAAACAAGGCTTTACCGGATACACGACCTTCCAATATTCTCGTCCAGCCTGTGGCTCATCTTTTCAATTCTCTGAACAGCATCCTCAGAAGAGAAGTTCTCACCCTGATGAAGTCCAACGTACTAAATTTGTTTCTCTGTTACAGATAGTGCTTTGACGTCGTCCCTGAGAAACCTTTGGTGAACCAGAGGTCATGAAGATTTTGTGCTACGTTCATTAGTTTTCAGTTTTCCAGTTTAGTTTTGCAATCCGTCTCGAGTATTTCGGCTTGGTTCTGTCTACGCGGCGGTCAATGTCCTACAAAGGTTTCGGCAACTATTGATTGAAAAGATGACCCTTTCCTTCTCCGCTGAATCACCTTCACTCCTTTGCTGAACATGAGCTGGTCACATACAATCAATGTCACAGGTCACGGGCCCCGGACTTGCAAGTACCTGGATTCAAATCCCATCATTGTCATTTATTAGCCTAACCAACCCTGGATAGACTCATGACATCACACGACATTTCTCACGCCTCAGCCCTCTCATGTGTAAGATGGGTTCGTTAGTAAGACTTAGCTCCAACAGTTGTAGAGATAATTAAACGAGTCGATCATACTAAGTTCCTAGAATACTGAGTAGACATGCGGTAAAAGTCAGCTACCATTTTTGTCCCCATTTTGCAGGGGATGCAAGGTGGGCTTTGAGACATGAAATAGCTCCCCTGAGGGAGAGTTCAGAAGTGGTGTCTCACAATTTTTCTTTTGTCTTTCGAGTTTGTGCTTTCTGTTCCCCATGCCTGAAACGAAGCTCACTCTTACTCTGGCTCCAATCTCCCTCCCCCTGCTCCATTTTCCTACAAAATCCTTATTACCGCCTGACATATCATATATTATTTATGCTGTCTCCTAGCCAAAAAACAAGCTGTATGAGGGCAGAGATTTATCTGTTTTATTTACTGCAGTATCTCCCCGAACATCAGGAGCAGAGCACCTGGTAAGTGTCTACTAAATATATTTTTGGGGGGGAAAAAGGTTAACCTTGTTTCCATATTTTTGTTTTCATTACAATCAATCACCTTTTCAGTTATGTTTTTTGACATTAAGACCTATTTAAAAGTCTTCCTCACTTCGAGAATATTAGTTTTAATTTTTACATTGAAATGTTAAAAGCTCTTTGATACTAATCTCGATGTGTGAAGTGCGATTCTGGCTTTATCGATCAATTTTCTTCCTTCTGCCTAGCTCCTGGCGGCCACCATCCCACTTCCCGTCTCGATGAATTTGATTGCTTTAGGTTCTTCATAAAAGGGGAGTCACACAATATTGTCCCCCTGTGACTGGCTTATTTCATGCGGCATAATGTCCTCGAGACTCCCCCACGTTGGAGCAGGTGTCAGAATGTCCTTCCTATTTAAGGCTGAATACTATCCCGCCGTATGGACCATAGTTTGTTTGCCTACGCCTCTGTGGATGGACGCCTGGGTCATTTCCACTTTGGGGCTATGCTGAATAATGCTGCTATGAATACAGGGGCATAAATACCTCTGAGATCCTATCCTCAATTCTTTGGAGTATACGCCTAGCAGTATAATTGCTAGATGACACAGTCGTTCTATTTTTAATATTTTGAGGAACTGCCCTGCTGACCTATTGTCCGTACCCAAGGGTTCCAATCTCCTCACATTTTCTTCGACACTTGGTATTTTCTGGGGGTTTGGGGGGCTTGGTTTTTTATTTTTTTTTAAAGATTTTATTTATTTATTTGACAGAGAGAAAGACAGCGAGAGAGGGAACACAAGCAGGGAGAGTGGGAGAGGGAGAAGCAGGCTTCCTGCCGAGCAGGGAGCCTGATGCGGGGCTCGATCCCAGGACCCTGGGATCATGACCTGAGCCGAAGGTCAGGCTTAACGACTGAGCCCCCCAGGCGCTCAAGGGGTTTGGTTTTTAACAGTAACCATCCTAACAGGTGTGAGAGTATCTCACTGTGGTTGTTTCGTTTTGTTCTGTTGTTTTTTAACAGCAAGGCGTGGAGCCCAATGCAGGGCTTGAACTCGGGACCTGAGCCAAAATCAAGAGTAGGACGTTCGACCGACTGAGCCACCCTGCGCCCCACTCACGGCGGTTTTGATTCACATTTCCCTAAATGATCAATGATATCGAGCATCCTTCCACGGGCTTGTTGGCCGTTTGTATATCTGCTTCGGAGGAACGTCTACTCAAGTCTTCTTTCTATTTTTAAATTGGGTTACTTGGTGGTTTTGTGGTAGAACCGATGGATTTTTAGTGGTTGGAATTTCCAGCCTTGTACCAGGTGAAGCGAAACAGCAGGAGGCATAAGCACGGTGTGCAGGGAGGAGGGCTGGAGAAGGGACTTCTGGCCAGGACCCCTTTTCCGGTGGGGGCTTTCAGCTCTCAGCCGCACCTGCTGCCCCCCACCCTGCCTAGCCCCAAGACCCCTCAAGAATGCCGTCTCAGCGGGGACTCCCGGGTCGGTGGGGGGAGCAGGGGGTGAGCGCGCCCCCTGCCGGTGGAACGGAGAAATGGTCACTTCCCTGAGAACCCAGGCACAGGCTGGACGGATGGATGAAGGGAGAGGCAGGGTTTAGCCTCCACCAGCAAGGCTCTAAGCTTTTGAGACTGTCTTTAGCTCCGTGGGTACTGAAGTGCTTCCTCCCCCCGCCCCAAGCTTTGGGGGGTGCCCGAGCGGAGATCACGGGGGGCCCTGAATGTCTCCCAAGCAGGAATTCCCTCACAGGGTCCTCTGGTTTCCCACTCAGGAATTTCCTGGGGCGCCCTGGGGTAACCCTGTCCTTTCTGGCTCTGGTTCTGGTCCGTTTGCCTCAGCATTCAGGGCCTCCCTGCTGTGGAGACCCAAGCAGCAGCACTTGGCTGAGTGGGCTTGCCTTCGACTCCAGCCCTGTGCCCTGGGGGGCTGTGGGGTCCAGCCTCGCAGCGCGGCCTCACCTTCCCGGCTGGCCCTGAAGCCAGCCCTCGGGTCTTTCCCGTCCGACTTTCACTGCGGAATTCAGCAGGGACCCAGGTCATGGGTCACAGCCGAATCCCGAAAGCATTACCATCTCTCAGAAATAAGAGGCCCTCCCTCTTGTCGGTTTGGAATTACCCCTGATGCCCACCCTCTCTCAGAAGCTCAATTCACCTGCTTTTATTCTTTCTGATGCCCTCGCCTCAGCCCTGCCTTCTCTCACATAAAGAAAATGTTGTGTTTCAGTGGAAAATCATGCACGGCGGAAACCCTAGAGGACCCCCCTCTGGGTCTTCTAGTCCCAGGACTACGTGAAGTGGAGACACCCGACGGCAACAGAAAAATAATTCTTGTCCGTAGATGCGGAAATTCCGTCCTAGCCCACACAGGCTGAACGGACTTTCCTCCCTGCCTCCCTGGCTCTGTGGAAAAACCAGTCTGGTGGACGACTGTGCATTCATTTCAATATTCCTGCTCTATAAATGGGTCTGTTCCTTGGGTTTTCTTCTTTTTTCTTTTTTTCATTACAATATTATTGACTCTATTCACTATGTTGTACTTTTCGTTTCTATGACAGGATTTCCTTTTAAACCCGTTAAACCATCAACTTGGTTCCCTCACCGATTAACGAGTAGAATAAAATCCTTAACAGGTGGCTCAGTCTGTTAAGCGTCCGACTCTTGATTTCGGGCTCAGGTCATGATCTCAGGGTCGTGAGATCGAGCCCCATGTCAGGCTCTGCATTGGGCAGCGAGTCTGCTTGAGATTCTCTCTTCCTCTGCTCTCTCTCTCTCAAATAAATAAATAAATCCTTAATGGGTGTTCATTTTTGTACCTGCATGAGATTCGTGATTTTATCTTTTATTGAAAATTATCCTTGAACACCCGACTACGTAGGTCCCTGCACCCAGAAAATCCAGCTCTCTGACACTGAGACCTAAAGGGGCCCCTTTTTGAGGGTGGGGCAGCAGGGGGTGCCTGGGTTCCCCTTCCAGTGCCCTGTGGGCTCCCGGGGAGACCTCACCTCTGTGTCCTGGTCCGCGCCGGCTGCAGCCCACGTGGTTGGTGAACGTGCTGTGAAGGTGAAGTTGAGATTTTTCTGGATGGGGTGCGGGGGAGACTGGCCGTGAACGTTTCTGTGTGGTTCTGCACTGGCACAGTTCAAGGGTAGCTCGGCGACCTGACCATCCACGCGCTTGCCAGGAGGTGAAATGGTGGGCTTGTCGAGGTTTCGAAAATGCTTCAGCCTTTTTCAAGAACACGTCGCTGCCGGGAGGCTGGGGGAGTTTGCGTTTCGTGGGGACAGAGTTTCGACCGGGGAAGATGAAGAGTTCTGGAGACGGACGGTGGCGACGGACGCACGATGCTGTGAACGGGCCAGGGTCCCCGAGCCGAGGGCCTTGCTCGTTTCCATACTGTTCTGGGTGGTCTTCTGCGGGGAAAGCTGAGAGGGGCAAGTCTTAGAGACTGAACTTTCTGTGCACGTGACGTTTAAAAAGAAACCTTCCTCCTCCCGCCGCCCCCCACCTCAGCTCTCAACCAAACAACAAACAAGGACGTGACCTAACATCTAGAAGGTTCCAGGGAGCAGCGCGGAGGAGATAAGAAGGAGCGCCATGGTGAGGGGACACCGGTCTGTCCACGTGATACTTGCTGTTGTCCTGGAAGGGTTGTGTTGGGCAGCAAAGGACAGAAACCTTCGCGAGCTGGCTTAGGCATAAGTGTGCCAGGGGCTGGGGGGCCCCCGGGGGTGCTGGAGGGGTGTTTACTGCTGCCATCGCTCTGACCGTCAGAAGCTGGAAGGGGTTCGGCAGGACCTGTCCCTCTTGGAGGCTCTGGGGAGAATCAGATGGCCACTTCCTGCCTCGTCCCGACCGCTGGCTTCCAAGGTCACAGCTCCACGTCCTTCTTGGGGGGAACCCTGGCAATGACTGTGGCCCCACTTGGGTCAGCAGGATAGTGTCACCGTCTCAAAGTCCCTTTGCCCAAACAAGGGGACATACTCATGGGCCCTGGGAATTGGAGGCCCATGAAATGTGCAGTAAGGACGGGACTATGAGTGCCCCCCATGCCCTCTCAAGGGGATCTGCACCTCCAGGAATGGGGGCAATGGGCGGGGACCCCCTCATCTGTAAGAGACGGCTGCTGCCTGTCCACACACCCCCAGATATCTACACACTGACCTTGCCTCTGGACCGGGAAGATCCCACCTCGGTGACCTCGGGACAGGGACAGGAGGGCGAGGGGCTGCCTGGCTGTGGTTAGGGACCACAGAGCCACCCCAGGGGGCTTGGGGAGGACTCCCAGTTCCCATACGCACTCTGGCTTCCCACACCCCTCTCAGAGCACTTTAAAGATGAGTTCTTATTTTTCTGATTTACGAACATACGCAAACATCCTCAGACAATTAAAAGAAGACAATTTAAGTCTCTAGGAAGCCCATCAACTCAGCAGTAACCACTGGTAACATACTGGTCCTCACCTTTCTTGACAGATTCAAGTACATGATTTGTAATATCATTACACATGCAGCTTTATCATCTGCTTTATCGCCCAGTAATAAGTTGTGATCGTCGTTCTACAACAGTAAGTGTGGAATCATATGCCCATTTCTATCAGGGCATAGTGTCATAGAGAATAATGTATTTAACTAGTACATGGCTGATTGCCAAATTGCTCCTAACTTTTCCCTATTATAAACAATACCACTCGAACCCCTTTTCCATGTGTCTCGGTATCTCCTTAGGGTAAATTTCTTTTCTTTTCTGTTTTTTTCTGCAGAGAGAAAGAGAGCAAGCGAGCATGGGGAGGGGCAGAGGGAGAGAGAGAGAATCTCCAGCAGACTCCACACTAAGCAGAGAGCCTGATGTGGGGCTCGATCCCAGGACCCTGAGATCACGACCTGAGCCAAAACCTCGAGTCGGACACTCAACCGACAGAGCCACCCAGGCGTCCCTCATCTCATTTCCTATTAGCTCATAAGAGATGTTTTCAGATTAGAAACACTGGCCTTTTTCCCGTTTTTATTCCAACTGTCCTTCCCCATTCAGACCCCCGTCTTGCAATGACACACCTAGTCCTCTCATCCTCCACAAACTTTAAAATCAAACCCATCAATGCTTCCTTTTATGATTTCTGGGTTTGTAGCAAACTTAGAAAGTCTTTCCCCACCCATGATGATTTTAAGAAGAAAAGTATCTGTATTTGCTTCTGGTACTTCTCTCTACTTTCACGTTTTCAAGTTACATCTTTGCTGTAGCTGCGATGTGTTTTCCCAGGAGACTGGGGTCCACCTGGGAAGTTCTTCGAAGGGACCGGGCGGGACCAGGACAGGAGTAGCCCATCTTTTCCGTGCCGATCTGAACCACCACCACTGGCATCTTCTAAATTCCCAAGCGTACTAGGGTCTAGCTCTGGGCTCTGCTGTGATCACTGCCGCAATTATCCTGACTATAGTAATCCACTTTCTTGCCTTTATCCCCACCGGACTGGGAGCCACTTGGAGCCAAGGACTGGGTCCTGTTCCCCATGGCGCTCGGTCACCGCCCACGGAGGACAGCTTCACAGGCTCCCTCCAAACAGACTTGGCCAAACGCAGTGCTCCTCCCCCCAAAACAGGTGGCCCGTGGTTCCCTGGGTTGCAAGGTCTCAAACTGCGGTACACTGAGCTCTGGGCCCCCCACCCTTCAGCCGCCACCCGTTCCGAGGGGGCTCCCACTGTTCGTTCCAGCTCTGGGTCTGGAAGCCACACTCTCCCCGCAACACCCATCAGCCGTTTTGAGATTAGAAGGAGCGCGTCGCGGTGCCTGGAAGCATTGTTTCTGCCCCCAATGGCCCCATCCATCAGTCACTGGTCATGACAGAGGCTGACACTGGCAAGATGGCCTTATTCTGTGCGTGACTCAGATGCTGCAGCCACCTGGCAGGATGCTGATGAGGACATGGAATCCCGGGGGGGAGGAGGGGACTGCAATCCCCTCCCAGGTCCCTCTAGTCTGAGGGTCTCAGGGTTCTGTGGCTTCCAGAGGCCAAGGTCACATGTGTCCAGCTGTCTCCCCTGGGGGGCCAGGTGGGGCCGGGTGGGACCCTGAGACAGGGACAGAGGCACTGCAGACGGCCACCAGAGGGCGTCCCCCGTTCTCCCGGAGCCATGGCCCCCCCCCCCCCCCCCCCCCCCCCCCCGCACCGCCCAGACCCACAGAGCGGCAGAAGGAAGGCCAAACAGACCTCCTGCCCCTCTTTGAGTGGAAAGACAGCGGCAGAGCCAGGGGAAGAGTGTGGGCGGCAAGGAAATAGG
>CM052891.1:50880941-50902843 GCA_028534135.1 Potos flavus
CCATCCATCCATCCATCCTTCCATCCATCCATCCATCCATCTATCCTTCCATTCCCCAGAGCTAAAGAAGGTGAGGTTCCAATTAGGTTTATTAAACAAAGAGTCCACCCTCTGATATGTGGCATTTTCTTAAGTCCAGCGCCCTGTGACATCACTGGGCCCTGCAAAACCAAATTTCGCAGGGCTCCCCTGAGAGCCAAATTCCCAGTTTCCATGCTTTTCCTTTTTCCCTTTGTTCTTCTTCCTCTATTGCTTTCTTCCGTGCATCCTGAAAAGGCAACTTACAACCAAACTCTGCTAAGTGCATGCCTGGGGGGTGGGCTACCTGGCTAGCTGACACCTCACTCTTTTGAGAGTGAATCCCCAGCACATCCACCACCATGGATCAACGACAAAAGCATAATGCTGAGCAAAAAGTTGAGCAGAAAAGCTGCGGAATGATGTGCCTACAAGACCACCAGTTGCACACAGCTGGTTTTGCTACGCATAACTCTGTGAATAGCCAGAAACCATTCTGTTCGATCGAGCCATGCCCTCACGAAAGAAACAAAGCTTGGAACTGAAAACCCAAATTATAACAGAACGACGTCATAAATGAAGACACATAAATGAAGACCCACGTGTGTGCACAGTAAGCCACGTCGGAAGTCTTTGCAGGAATAATGGCCTTAGCAGCAGCCTAATGGTGCCTGTGTTCCTCTGCCTGGCTCCCTGCTTTGATCGCCAATATTACTCAAAAGCATGAATTGGAAATGGCTCTGCATGGGCACCATGGGTGAGCTTCCATCGGCTAAAGGATGACACAGGAAGTTGATTCTCACGTTACCTGGGATATGCCAAGTCTCAAGGATCATTTTTTTTTATTTGAATACCCAAATGAACAGGCAGAGTGCCCACGCCCTGGATGAAGGGGGGCCCCCCTGCTCTTCCCCCAAGAGCTCCCTGCCTTCCTGGAGGCTACTCCTGTGAGTCCGGCCTGCAGCCCGCTCCCCACCGTGGCACACGGCACCCCTGTTTGGAAAACTACAGCACACACGTCATTACTCCCCAGGCTCCGTTCGCACAAGCTTTTATTGTGCAATTTCATTGCAGCCTTGATGGTAACAGATTGCGGCACAACGACGTTCGGGCAACTGCTTCAAGCTAAATGTTAGTCATCGCCGTCCTACGAAAGCGTGGTCAGCCTCCACCAGGGGGACTCTCTAACAATCCTCAAACCTTCTGCTCTCTTCCTGTTTTCTTCTCTCTTTTTTTTTTCCCGCTCCCCCCCCCCGCCCAGATTTATTGAGGGATAACTGACTTATAACATCGTGTAAGTTGAAAATGTACAGAGTGTTGATGGGATCCACCTATGGATCGGGAAACGCTCACCACCATCGCCGGCACCGCCGGCCGGTCACGTCGTGATGAGAACATCTAAGATCTGCTAGTCCCAGATCCTCTGCTTCCCGAGTGGGCCAGCTCGCAGCCCCCGAATTCCTGTTCCTTTTTCCCAGCGGACTAACTCAGTTTACCTTGCATTTTTACCTTCCCCCTTCTGACCACGCCTCACTCCAGAAGACCCACCGAGGTATTTTTCTAACCCCCACCTCCAAAAAAAAATAAATAAATAGGAATTAAGTCTCTGTTGCTCCTTTGATAAAAAAGCAACTGCAGGCAGTGACCCCCCCCTCCCCTGCGTGTTCGACAATGGAGGAAAGAGCAGCGAGGAAGCCTCCGGGTGCCCGTCTAGTCCGCGGCGCACACAACTGGCCAGCCCCCCTCCCGTGTTGCCCAAGCTCAGGGGTCTCCCGGCTGCTGGTGGGCAGGGTGTGCCTGAGCCAGCGCCTGCCTGGCCCATAACCAGAGGTAGCCCCGTGGCCACGTGGTCGACCACGGCCCCCACCCCTCCCCACCCGATGCCCCTCCTCATGTCTCGTTCCTCTGTCTCCGTTCTCCCCAGGTCCCCACTGTGATGGATTGGTGGAGGGACTATTTCTGGATCATCCTAGCTGTGGCCATCATCCTTGTCTCCACGGGCCTGGGCCTCATCCTGTACTGTGCCTGTAGGCAGCTGCTCAGACAGGGTAATGGGGGTCTCACCTGGGCAGGTGGAGGGCGGGGAGGGCTGGGCTATGTGTCCGTGCGTCAGGGTTCCTTTAGGGCAGGAAGATTCATTCCAGGCCTGTATTGGCTGAATTCTGGATTAAGCATCATGCCTCTCTGTGCCTGTTTCCCCATCTGCTCAGTCCACGATCGACACGTTGGCTACTGCGATTGCCTTCTCTAAGGTCATCCTCTGAATTTTCTAGTATGACAGCTGCCTTGGCCAGAGGTTCTTGGCATCCTCGAAATATACATGAGCAGCTTCCTGGAGGCTTTACACCAACTTTAGGTTATCTACAAGTTGGTTTCCGCTTTGCTGTTCATCTCCCCAAACATGAAATCCCTGATCCGATGGTGTGTGTTCTTGAGATCGTATCCCCTCCGATGACCTAAGGATGGTAATCTTGGAGAGGTTCGGCCACCTCCTCGGGGGGCACACAGTCCGGGCAGGCATCCCTCAGGGATCCTGTCTCTCCCGAAAGGTCAGGGCTGCACAAGGAGTGAGACCTTGTCATTCTACATCTGTTTTTGGAGATAAGACAGATAAGGTTCAGAGAGAGGCCAAGCCTTGACTGGAGGCCTCATAGGAGTTGGTGGCAGAGTTGGGACCAGAACTTGGGTCCGCGGGGCTTCCTGTCCAGTGTTCCTTCCCCTCTATCCCCTGACAGTAACTAGTTGTTTTTTATTTAAAGAATTATTTATTAGAGAGAGAGAAAGAGAGCACGTGCGAGCATGGGGCGAGGGGCAGAGGGAGAGGCAGAAGCAGGCTCCCCAATGAGCAAGGAGCCCAATGGGGGACTCGATCCCAGGACCCTGAGATCATGACCTGAGCCAAACGCAGACACTTAACTGCCTGAGCTACCCAGGCACCCCTTTATTATTTTTTTAAAAGATTTTATGTATTTATTTATTTGCGAGAGCTCGAGCATGGGGGGCGGGGGGGCCGAAGGAGAGGCAGACTGCCTGCTGAGCAGGGAGCCCGTAATTTGTTTTCTAAGTACAAAGTATATTCTGCCTCCTATACTCCTCTGTCCATTTGCCTTCTTAAATGGTTTCCTTTTTATTATTATTTTATTTTTTTTAAGATTTTATTTTATTTATTTGACAGAGAGAGAGAGATCACAAGCAGGCAGAGAGCCAGAAAGGGAGAGAGGGGGAAGCAGGCTCGCTGCCGAGCAGAGAGCCCGATGCGGGGCTCGATCCCAGGACCCTGAGATCATGACCTGAACCGAAGGCAGAGGCTTTAACCCACTGAGCCACCCAGGCGCCCCGGTTTCCTTTTTAGATATTCACAAAAGCATGACCCTGAAGGAAAACCTTATCTGTTCTCTCTTATCTCGACCCACGGCTATTAACTCTGGCAGATTAGCGGAAGGCTCGGTGGGCAGAAGGCCCGAGGGGAAGCCAGTGTCCACCGCTCACTGGTTCCATGTCCCCAAGTCTGTTTCTGCTGGGTGGTTCTTCCCGCAAATGCCCTGAACACACCTGGTGTCTGAGGACTTGTAAAGCCTGGAGTCCCACCTCCCGCCCTTTCTTCCTAAGCGGATACGCTTATTTGATTCCTTAGGCAAGAAGTGGGAAATTGCCAAGCCCTGGGAAGAAAAGCAAAGAGATGAAGAGAAGATGTATGAGTAAGTAAGCGGAAATCCTTCGGTTTCTCGGTTTAATGGCCCCGCTGCCACCCAGCCCTGCACCTGCGCTACTCCGCAAGGGCGCCCTGATCGCCCGCTGCGCCTGCGCGGCCAGCTCCGCCACCGCCGAGGGGAGAGGACTCGGGCTCCGGCGCCGCAGGGCACCGTCTGGGGCTCTGCATTCCACGTCATCCTGGTCCCATCTCCTTTGCTAGGGGTCACAGGTCAGCCTCTGTGTGCTGCGCCCGCCACTCAGGGTTAGGGCTACCCTCCTTTTCTTTGAAGATTTTATTTTTTAGTCATCTCTACCCCCAACGTGGGGCTCGAACTCGCAACCCCAAGGTCAAGAATGGCTCTCTCCACTGACCGAGCCAGCCTGGCGCCCCACCCTCCTTTTTTCTTTAAATGGATCACAAGTAGAGTCCCCTTAAAGCTGTGTGCTTAACGAAAATACGCCACTCGCCTTCCTTTTGTATTTTGTGATATATTTGGGGCTTTTTTTTTTTTTTTTAAGATTTTACTTATTTGGCAGAAAGAACGAGACAAAGTGCACATGCACAAGCAGGGGGAGGGGCAGAGGGAGAAGCAGGCTCCCCGCTGAGCAGGGAGCCCCGTTCCGGACTTGATCCCAGGACCCTGGGATCACGACCTGAGCCCAAGGCAGACACTTAACCGACTGAGCCACCCGGGTGTCCCAATTTGGGGCTTTTATGATTGCTATGTGTTGGGGGTACCCAGGATCACCCTTAGGCTTGATGGCTCACAAGAAGGATTCCCAGGTACCTATTACCTATATCTATACTGTATCTATTCCCAGGTACATATTACGTGGCGCTTGGCTTCTGCTCGCCGTTTTCGCGAGTACCTCGTGTGGGGCTGTAGACGGTTCACCCTCACTCCTGTGGGGTGCTCCGCGGCAGGAGCGGACCGTGAGGGATTTGTCCATCTCCGGCTGACGCGCACTGGGGCGGTGTCCAGTTTGGGGCTGTGGTGTGTGGTGCCTCGATGAACATTCCGGTCCGTGTTTCTGGTGAGCGCGTGCAGCTATCTCACCGGGATGCATAGTAAGCTTTCGGAACACTGGTGTTTGGTGCTTACCTCCCCTCCCTAAGACGGTGCGGGTGAACCCAGGAAGGTACGCTCCGTGCTCAATCCAGCTGTTCCGGGGGCCAGAGGAGACGGTTTCCTTACAAATGGGATCCCAAACCTAGAGGAGGAGAGGCCTCCCACCTTCAGGCACCGGGATTTGAATGTTCAACCCCGTCCTTTTTTCTCTGACGTTTTCCTTCCAGTCGGCTGACAGCCGGGATGGTCAGAAGCACACTCTGACTCCTCCTCTTTCTCCCTCTCTCTCCAGGAATGTTCCTAATGAATTGCCGGTTCAGTTACCCCCTCTGCCACCCAGGGGTTTGCTTTTTCCGGAACACACGCGTAAGTGCCTGTCGCTGACGACGGTTTCATTGAGGGCAGGGTAACAAATTTATCTAAGTGTCTGAGTTCAGGGTGCCCACAACGAAATACCATAGAGTAGGAGGCTTAAACAACAGAAGTGTATTTTCTCATGGTGGAGGCTAGAAGTTCGAGACCGAGGTGCCAGTCAATTTGGCCAGGAGTGATGGGAGTAGGGAAGAGGGAGAGAGAGGGCACTCTGGTGTCTCTTCTTACAAGGACACTAAGCCTATGCGATCAGGGCCCTACCTTTATGACCTCAGTTGGCCTTAATTACCCCCTTAGAGGCCCCATCTCCAAATACAGCCTCACTGGGGGCTTAGGCCTTCAACATAGGAATCCTGTGGGCACACAAACCTTCATTCCATACCACTAGAATCTGCAGACGGTGCCATCCTTTTGAAAGGGACACATAAGTTAAAAAGGGAGCAGAGTGAGCAGCCATGCTCCTGATATTCAATGTGTAAATTCATATTCAAATCCCGGCTTGGAGCATGAGTGAAAAGAAACTTTGGGGGAGGGGGTCACTGGGCCTCCCACGCTTCCCATCAGAAACACTCTGCCTGGTTCCCTGGACTGGAATGTTCTTCCTTAAGCTGCTTAGGTAGTGGCCTTGCTTCACCCTTCAAGGTCAGCTCAAATGTCAGCCCCTCGGGGCGCCTGGGGGCTCAGTGGGTTAAGCATCCGACTCTTGGTTTCAGTTCAGGTCATGATCACGGGTCCTGGGATCGAGCCCCACATCGGGCTCCCTGCTTAGTGTGGAGTCTCCCCCTCCCTCTTTTCTCCTCCTTGCTCTCTCTTTTTCTCTCTCTCAAATAAATAAAATCTTAAAAAAAAAAAAAAGTCAGCACCTCGAACAGGCCCCTCCTGTCCACCCTCTCTAAAGTGAACCCACTAATTCTCTTTATGAAATTTATGGCAATTGCCCAAAGTTGTCTTGCTTCGTTACTGTTCATTTGTTTCTGACCTCCCTCCTCCTGCTAGAACACAGAGTCGAGGAAACAGGAACGTTTCTCACCACCGTGGACCCACCACCAAGAACAGTGCCCGGAGCTTAGGAGAGCATAGAATGTCTCGACTGAATGGATAAATCATAAGATTAGCCCACATTTACTGAGCCGCCCAGCGGGTCAGGCCCCGTGGGGCACTCTGCAGGCACGATCTCACATGACGCCCCCAACAACAGTGTGAGGCACGTACATAGTTATTCCCCCTTGACGGATGAGGACACTGAGGCACAGAGACGTTCAGTGCCTCACTGGGGACACGGCGAGTGACCGCTGGAGCCTGGGGATGAACTGGGGATCTGACCGCAGAGCCCCGCAAGAAACGAGGGGTGGTCCTCTCTCAGGTCCACATAGGAAAGAAGAGATTGTGGTAGAGAACGTTCCAGTATCATCTGAGACCAGCTGGCTGTTTCATCTTCCTTCCTCTGGCCGCCTTGGTGGTTTTTTGCTACATACCCTTTCCCTAAGTCCCCCATTCTGCAAACACCACTGTCCCCTTCCTTCTGAACAGAAATTTGAGCCTGAGCAACTATGGGAAAGTCTGGAAAACACTGTAGGTCCCTGGGAGGGATGCGCCAAAAAGGAAATGTGGTTTGTATCACTTCCCCACGAGAATGAGGGTCTCACACAATTCTACTCATTTGGGTAGCAGCTCATGTCAGCTTGTTGTCCAGACTTCTCTTTCCTGGTTCCCATGACATGGGGGGGCAGGCAGAGGGACACAGGAGCCACAGTGTCGGAGTAACATCTGCCATCGACCCGCTTGGGGGATCCCGACGCCGTGTCATGTCTGTGCCTCGGTTTCCCCCGTCAGATGGGGGGGAGTGGGAAGATCCAGGGAGAACCCCCAAAACCGTGAGAATCGTGCTGAGTCACTTCGTCAAAAACATATAAACACACAACAGCTTTGCCTCTAAGGACTTTTGTGCGTTCTAGTCCCACAGGAAACCCCAAGTGAGCTCCCGGCTACATACTCGCTGGTCAACAAAGTTAGAGACAAGAAGACCGCATCCATCCCGAGCTACATCGAGCCCCTGGACGATTACGACGACGTTGAAATCCCCGCGAATATGGAAAAGCAGCGTTTCTGAGACCCCTGGCCCTTCTTTGCCGGCAAGCTGAAGAGGGTTCGCACAGCTTTTTAAACCCACCGAGAATGGATGAATTGCAACAGAGAGCGGGATCCCAAAAGCGCGCAGTCACGCGGCGGAGCTCTAGAAAACAGAGCCCACAGCTTAGAGCCAGAAGCATCAGCGTCCGGAGGAGCAGGGGCCCAGGCTCCGCCCTGGAGACCCGGAGGGGTCAGGCCTTGAACCTTGAACCTCCCCGGGAGGACCTCTGGGTCCCGTGGCTCCCCGCCCCCACCCGTTAGAAACACTCCTCCCCCTTCTCTTGTTTGCTTGAAGCGATGCTAAATCTGGGTGTTTGTCGGCTGAGCCTCCAGGCTCCCGTCCCCAGCTGGGCCCCCGCCCCCCTCTCCCCGCCCCCGCCCCCCCCCCCAGGGCTGTGGGCAGCCGTTCCAGCTGAGCGCTCGGTGTGCAAGTCACCACATCACACCTTGCAGGTTCTTCAAGGGGGAGCAGTACTTTTTGTTCTTGGGAACCGTCCCCACCTACACACCCCCAAACCCCAGAGCCTCTCCGTGACATTGGCCGGATGGATGACAGAGATTCAGGTTCTCGCCGATTTTTTTTCTTGCGCCTCCCAGTGGCATTGTGACAATAAACAAGGACGGAGGTTGATTATCCTCTGGACCAAAGCAGACACACAGCAGGGGCATGTTAGATACTTGTCCTGGGGGAGCTACAGGAAAGGGAGGCTTCCCCGGGCAAAGTCAGGGGCAAGAGGAAAGAAAGGGACAATTAAGTGGCAGGTACAAGAGGAGGGTTCCTTGCATCAGATTCTGAGCAAACAGCACTGAGATCGCTGTGCCCCGCGCGTCTGGGAGGCATGCACAGAGAGGGCTGCTGTCCTGCCACGGAAGTGCCCCTGTCCCCGAGGCCCGAGGCAGCTTGGAGGCTCTGGGACCTCGTCCGATCCTCGGCATTGATCTGTGGAGCCCTCGGATTGGCGCGCCCTAAGCAGACCTGAGACGCTGATTTTTAAGCAATCCCCGGGGAATCCCGCAAGAGCAGGCTCGCAGGGAGAGAGCGCCATGAACCTCAGAAAGGCCGGGAGTGACCCTTGCACGGAGCTCCTTCTCCAGCCATGGACACTGTGTGCCCGCTGCATCCACACGTCCTCCCTCCACCACCACCGGACCCGTGGGCACCGGTGCTTCCTCCCGCTTCTGTCGTCCTAGACTCCCAGCAGACTTCCTGCGTGACCGCCGCCTTACCGCAGGCCACATGGGCCTCTCACTGTGGCTTGATGGAACCCCGGCACCCCGGGAGCCAGAGAGGACTCACCCCCCAAGTTATAGGGAAACAAAACGAGTAAGCGAAGGACAGAAGGGTTTCATGCGTATGCTTCCCTAAACCGTCCACATCTATGACAAAAGTTAGAAGCAAATACCGGAGAGGGGTGACCTCCTCCTCGGTTTCTGGGGTGGCACCATCTCCTGTTCTCCAGCCTGCCCGCCCCCCGCCCCAGGACAGCTCTTCCCCGCACTTGCCCTCATCCCGCCCGAAACACTGGGGAGGGATCCGCGGGCTCCAGCTGAGCCCACTCCTCAGTCCCAGCCCGGCGGCTCCCAGGACATGCCCACAGGACGCCCCCAACAGGCCCCTCAAGCTCCACATACCCCGGAAGGAACGCTGGCCCGCCCCCAATCCCAGACTCCCTGTGCTCTGCTACCTTTTCAGTCCCTGGAGTCAGAAACTGGCACAGTGTGTGGAGTCCTCCTCCTTCCCGGCGGCCCCCCTCTGTGACCACACCTCTCGGGTAGCGCCCCCCCGCCCGCCCTGGTCAGGCAGCCTCTCCTGCCACTAACATCTCACCCTCCGCTCCCCTTTCTAAGCGGTTTTCTCAAGGGGACATCTGACCCCTCCATTCTCTTGCTTAAGCCTCTTCTTCACCCATCACCCTCAGAAAAACCCCAAACTCCTTAATACGGATTACAACATTTGTCAGGACCCGGTCCCCAGGTCTCCCCTGCAACCTTCTCCTCCCCACCCCCTTGCATCTTCCACTCCGACAAAATTTTTGCTCCAATCATTTGAAACGACCTGGTCTGGGGTCTCTCTTGCCCCTATGGCTATGCACAGTAACCTCCCGTGTTGTCTAGAACATTCTTCCCCACCTTCTTATCCCTCCTACCTCACCACCCCAAACTTGAATCTGGTGCCCTCTTAGATGCTCTCCTCCCATAGCATTAGCACCCTGGGATGACCTGTTTACCTTTTTCCCCCACTAGACTGACGGGAACATGGGGACAGGGACGGTGTCTTTCCCCCAGTGTTTTCTCTGTTCCTAGCACAGAGCCCGGGGAACTTGGTGGATACTCAATAAATGTGGCGGAAGAATGATCAGTTGAATGAATGAATGAATGAATGAACAAAGATGGCCCCATGGAAATACATCTGTCTCTGCATTATAATTGCCTGCTTACTTCTCCATCCTTCTTTCTAATCTGGGGGCTCCTCTGGGGTAGAATTTGCCTTGCTCGCTGCTGTGGTCCCCGTATCCAGCACAAACTCTGGCACATAGTAGGCCCTTAATAAACATTTACTGGATGGTGAACATTACTAGAAAATCTACCAATCGGTTTGACAAGAGCAAACAAGCAGTTTTTTCCTGAGCATGTATGCTTTGGTGGAGGTTTTATACTGGGTACCTGCAATAAAGCCATGTTTTTACCAGTTTGGTAAAAAAAAAAAAAAAAGAAAAGAAAAGTTGTTCCCAATTTGGATGATGGCATTAAATATATGAAGATTTTACTGGGCCTTTTTGTCTATTCTAGCCCCCTAGGGCACCCCAAGTCAGCCACCAGCTACAAACTCACAGAAAAATAAAGGTAGAACTAAGAAGACAGTTCCCACCCTGAGCCTATGGAATCTGAAGGTGACCATGATGATGTTGAAATTCCTACAAATATTGAAGACCATCATTTGGAAACAAGTCCTGTTCTGTTATCTGAACTCTCTTGAAAACTGGTAATTTACTCAAATCACAAATCAGTGGATTATAGTTTTCTTTGAAACAGTTAAGTCTGATCTTAATGACATAAATACGGTTGTTTTCAGGAAATGCTCTGGTATTACCAGTAACGAATTTTTACAAATCACGTGTTATCAGTTAATATGCTTTAGACTGCAAGGAACAGACTGTCCAACAATGGGGAATGTACGGCCTCAGCCGACAAGGCTACGGGTAAACACTCCAGGATTCAGCAGCTCCAAGACTCAGGAGCAGGGGCTGACTTTTCTTTGATTCTCTTAGTTTTACAGCTCACGGTGCCAGTGGAGCTGCCACAGCTCCAAGCATCACATCCCCACGTGATAACATTTCAACCAGGGAAGAATAGGGCATTTCCTCCCACGTAGCTCTTTTTAGGACAGAAAACATCTTTCCTAGAAGCCCCAGCGACTTTCCCTGATGTGTCGTTGGCCTGGATTGGTGCACACGTCTGGCTGCGGGGAAGGCTGGGGAGTGAACACGGGGCATTTTCAGCCTTTCTCGCTGGAGGTGGGCTTTGCCATCAAGGAAAAAAGGAGGCAAGAGCTATTGGATAGGCAACCTCCCTGGGTCAGTTTCACTTTCATTATTTGCGCTTGTTTCCGTAGCCCTGTCAGAGGTGTTGGGGTTCAGGCCAAAGCCTGATGTCCAGACGGCACCGTTCACGTTTCTTCTCTTCCAGGGTTTCCACACATGAAAATAGACAGAGGGCTACGGGTCAGATGGGAATTGTAACAGTAACAGCCCAGCAGAATAGGAGCGCTACTCTGTGTCGGAGTTCTGAGGTTCTCACTGAACAATGTACCCATGTCTGGGAGCTGGCAGATGGTGGGATGTGGTCAGAGAAGAGCTTGACCCTCCGCCTCCACTCCCCCCTCCCCCTCACTGCTCCTCCAAACCCGCTCTGATGGGCTGGTTCTCCCCTGCCCTCTTGGGTGAAATGCCAGGCATTACCTGCCCCAGCCATGCTCAGGTAACAAAAAGTCCTCCTGGCGTGCATTACACACACGTATGCGTTAGTCAAAGCTCGGGGAATGCACACTTAAGATTTCTGCATTTCAGTGAGGAAGGCACAAAGAAATGGAAAAACGCTCCATGCTCATGGATTGGAAGAACAAATATTGTGAAAGTGTCTATGCTACCGAGAGCAATCCACACATTCAATGCAATCCCTATCAAAGTACCATCAACTTTTTTCAAAGAAATGGAACAAATAATTCTAAAATTTATATGGAACCAGAAAAGACCCCGAATAGCCAGAGGAATGTTGAAAAAGAAAAACAAAGCTGGTGGCATCACAATTCCAGACTTCGAGCTCTATTACAAAGCTGTAATCATCAAGACATATGGTACTGGCACAAAAACAGACACATAGATCAATGGAACAGAAGAGAGAGCCCAGAAATGGACCCTCAATGCTATGGTCCACTTATCTTTGACAAAGCAGGAAAGAATGTCCAGTGGAAAAAAGACAGTCTCTTCAACAAATGGTGCTGGGAAAATTGGACAGCCACATGCAGAAGAATGAAACCGGACCATTTCCTCACATCACACACAAAGATAAACTCCAAATGGATGAAAGATCTCAGCGTGAGACAGGAATCCCTCAAAATCCTTGAGGAGAACACAGGCAGCAACCTCTTCGATCTCAGCGGCAGCAACTTCTGCATTTCAACCTAAGGAATTTTTTTTTTTTATTTTATTTATTTAGAATGAGAGTGTGGGGCTGCGGGGGGCAGAGGGAGAAAGAGAATCCCAAGCAGACTCCGCTGAGCGCAGAGCCCACCGCAGGGCTCCGTCCCAAGACCCTGAGATCATGACCTGAGCTGAAATCAAGAGTCCGACACGTAACCGACTGGGCCACCCAGGTGCCCCTCAACCTAAGTACATTTTACCTCAAAAGGTAAACTGCCAACAAATCCTGAGCTATGCTTCATGATATGCACACCACACTATTTAGGGGAAGGTGTGCTGATGTTTGCAGTTGACCTTGAAATGCACCGGAAGGCAAGGCAGCTGGAGAGACCGCACTTTCGGCCTGAGGCTACCCCACGTGCAGGCGAGGGGATCTGGGTCTGCAGCGCCGGTTTCATCCCACCTGCATCCCACCTGCTCCCCACTTTGTGGGAACAGGAAATGGGAGGAAATGGGGGAGTAGGTGCGGGGAGGGCGGGGGCTGGAGCCGGTCTCCCTTTCCAGGCAAAAATAACTCTGTCTATATTCTCAGCGAAGATCTCAGGCTTGCCGCAGTGCAAGACTCCCTCCGGACCAAGGATGACCTTTCCTGACCTTGCCCGTGGCCAGGGTCAGGGCACTTCACACGCTGTCAACTCTGCCCCGTAAGGCCCGCGCGTACCATCACGGCCTCACCTTGGCCTTACTTTCACTGGCTTAATGCAAAAGCCTCTCCAAGGCTCTCCCCTCCGCCATCCATCTCCCACTTGCTGTCCGTGGGAACTTTCTAAAACATCGGCTCCATTGGGTCAAGTCTTACGACCCGTCGGTGGCTCTCTTGTGCCCCCCAAGAGAGCCCCCACACCCCTCGGCACCCCAAGCCACGCCCTGATAAACTGCTCCCCTCCGGCCTCATCTCACTCCTCTCGGCCTCCCACTGCACAGTCGGACCCTGCGAAACCACTTGCAGCGCCCCCTCCGTGCACCACACCCCCCCAACCCCAGCATCGAAACGGGGCCAAGCCTTCGTATCTTCCTTCCTTCTGCTGGGACCGTCCTTCTCTTGCTGCCCCACCTGACACACTGGGACTCGCCCCCTAGTACCCAGCAGGAGCGGCGCTTTCTCTGGGCGGTCTCTCCCACCAGGCAGGGGCCCCCTTCCTCAGCACTGCTCTCCTTCCCGTGAGATGCTGCGCCCCTCCAGGGAGAGGGTTGGGTCCTGGAGTGAGTCTAGATTCAGGTTTCCGCAGGACGGTTTTGGCTTCCGTGCGATGTCTCCGTGGGATGAACGGCACCCTCTCCACTGTCCAAAGTGTCCCGGTCTGGGTGATGAATTACTGTGCGCCCCACTTATTCCATGTCTGCACGGGGTGAGCGCAAGGAGGCGAGTCTTCCCGCGAACACGGCAACAAGCGAGCCAACGACTCCAAAGTCCTCTACCGCTTACAGGGAGTCAAATAAAGTGGATAACCCAAATAAAGGGGATAACGGGGACCAGCAGGTCAGAGTCAGCATTGCCTTGAAAAGGACCCTCCACGCAGAAGTCTGCATGGCAACCGGTCCACACCTGGATCAACCACCTTAGCCACGGTTACCTGCTGGGGCTCTGGCTGTTGGAGCCATAAATGCAGCAGATCCTACTGAAGCCCCACTCAGCCCGGCTGCTGGCGGCAGAATCTCCTGGCAGAGGAAAGCCAATTTTCGTCTGCTCTCGCGGGGAGCCGGTCGCACCAGTAGCATCCTTATGGCTCAGACGTGTGTCCTGAGTCGGAGGGAGCTCCCAGTCCTCACCTATTCCTCCCTCCCCCCCCAAGGCAGGTGCAAGAGCCCCGCGCCTAGATTAACCCTGGGCTGCCCGGAGCCCTGCACCATTGATACATGAGTAACAAATGACCGCGGCCGCATTTCGCGTTGGTAGAGCAGAGTGTGTCCATCGGTATGTGCAAAACCAGTGTAAGAAACAGACAACGAATACTCTTGCATCCTGATCCTTCCACTGGAAAACTTTTTATATCTATTTACCCACATCTTACTGCCCAAATTTAGTGCCATTAAAGTTTTAGATCAGCCACAGTTGAGCAATTAAATATTCCACTATGAGGAAACAACACTCAATGGCTTAAAATAACCCTGGTGATTTGTTAAGTGTTCCCTACACTAACAGCCTGTGAATTTTGTTTTCTTTTAAACATTACATGCCTCGGCATTTTTTTTTTTTTTTTTTTTTTTTTTACAATTGGGTATCAGTGGAACATGATTGGTTTTAATAAAACATATTTGGTTTTAATAAAATTGCAGGGGCGCCTGGGTGGCTCAGTCGGTTAAGGGTCTGCCTTCGGCTTGGGTCATGACCGGGTCATGATCTCAGGGTCGTGGGACTGAGCCCAAAGTTGGGCTTCCTAATCATAGGGAGTCTGCTTCTCTCTCTCTCTCTTTCCCTCTCTCTCCCCCTCTGCCCCTCCCCACTGCTCATTCTCTCTCTCTCAAATAAATAAAATCTTTTTAAAAATTGCAGAAGGTGGTATTTACGAGAAATGAAATTTCCCTGACAGTAAAAAAAAAACTAATTTGCATAACTTGTACATGTCTACCTCCCATGAGGCACCAAACAAAAATAAATTTTCCAATACATTTAATGTCAACTTTCTACAATGCTATTCTTAGTGACCCAAGACAACTTCCTCTGAGGACATTAAAAATAAATTTTACCCTTGCCCTTCCCTCACTATTGCTTAGAAAAGATATTCAATCTATACCTCATAGATCAAATCTCTGTTATCTCACCAACCTAGTTTAAAATAATCCCACAATTCTTCACAATTTGAGATTTGCCGGGAAAAAAAAAAAAAAACAAGTGACCAAACCAAAACCCCAACTATATACATATTTTTTTTTAAAGGTCAGTTTTAGCCCCTTTGGAGAACAACTGGGCAGGAACTAGTAAAAGTGAAAATGCAAATACATGATTTGACAACCCAACCTGAGCACACAGACCCAGGAATGGTGCCTTCGGAACTCTGGTCCCAGTTCTCTATTACATTCTTAAAAACAAGGCCACCAAAGACATTTTATTCATGCAGAAACTACTGCTATTTACCTTATTGGGAATTAAAACAGAAAGATTCAAAATATTTATTAATTCACCTAGAATAACAGTAAATCCAGTCATGTTGATATAAACAACATTTTTATGAAACTAGCTCTATTTTTTTCAAACAAAAACAATTAGCGAGAAGAGTCTCGTGGTGTTACATTTTTGTGAATCTCTTTGAGGTCTGGCTTAATAGAAAACATTCTCATATCTGCTTCTGCAGTCAATCGATCGCAACACCAATGTCACGTCACCTTGGGAAAGCCCCTCTGTACATTCGCAAGAGATTAAGCATGATTAAGGGCAAACGACATCTTAATGTTATTATGAAACTAGTTTTGATTTCATGATCCAGACTACACTTTGAGAACCACTGCCCTAAAGAGACTCCAGCACGTATCTCAAGATGTTCTTTGGGGGCGCCGGGGTGGCTCAGTCAGTGAAGGGTCTGCCTTCGGCTCAGGTCATGATCCCAGCGTCCTGGGATCAAGTCCTGCACTGGGCTCCCTGCTCAGCGGGGAGCCTGCTTCTCCTTCTCCCTCTCCCTCTGCCTGCTGCTCCCCCTGCTTGTGCTTGGTCTCTCTTCTCTCTCAAATAAATAAATAAAATCTTAAAAAAAAAAAAGTGGAATTTCTCCGTCTGTCCATCTGCAGGGGACCACAAGATCCATGGGAGCTGCAGTCCTGAGGGTTTGCTCACCACTGTACTTCCAGTGACTTAGAAAGCCTGGGCAGGTGGTGGGCGTGCAATAAATATTTGTGGGAGTGGGGAAGGAAGCGCGAGGCAGCGAGGGAGAAAGGGAGGAAGTATGAACGCTGCTCTACAACTCGCTTCAATGTTTAACTTGATTTTGTGGACATTTTTTTTTTCACGAGGTAGACTTTTAGGTCACAGAGTAGGAAGGGACAAGTCTTGTGATTCTTCTATAATTGGTAAGCTTATTTTCTATCCTCTAAAAATAAAGGTGTAATTCAGAGGTTTCCAGCTGTGAAATCACCACCTGCGACACACAACTGCCACCTAGTGGTCCACACATTCTCGGCAAAATGGGCTCAGCTGGTGGAACGCTCCTCATCTGGGGCCGGAGGGGTCTTGATTCTGGAAAGATGGATCCAGGGGGATAAGCCGTGAAGTTTTACCGCTGTTGAGTGGTCCAGAGAACTTAATAGGACCCGGTCCAGATCGGTGCAAGTGACTTGGTCCTGCAAAGAGTCTTGAGGTATATCCGATCTCCAGATGTACATTTCGGATGTATGTTACCTGAGAACCAGGGGTCAGGTTTTGGACTGTCCTGGTTTTGGTGGTCGGTAATGGTGGAGACAGTTTGCCCGAGGGATATGACATACGGTAGAATTCGACGAACAAGAAGAAAAAGAAGCCCAACTAAGGGTCCTCTGAGAGTTGACAACATCTTCTTCTACTTCAGGAGTTTAACCAATCGTTACAGGGAAGAGAGGGATGGGTTTAAAGTACCAATGTGAATACTCGTGTTAGTTAGAAACCCTGTCACATTTCGTGGTAATCTGGAGAATATACATAACACTCTCATGTAAAGCAGAAGGTTGAACTTATGCAAATGACTATGAAAGAACACTCACTAAGACTCTTTGAATTTTAGAGGATTCAGATAGAAAGAAAAGTCAAATAATTCAATTTGTTCACAGATGAATTCTTCATTACATTTCTGTAAGTCATAGCTATCTTTTTTCTTTTTTTTTCTTTTTTTTAAATTAACATATAATGTATTATTTGTTTCAGGGGTACAGGTCTGTGATTCATCAGTCTCACTCAATTCACAGCGCTCACCATAGCGCGTACCCTCCCCAATGTCCATCCCCCAGCTACCCCATCCCTCCCACCCCTCCCCTCCAGCAGCCCTCAGTTTGTTTCCTGAGATTAAGAGTCTCTTATGGTTTGTCTCCCTCTCTGGTTTCGTCCTGTTTCATTTTTTCCTCTATTCCCCTATGATCCTCTGCCTTGTTTCTTAAATTCAACGTATCAGTGAGATCATATGATAATTGTCTTTCTCTGACTGACTTATTTCACTTAGCATAATACCCTCTAGTTCCATCCACGTCGTTGCAAATGGCAAGATTTCATTTTTCGATGGCTGAGTAATAATCCATTATATATATATGATGACATATATAACGATATATATATGATGATATATATATGACGATATATATATATACCACATCTTCTTTATCCATTCATCTATTGATGGACATCTAGGCTCTTCCCATACTTTGGCTATTGTGGACGTTGCTGCTATAAACATTCGGGTACACATGCCCCTTCGGATCACTACATTTGTATCTTTAGGGTAAATGCCCAGTAGTGCAATTGCTGGGTCGTTGGGTAGTTCTATTTGTAACTTTTTGAGGAACCTCCATACTGTTTTCCAGAGTGGCTGCACCAGCTTGCATTCCCACCAACAGTGTAGGAGGGTTCCCCTTTCTCCACATCCTCGCCGACACCTGTCGTTTCCTGACTGGGTAATTTTAGCCATTCTGACTGGTGTGAGGTGGTATCTCACTCTGGTTTTGATTTGTATTTCCCTGATGCCGAGTGATGTTGAGAACTTTTTCATGTGTCTGTTGGCCATTTGAATGTCTTCTTTGCAGAAATGTTTGTTCATGTCTTCTGCCCATTTCTTGCTTGGATTTTTTGTTCTTTGGGCATTGAGTTTGATAAGTTCTTTAGAGATTTTGGATACTAGCCCTTTATCTGATATGTCATTTGCAAATATCTTCTCCCGTTCTGCCAGTTGTCTTTTGGTTTTGTGGACTATTCCTTTGCTTTTTATCTCGGTGAAGTCCCAATAGTTCATTTTTGCCCTTACTTCCCTTGCCTTTGGCGATGTGTCTAGGAAGAAGTTGCTGCACCTAATGTCGAAGAGATAAGTCATAGCTATCTTAAGAGAAAGTTTTCTTAATCTGAAAGAGCCAGCAATCTTTCAGGCAAGAGTCACAAAAGTATAATCATCTTCCTCAATTTATTTAGTCTCATGTTACTAATTCTTATTCGGTTTGAACGCAACCTTTTAGTTAGTTCTGGAGATTCTTACCTATTCTAATTTTATGATTTTTTTAAACTTATTTATTTATTTGTATAAGATTATCTATTTATTTATTTGACAGAGAGAGAGACACAGCGAGAGAGGGAACACAAACAGGGGTAGTGGGAAAGGGAGAAGCAGGCTTCCCACTGAGCAGGGAGCCCGACATGAGGCTCAATCCCAGGACCCTAGGATCATGATCATGACCTGAGCCAAACGCAGAAGCTTAACGACTGAGCCGCCCAGGCGCCCCGAAAGTTATTTATTTATTTTAGAGTGAGGGTGCACACTGAGGGGCAGAGGGAGAGAGAATCTTAAGCAGACTCTGTGCTGAGTGAGGAGCCTGGTGTGGGGCTCGATCCCATGACCCTGAGATCATGACCTGAGCTGAAACCAAGAGTTAGATGCTTAACCAACTGCACCACCCAGGCATCCCTAATTTTATGATTTTAAAGATATCAAAAACTTTTTGTCAAAAAAGTTCTTTACATGAATTTCCTTGACGACGAAACACATTTTGCAAATGACAAGACTGTAATGGAATTGATAAGCAAATTCAGTTATTTTGGTGACACAAGACACTCCAATAATCAGAATTATCAAGTGATGACCTTACACCGAACACAACCTACAAATAAATAAGCCTAATTAGTCAAAGAGACTTCTTTTACAATTCAAATCTCGGGGAAATTTGTTAAAACCTTAGAAAGTTTTAAAGCACATGACTTCTTGCACTAAAAAATAAAAATAAAAAATACAAGCACATGCCTAAATAGGATTACAGCTCGACGAAGACCCAAAAAAGACAAAACATAGAAACTTTGGTTTTCCGGGTAAAGAAAAGAGAAAACAATTTTGTTTACATTTCTTTATCAAGAGCAAACCAACAATCCAAGAGAATTTTGTCCTTCTCACAGAGAGAAAGCAGAATTTTAATCTTATACTGGTATACTTTTAAAATCCATTCATTTCGATCTTAGTAAACCCTGACCACACATAAAATTCCTTTCCAAAGTTTTCCCATCACCAATCTTCTACAACTTTCTTTTGATTCAGATTTTGTCCCAAGTCATTTCTCTCCAAACGACCAGTCTCCTTTAGGACAAAATTACCTTCTTTTACCTTCAACAAAAATGCATTCTCGTTTCTTATATCTTTCTTACGTCTTTCCTACTTTTCTACATATAGAGTTCCTTCCTTTATTCCCATCCGTTTTAATTACATTCAGCAGAATTTTAACTCTTAGGAACCTTAGTCTCAGTAATCAACTGTGACTTGTTACACCAGAATTATTTGGCAAATTTATGAAACAACCACAAAGCATGTTTTCCAACACTCAAACATCCTATTTCTCTGCATTAAGGAGCCAAAAGCACAAACCTACGATCAGTAATCAATGTGTTAACGTTCCATCCTATTTGGAAAAGACCTAGATGTCCAACAAATTCAATCCCAACTTATCATCCAAACAAACTTTCAAGTTTCGGGTTACCAAAGACGTTGAAAGCTATCTTAACAATTACGCATGAGAACTTTGAGACCGACCAAACTAACCATCATTTTAAGTCATCTTTTTGCTGACAGATTGCAACAGAGGTCACGAGCTTATTTGACCTTCAGTAAACCTCTGTAGAATAGTTTCATACTTAATGCTGATAACTCTAAAGACATGTCCTCATTAAACCAACAAACTTAGTTTAAATACCAAATTATGTTTCACCTGGGTCCGCTTAAAAGTCAATCAATTTGTTCCCCATTGTCAGTTTTCACCCAGGACCCCCGGGGGGGGGGCGGTCTGAAGTGGGTGGTGCAAATACAAGAGGGTGCTCTTCACCCTTGACTATGGGGGGGAGGGGCAGCCAACGGCGCTGGAGGCACTGAGGATGGTCTAGGAGTCAGTTAGGCGGACCACACCCCAGGTGGTGCAAAGACAGGAGAAGGGCGAGGCAGAAGAGGTAAGTTGCCCCCAGAGGGCAGAGAAAGAGGGCTCCTGGTTTTAAGCCTCAACAGCGCGAAGAAAGGAGCAGACGCCATGTTTTCCCACCAACAAGAGGAAAGAGGCAGTCCATGTTGGGCCAGAATAGACGGGGACCTTCCCCAAAACAAAAGAAGTTTCGGCAGCTGCTGGGAATATTCCTTACAGCCTCGGGTCCGAGGCAGACTAACCACAGTGGCTCCGATGATCAGAGCCATTGACCCCGGAAATGAGTGAAGGAGAAACCCCCACATCTATTAGGAGGAGGAACAGTGAATCAGCCAGCGTCCGATATGCTGGGAGGGGATTTATTTATTTATATTTATTTATTTATATTTATTGTGTGGTTGAGGGCCACACACATTCTGCAAGGGGCTCCTGGACCCAGGTCCTGATTTAGGGCCATGACACCAAGCAAGACACCTGTGGGACCACAGACCACAGGGAGGCGTTCCAGCAAAGGTCCAGCTGGAGATCAGTGTTTGAGGACAGCCCGAGGGACAGCTGAACCTCCTGATCTGGGAGTCTGTAGGAGGCCAGGAGACACATAAAGGGGAGACATTCTTCCTCAAGCCTTGGGGGCCAGCTTTGTTCCAGCTTTGAAGGACACAGCCCAAGGGTGAGTCGGAAGGAAGACAGGGGGTCCCCAGGGGAAAGACCGGCTGCCGATACCCACTGGGGCGCCCGCCACAGGGAATGGAGCTCGGACTCGTGGTGGTGATTTCAGTCAGGGTGTACCACTGACTCAGATCTATCCGAGGTGACAGACTCTTGGGGTGTACCATCACCTAGAAGGGCTGTGCAAATACAGGGCAACTCTTTTGGGGTGTCCCACCACGCCAGGGGTCCCACCAAGAAAAGGGCTGAGATAAGCAGCATGGCGCTTTGCGTGGGGGTGTCCCCCCAGCAGCAGTCAGAGCTGGAGCCCCACTTGGCCCCACCGGGTGGGAAAGAGGAGGGGAGGACTCACCGCTCAGCCCCGTGGGCACTGTGGCCGGAGGACCAGGATGGTGGCTGGAGCCAGTGGCGCGGGCCTCTAGGAGCAGGCCTCTGGTCGGAGTCAGAAAGCAGAGGGAAGGGGCCCTTGGCGCTCTGGGCGTGGCCGGCCAGCCCCGCACTGGGGAGCCGCCCCCGGCCCAGGCCTTCAGTCCTCTGAGAAGCCCTAGGGTTAGACTCCTGAAGGGCGGAAAAGAGCAAGGAGAGGGAGGGTAGGGGCCCTCCGAAGGGAAAAGGGGACATCCCTCACCCTTCGGGGCAAGGGCAGTCCGGCTGGGTCCCCCCGGGGCTTCGGAGCCTCACGGAGGCGTCACCGAGGCTGGAGGCCATCAGTTCCCCAAGGAGAACTAGAGTCGGTCCCCCGAGGGCAAGTCCCGAGAGATTCCCAGAGAACCCAGGGAGAATCCCGGACAGGCAAAGGCTCCGCGTGCGGGGTTCCCCCAAATGTACGGGAGCCACGGAGTCCCCGGACAGGCCACCAAATATGGGGCCTAAATGGGGTGTCTCTCAGTTGGATGGGGGCCCCCAAAGGTGGAGGGAGGATCAGGTGGAAGTCAGCAGTGCACGCAGTGAACGAATTCACCTGAGGGAGAACAAAGGCGAGAGAACTTTCTTGACCACGCCGCAAGGGAGCAGGTGCGGGACTGCAGAGGAGAGACCGTGTGCAAGGAGGCGGCGAGAGGAGGCTGTTCTTAAGGGGGGGAAGTGAGCACATATGGGGACGTAGGGAATTCTCCCCTTTTTTGTTAACTGTGCCAGTTGTAAGTAGCCCACTGGTCAGTTAGGGCCTGTAGCTATTTAGAGGTGGGTCCCCTGA
>CM052891.1:50903343-50929076 GCA_028534135.1 Potos flavus
AAAAAAAAAAAAAAGAACTTTAGGATGGAAGGGACTCTTTACCTGTGGTCTGCACTGTCGCTCTGGCTCCGAAGGTCTCAGCCCTGTGAGTTTAGAGCAGATCTCTCACCTTGGTCACTGCTGGCCTCTGGGGCCGGGTCGCTCATCGTTGTGGAGGGCCGTCCTGGGTAGTGTGCGGTGCTGAGCGGCATCTCTGGCCTCGACCCAGTAGGTTGTGACAACCAGAAACATTTCCCACGTGGCCAGATGTCCCCTGGGGAGCAAAGTCACCTCCAGGTGAGAACCACTGGTTTCTAACAAAATGCTTTAGAATGCCTCTTTACCATTCTGATATAAAATTATATACACGATTAAAAAAAAAATCTAACCGTAAACAGCCTACACTAACAGCCCTTAGTGTAAAGGAAAATAATTAAGTAATGAATTTGAACATATAAACAGTGTGACTAAGTGAGAGAGCACCCCTAGGATGTGGCGTTACACCTGTTTGTAATTCCCACTTATGGGATGCATGAATCTTCGATATTAATCTCCCGTTAATTATCTGTCTAGGCCTTGGAAGGTCAATATTTGCACACACACACACCCCCCCCCCCGCTCTAATATTAACATCAGTGCACTCTCCTTGAAATCTTTTACCTGTTGGTTTCTCATGTCCCCCTTCAAGGAACATGTAATTAATTTTCTTTATCCACTTGTAGGCAGGATAGCTATTTATCAAAATTTTGATCCCTCTTACATATGACCTTGTTTCTGAAAAGCTCATAAATAATGCATTCAGCTTTCCTTATAAATAAACTATAAACCCATGTGTTTTTATTATATATTTATGAAGAACTTTTTAAACTTTATTTGTCCGAGAGAGAGAGCACAAGCAGGGGGAGCAGCAGGCAGAGGGACTCCCCGCTGAGCAAGGAGCCCAATGCAGGACTCCATCCCAGGACTCTGGGATCACGACCCGAGCCAAAGGCAGATGCCCAACCGAGCCACCCAGGCATCCCGAAGAACTTTTTTTCTGATAAATAATTCCTAATGTCAATTTTGTGGCTATATGTAGTCTTTTTACAACATAAGTGTAGGGAGATAGGAAATGACATATACATTTTAGATTTTTTTCATTATACTGAAGGACACTGTGTATATAGGGAATTTGATTCTAAGACAGGTTTGATTCTTCCCCTATAAATGATAAATCTTAAGTATATTCTTTTTTTTTTTAGAAAATTTTTTTTAAAGATTATTTATTTATTTGACAGAGATCATAAGTAAGCAGAGAGGCAGGCAGAGAGAGAGGGGGAAGCAGGCTCCCTGCTGAGCAGAGAGCCCGATGTGGGGCTCGATCCCAGGACCCCGAGATCATGACCTGAGCTGAAGGCAGAGGCTTAACCCACTGAGCCACCCAGGCGCCCCAATCTTAAGTATATTCTAAACTGAGGCACCTTGGTGGCGCAGTTGTTAGACATTTGCCTTCAGCTCAGGTCATGATCTCAAAGTCCTGGGATTGAGCTCCATGTCAGGCTCCCTGCTCCATGGGGAGCCTGCTTCTCCCTCTGCCTGCTGCTCCTCCCCCTGCTTGTGCTCTCTCTCTCTGTCAAATTAAAAAAAAAAAAAAAAAGAATATTCTAAACCAATGACAATTTTATATTAAAGGAATTAGTAATAATCAGAAACAAAATTTTTATTAAATAGTTCTCCGTTGTGAATTATATGTGTGAATACGTATGATGCCCCATTATCTGGAAAGGTGAAGGAATAATTTTTTTTCTTTATTTATTTATTTGACAGAGAGAGAGCACAAGTAGGCAGAGAGGGAGGCAGAGAGAGAGGGGGAAGCAGGCTCCCTGCTGAGCAGAGAGCCCGATGTGGGGCTCGATCCCAGGACCCCGAGATCATGACCTGAGCCGAAGGCAGAGGCCTTAACCCACTGAGCCACCCAGGCGCCCCCCATTTTTTTTTTTTTTTTTTAAGAGAGAGGGAAGGACCACGAGGGCTGGGAGGGGCAGAGGGAGAGGGAGAATCTTAAGCAGACCCCCTCAAGCCCAGTGCAGGGCTTAATCTTATGACCCTGAGATCATGACCTTGGCCGAAATCAAGAGCTGGATGTCTAACCGACTGAGCCACCCAGGCGCCCTGGAATGATAGTTTATGGGCATATTATTTTTCAGCTAATTTTAGAGATAAGCCTTCCAACACAGAAGAGATGAGACTTAAAGGACTCTAACTTTTTTTTTTTTAAAGCGGAACATTTTAAACATGTAAGAAGATGAGTAGGTAGACCCAGTCCCCTCCATGTGTCCTAACTGTCGATGTGCACCCAGTCCTGTTTCGCCTGGAACCCTCTCTCTACTTCCTCTCCTGGATCTTTAAATAGCAAATCTCGGACCTCTAGGGGTTCATTTGAAAACATTTCAGTGTCTATGCGAACATAGCCACAATACTATTATCACATCTGAAACAGTTAGTAGTCACTCTTTATCACGAGATGTCCAGTCAGGGCAGACATTTCCCCAGTTGCCTCAATTTAAAAAATTGAGTTTGTTCAAAACAGGATCCAGAATAAGGGCCATTAAAATTGGTTGATCTGTGTTGTCCCCCCTCCCCCCATAATTTATTTGTTGAAGAGGGCCATCCTGTCGCACATTTGCCCCTGTAACTTCCTAATTGCATCCATATTTTAGTGTTCTCCATAGTCTTCTGTCTTCTGTGTTTCCTCTAAATTGGGAGTTAGAGCTAAAGTCACACTCAGATCTACGTTTGTTTGTTTGTTATGTGGATTTTGGTATTTTTTGTGTGCGCGGTGGTTTTCTTTTGCTTTTTAAAGACCATCTCAGAGTGATGGTGTGTACCACCATCAGGGGGCACATAATGTCTGGTTGGCTCTTTTGGAGATGTGAGGACCATCGATGACCATTTCCTAGATTTCTCCATTCATTAGGGTTTGTCAAATGGTTATTACCAGCTGGAATACTTCTGGAAGGAAGAACGCTCCTTGTAAATTTTGCTACCTTGAGGGATACTTTGTGTAGGAAATGGAGAATAAAGGAGTGATACTTTTCCCTGGTAAGCTTTCAAAGTAATAACTTGGTTGCCTAGAATCCTTCAAAGGTAGACCAATCAGGTTTTTTTTTTTTTTTTTACTTTATATATCAAGAATATGTGGATTTAAATAATGTATATTTGTGTTTTGATTCATTGTTATTTTTATTGATCATGTTAGTTTACTTTGGCTGCTCCAACAAATTACCACAAACTGGATGGCTTAAAACAACAGAAATTTATGACCTCACAGCAGGGGAGGCCTGCTGTGGTCCAGAATCCATACCACTGGGTTGTAGTGTCAGGTGTTGGCAGGGCCGTGCTCCTTCCAGGCTCTAGGGGGGCAGCAGTTCTAGCCCCTTGCAGCGTCCGGCGCTGCTGGTGGTCCCTGGCTACCCCACCCCAAGCTCTGCCTTCGGTGTCACAGTGCAGAGTCCTGTGTGTGTCTGTAGCACAGATCCTGTTTCTTAAAAAGGAACATATGGGGGCGCCTGGGGGGCTCAGTTAAATGTCTGCTTTCGGCTTGGGTCATGATCTTGGGGTGCTGGGATCGAGCCCCACATCGGGCTCTCTGCTCGGCAGGGAGCCTGCTTCTCCGTCTCCCTCTGCAGCTCCCCCTGCTGGTGCTCGCTCTCTCTGTCAAATAAATAAATAAAATCTTAAAAAAAAAGAAAGAAAGAAAGAAAAAGGCACATATGGATTTGCATGTAGGGCCCACTTTGTAGTCCAGGGTGGATTCCTCAAGGTCCTTAATCATGTCTTTTGCCGTAGAAGGTTAATATTTATGGGTTCTGAGGATTAGGAAATGCATATATCTTGAAGGGGAGGGGTGCTTTGATGTGCAAATGATCTCTTTGGGCCACTGTATTCTCTTAAGACTCCTCAGTCCTTTGATATAACCCCAGTAGATGCCACAATGTTTCCGCTTTGTCTTGTACCCTTCCTGTCCAGGCCTGGAATCCGTCACTTTTTCCAAGGAGCTCTGTCTGGTTCCTTTTAGTGGGAACCAGTATTTAGAGGTTACCTTCTGGGTGCTTGGAGTCTAGCTATTTTTCTAGCAGCTTTTCAAAAATAAATTACACTTTATTATGTTTCCTTCAGCAAAGTGCACTGACATCATTAAATCTTTTTTTCTTTTTTTTTTTTTTGAGTAGGCTCCATGCCCAGTGTGGAGCCCAATGTGGGGCTTGAACTCATGACCTTGAGATCAAGACCTGAGCTGAGATCAAGAGTCATAGGCATGACTGACTGAGCCACCCGGGCGCCCCCATCATTAAATCTTGTATCAATAATTTATTACCATGAACATCAGTTTTAGGACTGAGCTGTAAGCTGGTGACTTTTCCAGTGCTGCTGATTTTTAAAATTAGATTAGTTTGCTTTTATACAAAATGTACGAAATTTCAGCGGAGTTCTAGTCACTGTTCTTTGTTTCTCTGTGACCCAGCCCTCCTTGCTGTCAGTGGGGTCCGTTTCTTACCTACAAGGCTTTTCAGTGTACTCTCTGCATTCCTGCCTAAACTCTGCTTTTTCCCTATCCATTGTTTTCTGACTCCAAGAACACTAAAGGTTATTAGGAGATAAAATCGGATCTTACAGAGTACTGTATTAAGTCAGATGGGAAGAGAAGTCTCCTGAGTTAAGCATTGAAATGCATGAGGTTTTCATTCCTATGAACCCTGTAGACTTTTGGTGGGAGGGCATGGTGGTGACCGTGTGTGGAGGTGGTCAGAGTTGCCAGACCTCTACTTACAGCTTTACTAAAGGTCTTTGTGTTTTTGAATTAGAAAACCATTCAAAGTTTAACCAATAGCATTTTAAAAAATAAAGTTTATTGGGGCGCCTTCGGCTCAGGTCATGATCCCGGAGTCCTGGGATAGAGTCCTGCATCAGGCTCCCTGCTCAGCGGGGAGTCAGCTTCTCCCTCTGCCTGCTGCTCCCTCTGCTTGTGCTCTCACGCTCTCTCTCTGACAAATAAATAAATAAAATCTAAAAAAAAAATAAATGCAGAAAGACCATTGAAAAGATGGCGGGCAGCCGTGGACATGGAGGTCGTCCACAACAGCCGTGGTCTGCAAGGAGATAAAGAGCTTGCACCAGAACGTAAGTTCGTGTGCTGTGTCTGTCACCCGAGATTGCCCGCTGAACTGAGCAGGGTGCTCAGCGTCTTCGCGAATTTCACGTTCTGGCACAGACTTCTTAGCTCCCTTGAGCAGTTCAAGTCTGCGCTCTGCGTTAGGGCGCCGTGTGCCCCGTGAAAGCACGGGCTGAAGGGAAGCTGGGGTTTTAAGACGACTGACCTCAGGATCTAAGTCGGCTGCAGAGGGTGGCATCTTTGAAGCAGGCTGGCAAGTTGGGAGAACCAGAGAGGGCAGGAGAATTCGGGGTCAGAACGAGCGCTCGGAATACCCAGGGTGCCAGCGAGTCCTCCGGAGTGGTGCGGCCGGCAGGGATGTAACGTGAGCCAGAGACTGTGACTTCACTTGTTCTAGTAGCCACGTTAGAAGAGTAAAAAACCAAAACAAGACCTCCACATGGAAAAGAGGGGGCGACATTAACTTTTCAAAACAACAGTTTTATTGAGATTCCGTTCACATGTCATCAAGTTTGCCCATTTTAAAGTGGATAGTTCTCTGGGTTTTAGAATTTCCACAGAGCCATGCACCCATCACTACTAATTTCTAGAACAGTTTTCTCACTGCAGAGAGAATCCCCACACCATCCGCAACCCCTCTCCGTTGCTCCCCACCCTCCCTGGGACCCACTTTCCTACTCTTCGTCTCTCTGGATCTCCCTATTTTCGGGCATTACTTATTCATACAATCGTACTGTATGTAGCTTTTGGGGACTGGCATCTTGCAGTTAGTAGAATGTTTTCAAGGGCCATCTTATAGCATGTATCAGTACTTTGTTCTTTTTCTTTTTTTTTTCTCTAGGTTTATTTAATTTTTTAAGTAAGATCTACACCCACCATGGGGCTTGAACTCACGACCCTGAGATTAAAGAGTCGCGCATTCCTCTGACCGAGCCAGCCAGCAACCCTGTACTTTGTTCCTTTTTATGGACAAATATTCTGTTGTATGGGTACCCTATTTTGTTCATTCATCAGTTGACGAACATTGGGCTTCCTCTTTTGGCTGTTACGAATGATGCCGTGAACATTCATGTACAGCTCTCCGTGGAAATTAATTTTAATAATGTGTTTTATTTACCACTGTATAACACAGGGGTTAAAATTTTTTATGTGTGATCGCTATAAAAATTGTTGAGGTATTTTAGATATTTTTGTTCAAAGGTTTCAAAATTCCAGGTTTATTTCATACTTAACATACTTAGCTTAGACACGTTTCAGGCGTGCGGTAGCCTCAATGCGGCCTGCGGCTGCCGAGTTGGGAAACACAAGCCCAGAGGGAGCTCAGGGGGCCTCCTGTGCTCTGTGGGGAAAGTGACTATTTCCTGCACGTCCAAGACATTTGCTTGCCCCTGTATATGGGTGCTTACTGCCTTGCTCCCTTTGTCCTTGATTATTCCCAATGAAATACGCTTCTCTCCTTTGCTTCTCCAAGTCCTTGCTGTCTTTCCAAGTCTTGACTAACGTCCCTCCGCACGGGTAGGTCTAGTCCCTGTAGCTCACTTCTTTGTTCTCATGTTTCCCTAGGAAATGCTTAGCAAGCACCTTCCACGGGCCAGCCACAGTTCTAGGTGTTGGAAAGGTAGCAATGAGCAGGATATATAAAGTCTGTTTTCACTGTTTCTGGTAAGGGACAATATTTAAATATTCAGAGAAATAATTTCAGATGACTGCTACGAGGATCCTAACATTGGCCTGACGAGGAGATCACTTCTGTTGCCAAGCACTAATTTAGTCTTATGATTTTTAAACTCCTACCTTAATAAAGATTTTGAAATAATTGATGTCCAATGCATTGTAGTAACCTTAGCTTTCTCAATCCATGAGTTCTTCACAAACACAGGCAGTTCTGTAACCATCACCATAATCATGTTCTAGAACATTTTACTCCCCTAAATTGCCTCACGCCCCTTTGCAGCTTAGCCCTACCCCTCCTACTGGGGAAGCGCTGATCTCCGTTCTGTCCCTATAGTTGGCCCACTCCAGAATTTCACGTATAAGTGGAATCACACTTTTTGTGTTTGGTTTCTTTCACTGGGCATGATGTTCTTGAGATTTATCCCTCTCATGTGTGTTAATACTCAATCCTTTTAGTTGCTTTTAGTTTATTGTATGGGTACATCATTATTTGTCCCTTTTTAGTGGGTATTTGGGTTATTTTCAACCTTTGGCTTTTGCGAGTGAAGCCGCTGTGGGCGTTTGTATACAGATCTTTGTGTGGAAATATGTTTTTATTTGTGGGATTGCTGGATTGTATGGTAAGTGTGCATTTATAAGCCCCAGCCAAACTTTTCCAAAGTGATTGTTCTATTCTGCCTCTCACCAGCAGCCTTACCAGCACTTGGTAAATTCAAGCTCAAAATACGGATTGAATAAATTCAATCTCCACTGATAGTGAATTTTTAAAAGTCCCAATCTGAGTCCTAAAGTGGTACGATATAGTTCTACTTATGAATGCCACTCGAGTTCTAGGCAGAAAACGGGATTCTTTTCCCCATTTTGTTAAGTAAGCCTGATAGGAAGTTTTGAGTAGCCTTCTTTGTCTTGCGAATGGCCACTACAATATTTAAATATCCAAAGTTAGAAAAGATATCTGCTACTCAGTCCGGTGGTAGTCCTGCTTTTTCATCTGGCTTGGCATTCTGTGGTGTTTGAAACACTTGGGAAGTAGTGCAGACCGAGTACGTAGTGGTCCGTCTTTATCCATGCATACTCGAGTCTGCTGTTGAACGTCAGTATTGTTAGGTAATTGGGCTAAATGGTAAGCGAAATGGACTAAACCTTAACTAAAAGTTAAGATGACTTGAAGATGACCTGGTAAAATGCACATTATGGTGCCTGAACTGTGTCCTATAGCTCGACTAGTGTTAAAAAATGTGCAGAGTTTGTTTCAACCATAGAGTTGGCTTATTTCTGAAGTTATCCTTGTTTGGCAACTATTGGAGACTTTTTTCATGGTGCACATTGTATATGCCCAGTGGGAACCCATGGCGGAACATAGCTTTACGGGCTTAGAGTGATGTAGGATTGGAGCCTGGAACATGGTTTATACTTCATTGTTTGCCTCCTGAACATTCCCTGAAATCCCCGTTTTTGGGTTCATAGTTACTCCTGTATTTTTTACTTTTTGTCAAAGCTTGTTTGCATGTTTGTCTCAAGTGATAACTGCTTGACTTTAATTTCTGGAACATTTAAAAAAGAATAGATTATTTGAACAAGTGGTTTGAGAGTTTTTAGAAATATGGCGATTTTGTAGTTATCACTAGGAAGCATTTCTAGAACAAGTTGAGCCAAATGAACGTCTCTATTTTTGTTAAAGACTTATTTATTAGACGGAGAGAGTGAGAGAATCTCCAGCAGACTCCCCACATGGGGCTCGATCTCATGACCTTGAGATCGTGACCTGAGCAGAAATCAAAAGTTAGATGCTTAACCGACTAAGCCACCCAGGTTCCGCCCTCTATTTTTTTTTTTTTTTTTTTTGGCAGAATTTTGAAGCTGCAGCTATTAAATTCTGAAGTTAACGGTAACTATCATTTGAGTGCTTATTATATGTGAGTTGCATTTGTATGATGGCATTTCTAATCCTCAGAGCCTGTGATACTCTTCAGAATGGGTGTCATCTTTATTTTAATGAAATCTTGGAAAGATTGAACTTTTGCCCCAGTTCATATAATGAGAACTCAGCTTTGGGTTGAAGCACAGTTTTCTGACTCCAAAATTGTTAGGTTAATTGATAGGTTATCTTTGAATTTTAGTAAGTATTTGACTACACTGTTACCAAATCATGGATAAGATGAAGAAATGTGGTTTGATACTAATGATAGTTGGAATGAATTTGTAGCTAATAGAGCAATCTGATAAAGCAATGTCAACCTCCGCCCAGATCTCAAGTGATGTGCTAATAAAGAACTAGCTCTATCTTTGGTTCCAACTTAAAACTTTGTTTTTAAAAAACAAAACAAAAGCAGAACTCTGCGATATGGCTTAAACTGCTCCAGGTATTGGTTGGAGGGAGCCTTGGCTTAATCAAAGTTCAAGCAAAAAGGATTTAAGGACAGCGTTAGATTATGTTAATCTCGTGGGCTAAGAACGGGAGAGTGTGGGCTTGTGCCCAAAGAAAGCTGGGGCCAATTTGTAGAATGTTCTTAAGGAAATAGCCTCCAGATACAATGTTTCTGCTAGATTCTGTGTAGGTAATGGGTTAGGATCAGAGTGTCCTACTTTATGTAGAATTTTGACTGTAGTATTCGGGGACAGCAACTGTGAGACAGTGAAGAATTGAGGAATTATTAAAGAGTCAGGAGGTGTTTCCCTTGGAGGAGAAAGGAGATGACAGGTGTGAGATAGCAGATATTAGACATTTTCCTAATTCTGTAGGGCAGAACTAAGATCTCAAAGGAAGCTAATTGTATGACTAAAAATAGCTATTTCTCACAGATGACCCATTATCTGAAGGAGGGGGGAGGATCATCTAATATCTGTGAATGGTCGGACTGGCTGCCGTGTGAGGCACTGGAATGAGTTACTAGTTTTAGGTTCGTGTGCAAGCCGTGCGACCATCTGTCTGTGGTGTTGTGGGAGCGGTGGTTTTCAGACTATTTTGACCTCTCTCCATAGTAAGAAACACATTTCCCATTACAGCCCAGTATAAATGTGTGAGCGTCTGAAATACAGATTTCATGAAATAACGTATACCCAGGTTAAGTGTGTTGCTGATAGTTTCTATTATAGTTCATTAGTTTGAAAAAGTGGGTTGCTAATCACTAAATGTATTCATTAATGGATTGACGCTCAGTCTGAAATGATCTAGACTAATCTCTAAAATCCTTGCAAAACTATGCTCTTGTGATTGTTCTACTCAGTAACCAAGAACTAAACATTAGACCCACAAGATTCCGGCCACACTGCAGGTCCCTGGTGGCTGCTCAGTAATTTTGATCATCAGCATCTTTAGGAAGGCGGAAAATGCGAACATATACTTCTGTCTTGATTCCTCTCACCTCTGCCCCCACCCCACCCCCAAGTTGGGTTTTCCATCGATCCTTTTCTTTAACTCATCTCTACCTTTTTGAAGAATCTCTTCCTTAGTACTTTTTCATTATTTTGTTTTCCCTCTGAACGAACGTTTGGTGCAGGTCTGTTCTTTCACTTAGTATCTTTCCTGTATTTGTAATAACGTGTTCAGGTGCTTTTCACAAACACCCACGAACCCTTGTGTAGGAAACAGTTGGCTTTCTTGTTTGAAACCCATGATCTCAAAGGTGTTCTTTTATCTGAAGTATTTTGACACCTAATTGCTTTGAGAGTTGCAAAAAAGACAAAAAAAAAAAAAAAGTAAGACAAAGTAAGGTTTTTCACTTTGATTCTCAAAAGGAAGGGCTAAGAAGCTGTTCTGTGTAGACTTCTTAACCAGATGTGGTTCCGTTTCAGAACTGGTTTATCTCAGAGTGAATGGGCAAGGGAAAAGGATGCAGCTTTTTAAAGTTGCTAAAGTCAGATATTTTGGAGATTATATAAAGTGGTACCCCTCCCCCCCAGCCCCCTGTCTCCTCAGGCCGGCCAGATACTAGCTTGCGGATTTACTTAAATAGTAGCCTAAACAGCACCCCTGAGTGGATACATTTAGTGTGATAATAATCATTTTTAGTAATTCCTAAAAGAAGTTGTACACAGTGACTTTTCAGAGCACCCAAGAGAAGGCAGTTTGCTAGCTGGAAGGCCACTTCTGAAACAGAAATTAAGTGGTTATATAGATTTTTTTTAGGAAACTTACCTATTTTAGCAAATTGTTTGTCTTGGGAAAATTAAGTGTAGCTTATAAAAAATGATTATTTAATGTGATAAAAGATTTTAAGAACGTTGAGGTAATTTATGTGCACTTTTTATGAGCAGAGAGATTGAAACGTAGCAGTAAATACAGTTATAGTGATTAAAAAAAAGATGAAGTACTTCATTACCTTTTTAATTTAAATCAGTGTAATCAATGGAATTTATTATTGTAGTTACCCTTTGGTTCAGAGAGGCAACCACTCTGAATGTAATTTGGCATGTTCTTCCCAGTCCTTTTTTTTTTTTTTTCCTATGTATTTTTTGCATAGCTCATACTGGCTTGCATAATTTTGTATCTTGTTTTTATTTAATATAATTTTTCTGGCTTGATATTATTCCATTGGATTGATATTCCTACCATACTTAATAGTTTCATTTTACTCAATGAGACAGAAATTAAGACTTTTGAGTTACAGAAAATGTTCAGATTCTTTTGTTCTGCTGAAGTTATGTGTTGTGTTTATTTATTTTAGGTGTTTTCTTGGATCTTGAACATCTTTAAACAAAAGGATTCTGGTTGTAATAATATTTGACTTAGACTGTTTTTCTTCTATTGCTTATGTCTCATCAAACTTAATACAGTTTGGGGCCTAAAAATATTTTTAAGTTATTACATGTTCTCCCATTCATACCAGGATTAGGGAAGGAGATATATCTAAGAATTATTGAGTCTTTCCTTCATTTATTTACTATGTTATTCCTTTTTCTTTTTCCTTTCTGTATGATTGCTTATTTCAGACATTTTGAGTAATTGATATAATAATTTTTCCTTTTGGGTGTCAAGCATTAAAAATAGCCATTGCATAAGATAGTTTTCCCCTTTTTCTTTCTTTCTTTTTTCCTTTTTAATTTTTTTTTTTTTAGAGAGTGTGTGTGCATGCAAGGGAGAGATGTGCAGAGGGGAAGAGAGAGAGACAGACAGAATCTTAAGCAAACTCCACACCCAGCGCTGAGCCCAACGTGGGGCTCGATCTCACAACCTTGAGATCATGACCTGAGCCAAAATCAAGGGTCAGACGCTCAACTAACCTAGCCACCCAGAATCCCCAAGATTTTATTTTTACGTAACTCTACACCCAGTGTGGGCCTTGAACTCAGAACCCTGAGGTCAGGAGTTCCATGGTCTTGCAACCAAGCCAGCCAGGTGCCCACTTTTTCTTATTATCCAGATGAAGGTCCCAACATGCAGAACGTGTGGAGTGGTTAAGGAAGGCTGAGATACTGACAGCCCTCAACTGCTAAGTTATAGAAGGCTAGTACTGTTGAAGGCTGGCATTAGGACTGGCTTTCCGTTCAGCTGTGCTGTGAAGCTACGAGGTCTAGAGAGGGATCTGAGCTGCAATCTAAGCATGGGAACTGAGTCAGGATCATGAGGTTTGAGTGACTTCTGGTCGGTCACTTCTTCTGTGGCTACATACGAAGTCACCTGACCATTCTGCCTTTTTTCTTTATTCGTTAGATAAATACCACTAGTTTAATAGTTACTGCTAACATTTATCATTTTTTTTTTCCAAATGCCAGGCTAAGTACTTTTAACATGAACCATTAGCTAGTTATTATGAACTTGGTGGTGACCATGTTAGAAAAATAGTATAGTACTTTGTGTGATGAGAGCTATTTTCAGTTTACTTTGTGGTTGGTCGTTAATGCATTAGGCTACGGCCATTTGTAAACTTCTCTGCTGTCTTATGCAAGGTGAATTGATTTTTCCAGATACAGCGGTAGAGGCTTTCTTGTTTTTGTTTTGTTTTGTTTTTTTCTTCTTTCCAACAGTTGTTTTGGCCTTTTTCTTTGTTGTAGAATGCAGTATTTTAGAAGTACTTGAGGTGGATTTAAAATTTTTTAATTAAAAAAACAAATGAGAATAAGGGAGTTGGTATATCCTCAAAGGGATCATGATTCCTGGAATTGAAAACTGTCTCAGAGCTGGAGAGAGGCAGCCAGACCTGTGGGTGTGGGCTGCGTCTGCACTATGGGCCAGAGCCACGATGGGGTTGGGAGTGCTGGAAGCATACTTAATTTTGGCTGCAGTTTTGTTTTGTTTCTTTTTAAAGATTGATTTATTTAAGAGAGAGAGCCCCTGAGCAGTGGGAGGGGCAGAGAGAGAGGGAGACAAGCAGACTCCCCACTGAGCAAAGAACTGGATGCTGGGCTCCATTCCACGACCCTGAGATCACGACCTGAGCTGAAATCGAGTCAGATGCTTCGCCGACTGAGCCACCCAGACACCCCTTGGCTGCAGTTTTAAAGCTGCATTTTAGTTTTTATTGATTGATTAGCTTCAGTTCCTAAATATAATGTTGAAAGGTATGGCCATTTTTGTGTGCGTTTTGGTGGATGGTAGGAGTGGGGTGGGAGTGTATTTGTTAGGGGAAAGGAAGGACAGAGGCATCTTACTTTTTCTTTTTTCTTAATTCCCCTCAGTCCTTCCTGACCTCATGCAGTAATCAGTAGCTACCCATAAAGTCAAAATGTTAAGTGAAAAGCTTGTATTTATTTAAACAGTTGGGATTTGGGCAATAAAAATACCAAGAGAAATAAATAGCGCGGATAACAAGTTTCCTTCATGATTTCAGATAGTAAGTACAAGGTTTTCCCCTCCGGGGGGTTTTCCCTCCAGTAGATTCTCCATCCCTCTTTTTCTCCAAAAGGTATCGAATGTTCACATGACCGGATGTCATTCTTTCCTGTGACCTAAAAACCCTAGATATTCGCTTCTCAGAATGACTCCTTACCTTTAATAGCAAACAGTGGAGCTCAAACAGCAGTCCTCCCCTGTCTGACCCGGATTGTATCCATAGGGTCTAATCTGTAGTGAGGCTGGTCTGAAGATGTGGGGATGAACATGGTTTTAGATGCTGATTTTAGTTCATTATTTTTTATCAGAGGAGTTACAGAGAACTTTGAAAACCACATGGAAGAAATTAATGAGCCCAAATCTATTACTCATAGATAAATCATTGGTGCATTTTCCCCAGTCTTTTCTGTGTACTATAATTGAGGACCTGGTTGGGGGAGGGCAGGGCCTTCAGAGAGAATTTCAGATCATGGTTAAAATCATAAGAAATCATCATTATCTGAAGTGGTTCGTACTAGAGACCCGGGACCTCTGCTGGCCTCGGTGTTTAGGCAGTGGTGGCATTAGTACCAGTCGGTATCTCCCAGAGGGATTAGGGTTATGGCTTTGTGGCTGGGTTGCTGTTGGGGCAGAGGAGGAGGTGGGGTTGGACTCCTGATCTCCCTTCTCTTGCTTGAAGCAGAAGAACCTCTGGGTTTGCTCAGGATAGGCATTTATTTAATCAGCTGCAACCAAATTATGTAGCCCCTGAAGTCAAATATGTCCTAGTCCCTGACACACCCCAATTGTCCATGAATCTACAACCGGATGATCTCCCGGTAATTGGGAGTTCATACGTAATAGATAGTTCTGTATATGAAAGGGTTTTTGATGATGATTTCACTATAATGATAATGAGTCCTCTTGCAACTGGGAGAATAGTCGAAGCTGGCCTGGCTTTCCCAATCAGAAAACCTGCTAAGTTTTGCTTGTAATGCTTGAGAGAAACCAGAGCTAGCAAGATTGGGCCCGAATACTCCAATATTTGATAACTCCAGAAGTAGATTGACACTCTGTCAGTTACACAGAGGAACTTTAGAAGCTCTCTTTTGGGAAATTTGCCTTACGTGATTCTCCATATATATGCTGTTGCACCTTATAGGATTCATTCACAGTGTGTATTAAGTCTAATAGAAGTGAAGATTAGAATTTTCTAGAATATATTGGATCTTTGGAAAAAGCTTGATTACTTGTTTCCTTATAGAAATATGCAGCTAGAATACTAATTTATTCTTGTAACTTAATTTATAAATAAAAGTTATTACGTGTTAACTAGTATTTTTTTTTCCAGTTTCTCTTCAGCAACGGGTAGCAGAATTGGAAAAAATTAATGCAGAATTTTTACGTGCACAGCAGCAGCTTGAGCAAGAATTTAATCAAAAGAGAGCAAAATTTAAAGAGTTATATTTGGCTAAAGAGGGTAAGTTCCTAAGTCTCTCTCTAACCCCCCATACTAAGACTGCCGTAATATGTTGAGTTTCTTGGTAGTACAATGTTCATTTTATCATTGAACACATCTTGATTTTATGTGTATTTACGTTGTAAACCGAAAGCCTATTTAGAGACTAGAGTTAAGAATGGAATTGACAGAACACGTTGGAAAATTCAGGATTCAGGCTTTTCTTTGTCTTTGAGCTTCCCACTGATGCGTAACGTAGGTAGACTACAACACCCTGGGACCCAGGGCTCTCCGTGCCCGAGAGAGGCCAGGTGGACTGGGGGTGTTCTAGAAAGAGCCTTGGCCATGTCGCAGACAGTCGCACACTGACGCTTCATGGAATCGACCCCGCACATGATCACTTACTTCCCAGCAAAGACCTAGGACAATTGGGCACTGACCTAGGAAAATACAGCTGTGGCTTCCGCAGCCCCCCAACCAGTGGTTCCCAGAGTGTGGTCGCAAAACAGCAGCATCGGCGTCGCAGTCACCTGGGAAGCTTGTTAGAAATGTACGGTTTGGGGTCCTGTCTCGGACTTGACCAGCTCAGGGTCCAGCCGTCGGTGTGTTTTTTTTTTTTTTTTTTAAAGATTTTATTTATTTGACAGAGAGAGACATAATGAGAGAGGGGACACAGGCAGGGGGAGTGGCAGAGGGAGAAAGCAGGCTTCCTGCCGAGGGAGCCTGATGCGGGGCTCGATCCCAGGACACTGGGATCATGACCTGAGCCGAAGGCAGTCGCTTAAGGACTGAGCCACCCAGGCACCCCCAGCAGTCAGTGTTTTAATCGGGCGATTCAGATGCTGGATGAAATCCTCCAGCACCCCCCCCCCCCCCCGAGAGCTCGTTAGAACACAGCGTGTTGGGGCGGGGCCTGGGAATCTGCATTCCTGATGAGCTCTAGGTGCTTGCGGGACAAGGACCACAGTTTGGGAGCCGCTGCCCAAGACTGGTGATCACCCAACTTTTAAATTTCACTTTATGGAAGCGCCCCATCAAGTAATTACATATACCCCTCATGCCTCTTTGGAAGTTGATGCTTGAAATTTTTAATTTTACATTTTAAAAGGCACAAAAGACATAAATTCTGTATTATTGTCAACACTAAAAATTTAAGTTAAAAACTTCATGCTCTTAAACATATCCAGCAGAATCAATCAGTGATTTAATATCTATCACCATTCATTTAAAAAAAAATACGTCAATAAGATCTTTAGCAGAAATTTTACATTTTTCTCCCTCCTTGTGTTGGGTTTTCAGTTGTACATCTCCCTCAGAATTTTATTCTAAAAAGTTTTTTTTTTTTTCCCTTAGGAACACAAGCTCGAGCGTGCATCAGAGTTTTACTTGTAGGGTTTGTTAGAGCGGGGTTGTGCGTCTTCATCCTTAGAGTTTCTGACTCATCAGGTCTGTGGGGTCCCAGAGTTTATACTTCTAGTAAGTTAGCAGGCAGTGCTGATGCTCTTGGTTCAGGGACCACACTTGGAGAGTGGTGGGTGGTATTTGATGCTCAGAAGCCTTTTTCAAAGAAAATTTTGTTAGACTCGTCTGCGACAGAAATTGCATGCATATTTCTTCTGCACTGAGTTACCATTACAGTTATTAATAAGTGCACAGTTGACCACACTGTAAATATTTTATACATTTAAAATGTAATAAAGTGTAAAAATGAGTGGAAATACAGGTCTTATGAGATACAGTTGGATCTCCCTCCCAATTAAGTGATAACCTCTGTGTGAATATTTGTAGAAAAGGGTAAGTTTCAGGTTTTTTGTTTTTTTTTTAATTTTATTTATTTGAGAGAGAGAGAGCACAAGTGGGAGTGGGGGAGGGTTCGAGGGAGAAGGAGAGAGAGAAACCCAAGCAGACTCCCTGCTGAGTGCAGAGCCCAACACAGGGCTCGATCCCAGGACCCTGGGATCATCGGCTGAGCCGAAGGAAGACACTTCACGGGCTGAGCCACCCAAGCACCCTGGAAGGTTTATTTTATGGTGATGATTATCCTGCTCTCTTAAAGTCTCTCTGAATTAAATGTTAAGTCACATAGTCCTCAGCTTCAAAAATATTTCTAATCTATTGGCCGGCAACTCGATGAGGCTTCCTTCAGTTTTGTTGAAAGCAGACTTTGCAATCACCTGACCTGCCAGAGATTTATTCCCCAGTTATTAGTCATTCACTTTTTTTTTTTTATCACCGATGCTGATATTTTAAATTATCCCTCTGGTTTGATATGGGAGAGGAGTTTTTATACAGTGGGGCAGTGACCCGTGGCGCAGTTCAGGACGGGCGGAAGGTCCGTCTGTCATCACGTGGGAGAAGGCTGTGGGGGGAAGGGAGGCAGGCATGGGGAACCCGCACTCACAGACACCCCAGGGCTGCACGCGCTCCACCGAGGGTCCCTGCCCCGCGCTGCTGTTCGACACACTACCGGTGCTCACCCGTTGATGGATTAAGAAAAATTAAGTGGGTCGTGACCAGCAGTTTTTAAAAAGAATAAAATGGAAAATAACCGCACAGTATACTTGGTAAGGTTCAGTTAAATAGAGGCACACGGACTGTTTGGTGTGAGTGACATACACAGGTGTATGTATAGGGTTGTGGTAGAAAATGTATCTTTTGCTATGGACTGTGGTCAGAGAAGTTTGAAAGCCAGCGTTCTCAGGCCTCCCCGAATGCAGCCCGGGATTGCAGAGGCCTGCTGCCTGCATTACGGGATGCGGCTCCGTGTTCTTGTGGCTTGTGGGGGGCTGTTTCCCGGTTTGGTCTGCTTCCTTCCTAGCCGACCTGGAGGTGGGGATGTGGGCCTTCCTGTCTCGGCACGGTGGCTCCGGGCAGGTTACTGCGGAGGTCGGGATGACTGAGATGCGGTTGTATCTCCATCAAAGTGTGGTCTTCTGGAGCAGATAATGCATTTTGCACAATATCATCGTTTGAATGTATGTTGAGTGTCATGAGAGAGAAGTTATGTCCAGTTCTTCAGTGCGTTTATGTGACTTTGTAAAACTTGTGTTCACCTTGAATTGATGAGGCACTGCTTTCAGCTGTGCAGTGGTGCGTCCTTGTCAGGAGGGCCTGTGACACCCGTCACGTCTCTGTGCGGCGCCCTGCGGTACGCCTCTGCCCGCCGCTGAGAGCTCACTGCCACGCTGGCCGGGACACACCCCGTTTCCCCGCCTCCGCTCACACCGGCAGTCCTTCTTACAGCTTTTTCTGCCAGGCTTGGCTTATTCGGTAAACTCAAGTTAATCTTGACCCAAGTTTGTTCATTTTGTTTTCTGATTTCCTCTGTCCCCAAATAAAGCTGTTAGAGTTTCCTTTGTTTTCTTATTTTTCTCCTTTTAAATTATAAAACGGACTTTCCTATAAGCTTCAGAAGAACTGAAAATGACCAAGTGCCTCTCATTTCTGAAATACGTGATCATTTGCAGTTTTCTGTCTCTGATCCAGACAGCTTCTGATGTGGATTCGTTCCGAAAACAGCGTCGGTCTGTTCAGGTTACTTTAAGGCCGTCGGGACTAGTAACTAACTGTAAGTGTGCTTCGTCTCTTCACTGTCTGGCGTTCTTGGTGGACTTCAGCTGGCCGTGGAGTTGAGGTAACTTTTCACAAAATTCCAAAAGGAACGATGTGATCCCTTTTTGAGCGTTTTTGGTGTCATTCCTAAAGAAAATGCGTAGTGTGCATGTTGATTCAGTTTCGGTCTTGGCTGTTTGTCTGTGTCATAATGAAAATAAAGCGGACGGCTGTCCCCTAAAGCGGCAGCTTCTATCACGGCGTCTGCTGGAAGGGGAAACCTAGTCTTCCGTGGCGGTCGCAGATGGTAGCAGTGTAGGTCAGGGATTTGACGTGTTCAGCACGTCTTTATCTTTCAGCAGACCAGGTCAAGGTAACTCTGGAAGTCCAAACCTCCGTATTTTTCCCAAGAGGAGCAGCTTTTGCTTTGGTGTTGTAATAGCTGTGCTTTCGTATTTGGAGACCAGCTGACGTAGAAGTGCAAACAGTAACGAGGAAGGCTAATGAAAGACGTTATTACCTTCGGACTCCTCATAACTGCCTCTTCCTGCCTTAGTACCTACTCTTTTCTCAGCCGCCTTCCACCGGGAATGTTACAAGTATTTCTGAAAGCTCTGTGGCTTTTCCACTGAACTTGAAGAAAAGGTATTTAGCTTTTAAAAGAAATATTTGGTTTGGCTTTCTTTTTTAGCCAACTTGAGTATACAGCTTGGCACTACAACAGAGTTTGTGTTTTGGAAATCCTCAGCATTGGGCAATAAGAGAAAGCTTGTTATGTTACATGAAGCAGCAAACAGAAGGCCATGAACTTCTGAATTGAAGGAAAATAGTAGAGATAGTAGAGATAGGGGTAGAAAGTCCATTACTGGTTGCTCGATGCTGGGGAGTTGGAGGTGAGAGAGAGCCCTGGGTTTCTTTCTGGGGGGATTGAAATGTTCCCAAATTGACTGTGGCGATGGTTGCCTCAGTCTGAATATATAAAGGCAATGAGCTATCACTACACATCTGTGGTATTGGCCCAAATCTAAAACACCCCTCACCAAACACTGCTGCTGAGGAACAGCGGCTGGAGTGCTCTTTCATTGCTGGTGGGAGTACAAAATGGTGTAGTCACTTCGGGAGGTAGTTGGGCAGTTTCTTACAAAACTAAACCTACTCTTAGCTAATATGATCCAACAGTTTTCCTCCTTAGTATATACCTGAGTGCATTGAAAACTCCTGTCATGCAATGATTTATTAATAATTGCCCAAACTTGAAAGCAATTGAGATGCCCTCTAGTAGGTGAGTAGATAAGCTGGCACATCCAGACAGTGGAATATTCAGCCTAAAAAAGAATGGAGCCATCAAGGGAAGGAAGCTAATCAGAAGAGACTGTGTACTATCGGATTCTAACTACGGGGCATCCCAGAAAAGCCAAGACCATGGAGACAGTAAAGCGATGAGTGATTGCCAGGGGTTAGGAGGGAGAGAGGAATGAATAGAGCAGAGAGAATTTTTGGGCAGTGGTGCTCTAATGTGAGATTCACAGTGGCGGATACCTGTCATTATATGTTGGCCTAATGGAGACTGTGGACGGGTAATGTGTAGGCTCAGCGATCATCACGTGTACTGCCGTGGTGAGGCGTGTGGGCAGGAGGGCCGCTTGCGTGGGCTGGGAGGGTGTCGAACTCTGTGCTTTCCACTCCGTTTTGCCGTGAGCCTGACATTGCTCTAAAAAATAAAGTTCATTAGTTTGCAACAGCGTCTGAGGCTTGTCTCGTAGTAGTGTGTTGTGAGCGCACGTGGGTGGACGGGGCGAGACTGCCCACAGGTCTGTGATTGCTGGAGCTGCGTAGAGGGAGCACAGGCTTGTAACAGTCGCTTCCGGATCTGGAAGGGGAAGACTCCCCGCTTCATTCAGAACTACGGTGTTTTTATGAAACTGTGATGGGAAACCTTATATGTGTACCAGAGTAGACAAAATAGTGCGGGTACTGCCGTGTGAGGCTAGGCAGTGTAGTATTGGGGTGAGAAGAGCGCACTTTTATAGACCAGAACTTCCATAATCGGGCCCTCCCAGAAGCAGAAATTTGATATAGGACGTAGATGGCCTTATAAGAATGGGAGAAGCCCGGGACCGTGGGTCCAGAACAATGGGAACATGTGCTCCCACCTGCAGGCCCACGAAGGGGATGGCTGGGCATTGGCGCGGCGGCGTTACGTGGGCTAGCAGTCTCCGAAGTGGGGTTGAGGGGTAGAGGCGACTGCAGAAGAACTCCGGGCCAGGAGAGCGGGAAGGGTTAGAAACCTGTCACAGAGGAAAGGTGTAAAATGTGCACGGTCACGGTACCTCCAGATGCCCGGAGGTGGTTGCTTCTGGGGGAGGTGGGGCATTTGTAATGTTTTCCTTCTTTCTTTTTTCTTGTTAAAGATTTTATTTATTGGACAGAGTGCACAAGCAGGCAGAGCGGCAGGCAGAGAGAGAGGGGGAAGCAGGCTCCCCGCTGAGCAGAGAGCCCGACGCGGGGCTCGATCCCAGGACCCTGAGATCATGACCTGAGCCGAAGGCAGACGCTTAACGACTGAGCCACCCAGGTGCCCCCTGTAATGTTTCATTTCTTAAAAAGATATTGAAGCAGATTTAACAATACTATTAAAAATTGATGAAGCTCGGGCATGTGGCTGGCTCAGTCGGTGGAGCGTGTGGGCCTTGATTTCAGGGTCGTGAGTTCAAGCCCCACATTGGGTGTAGAGATAATTTAAGAATAAAATCTTAAAAAAAAAATGATGAAACTAGGTGATAGGTAATAAGTGTCCATTATAGGATTCTGTGTCTTTGTCTCTATGTTTGAGGTATTCTATAAAGTGTGAGTATAAACAAAGTGTCTTGTTTGGCTCCTAATTCAAACAGATCTTCCAAAAGACATTTTTTGTGGCAATTGGAGAAAATTTTGCTACAGCTTGGATATTGGATTATATCCAACGTGTTAGTTGTGACAGTGGTACCGTGTTTGTAGAAGGAAATAGTCACGTGTTTAGAGATGCGTGTTGTAGTATGTTAGGTGATATTCTCTTGTTTCTGGGGCTTATTTTCAAAATACTTCACAGAAAAATGATGGTTGAAATAAATTCGGCCAAATCTTGGTGCATCTTGATGATGGGTACGTGACAGATTGTCGTACTAGATTCTGAGCTTCAGAGTACGTTTGAAAATCTTTATCACTACATATACAAAACCAAAATGGATAAATAACTGTTCTTTAGTGTTTTTTTTTTCTTTAAAGCAAGGTGTGCAACTTCCTTTTTTTTTTTTTTTAAGATTTTATTAATTTATTTGACAGAGAGAGATAGCGAGAGAGGGAACACAAGCAGGGGGAATGGGAGAGGGAGAAGCAGGCTTCCCACCGAGCAGGGAGCCTGATGCAGGGCTTGATCCCAGGACTGTGAGATCATGACCTGAGCTGAAGGCAGACGCTTAACCAACAGCCACCCAGGCATCCCAAATAACTGTTCTTTAATAATAGCTTGTACCATTGGCAAAGAGATTTGAAATGTTTTGGTACATGGGGCGCCTGCGTGGCTCAGTGTGTTAAAGCCTCTGCCTTCGGCTCAGGTCATGATCTCAGGGTCCTGGGATGGAGCCCCGCATCGGGCTCTCTGCTCAGCGGGGAGCCTGCTCCCCTACCCCCACCTGCCTCTCTGCCTACTTGTGATCGCTCTCTCTGTGTGTCAAATAAATAAATAAAATCTTTCAAAAAAATGTTTAGGTACAAAAAATGTAGGTTTTTCTAACTTTTAACTTCTTTTTGTTTCCTCATTTAAATGTATATATTTAAGGAATATGTGGCATATAATATAGATCTTACCTAAATACACATAAAGTTAGGAACAAAATTTGACCTAGTCTTCCTCCAGGCCCTCTGTACTGCTTTTACCCTGTGGAAACATGCCACAAATTAGTATTTAAGTTTGGTATTTGCAGTTTTTCTGTTTATAGTGACAACATGGCAGTGTATACATAGCTCTGGGTAATTTCCAGTAAATACAAAGGAGCAGGGGTAATCAGCACGAGCAGGCGTGAGTGTATAGACTTGAGCCCTGACAGAATTGTAGTTCTCAGAAAAGACCAAGGTATCCCAAAGGTAATGGTTTTTCTTTCATTTCCCATTTTACAGAACACTTTCACACTCAGAACATGGAGCTTACACACGCGGCTTTCCTTCTGTGGCTTCGTGTGTGTACTGTCGGGGCCACTCCCACACACCCATCACTGTTTCTACATGTCCGTCTTTCCTTCCAGATAGGTCGTTACTTTCTGCAGTTAATGTTCCTATCACTTTCTCTGGCTAGTGTTTCAAAATGGGTTTTTAAAGATTTCTTTCTTTAATTGAGGGGGTGTGAGACTCTCCAGCAGACTCCCCACTGACCGTGGAACCTGTGGGCTCTGTTCTCTGCCCCGAGACCATGACCTGAGCCGAAACCAAGAGTCAGACGCTTCACCGACTGAGCCACCCAGGCGCCCCCAAAATGTTTTAAAGCGATGCTGAGGCAGATTTTGAGGGAGTAAAGATCTCTGGAACGACTTAGGATTGGCGCGACTAGTGTTTCCCCTGTTACCTAGCCTGCCAAACTTAATTCCTGCGTGCGTTTGAGAATGATTAATGTCCTCACAATGTTTAAAAGTTCTTTATTATTGTCGATTTTATTTTATTTTTTTTAAGATTTTACTTATCTGTCGGGGTGGGGGGTGAGCACAAGCAGCAGGAGCAGCAGGGGGAGAGAGAGAAGCAGGCTGCCCGCTGAGCAGGGAGCCCAGTGCAGGGCTCGACCCTAGGATCCTGGGACCATGACCTGAACCGAAGGCAGACACTTCACCGACTGAGCCCCCCAGGAGTCCCTCGATTTGAATTTTTCAAGTACTTAGAAATTCATGTGAGAGACATTGCCGCTGTCCTGGCTTGAGGGCTGTGTGATTCCCTCACGTTGTGCGGCGGCCGGTAACAGAGTTAGGTCCCGGGTCAGACTGCTCTCCTGGCCCGTCAGCTCAGTTACCGCGTCTGTAAAGGAGGTTGACGACTTTGCCTGAAGATGCACGGTTCTTCTGCCTAAATGTCTCATAACTTAGGTGGTGAAAGGCCTGGAAACGTTAAGAGACAGACGGCAGCAGACTGGGAGAGTTCTCTAAGAAAGTAGGGTCAATATTCAGGGTACATAAAATACTCTTCCCAATCAGGGGAAAGACGGTTCATTAGAAACCCAGGGAAAGAAATACGGGCATTAGTAACTGTATGAAAACATACTCAGCCTCACTGCCGACGGGGGAATAGAGATGACAGCTGTCGCCAGCTTCTCCCCGTGACGTTGGCAAGGATTTTAAGAGTGGTGAATAGTGACTGTTGGTAAGTGTAAGGGGAACAGGCTCACCCCCACGTCCTGTTGGCCGGGTCACCCTGTGCGAGAGTCCATTGGGCCAAACATGCGCCCTACCTGGGCTTAAGTCCTGCCACTGGCACGTCAGATGAGCTTGATGTTTAAGAGGCGGTAAAGGGACGTGGGGAAAGTTCATCCTGACCACAAGAAATCCTCCATCTTGTACAGCTGCCGTGCACTCCGGCTTTTTTCCTCCTCTGTTAGCGGTTTCCCGAATGTTTACTTTGTGTAAGTGTTGGACTAATAAGCATTTTCAATAAATTGTTTTATCATTAAAGCGGCCTTCTAAGTTGGGTGTTTTTAATCCCTATTTTGTAGATGTGGGAACTGAGACTAGAGAGGTTAAAGAAGTTCGTTAGGCAGTGAGTGAAAGAGCCTCAATTTAGCTTTAGAACTAGGGCCTTTATCACTATCTGGTTGGATAATTAAATAAGTAACGGGTTTGTCATACCCTGTATACCTTAAATTTTATCTTTATTAGAACAATTTCGTTTTGGGGGCCCCTGGGTGGCTCAGTCAGTTGAGCGTCTGGCTCTTGGTTTCGGCTTGGGTCGTGATCTTGCTCGGGGTCCCGGGGTGGAGCCTGGCATCGGGCTCCGTGCTCAGCGGGGAGTCGTCTTCTCCGTCCCCCTCTGCCCCTCCCCCCACTCATGCGCCCTCTCTCTCCCTTTCTCTCTCTTAAATAAATTTTTAAAGAAGTATTCATTTTCTAAGTTAACATTTTAAAATTTAATGCTTAATTTCTTCATTAGAATGTTAACATCATAAGCGTAATGGTCCGTTTCTTCCTTGGGACATCAGCCCGATCCACGCGAGCCCTTCAGTAACGGGAGGGCTTTCCCTGTCTCCCCAGAGGATCTGAAGAGGCAGAATGCAGTGTTGCAGGCGGCACAGGACGACCTGGGGCAGCTGCGGACGCAGCTGTGGGAAGCCCAGGCAGAGGTGGAGAACATCAAGGCCATCGCCACGGTCTCCGAGAACACCAAGCAGGAAGCAATCGATGAAGTGAAAAGACAGTGGAGAGAAGAGGTTGCCTCGCTTCAGGCTGTGATGAAAGGTAAAGGCCGAGGACGTTCGACATGTGCTGTGCTTTCCTGAGATCGCCACTGCTGACGGTGGACGACGTTCTCAGAGGGTCTTAAGCTGCGTCCTGAGCTTATTTGTGGCTTTACGCGTGACTGTCGTCAGGGTGCACCGTCCTCTCGGGATCGAGGGGAGGCCAGTGGTGCGGTAAGCGACCCGCCATCTGCCTCCGTCCCGGGTTTGGCAGTGGAGGCTCAGGGAGCGTGTGTGGGGCTGCGGCGCTGAGCGAGGGCTGCGTTCACCCAGGGTTGGCAGTGGGGCCGGGGCCGGGTCTTCCGTAGGAGCTCCGGCTGCGTGGACGCGCGGCGTGTGCGGCGCTGGAGAGACCTCCCACGCGGGGTCACGTCACTGCTTGCACTTCCGTACCGCCCCCTCCCCCCCCCCCAGTGTAGCGCGGCCAGGACCCTGCGTGTTCAGGGGAAGGCGGGATTGTGATGTGACTCCTCACTGTGGTGTCCGAGGTAGGAAGGCGCGGGCTGGAGCAGACAGGCTGGATGGGCTGCCGGCCTCGGACCCTGGGACTAAAGCAGGAGTCTCGGGTTAGCCTGTCTGCTGTTGGTGCCAGTGCTCCGGGACCGCCGCTAGTGAAGCGAAGGAAGTGGCCCCTGGAGCTTTGGGTTCCTGAAATTCGTTTCATTCATATTGTAAATGTGAAATAGTGGTGACTTTCTCC
>CM052891.1:50929576-50947745 GCA_028534135.1 Potos flavus
CCCCTCTTCCCGTGTGCCTGCCCTGTTCTCAGCCACGGCAGGGTATCGGGGGTCCCCTGTGCGCCTGCCCTCCCCGCCCCTGGAGCTCCGCCCCTCGCTGACCCACCCCTGGGCAGACCCCTCGCTGACTCTTCCCAATCCAGCAGGGGCTGCTTCTGAGGGCCCGCGTCCAGCTGCCTCCGCAGAGTGTGTGGCGTTGCTCCCGCAGAAGCTTGTGCACCCCCCTCCCCGCTCCCCTCGGACCCCCCGAACCCCCCCCGCCCCGCGTCACGCCGCGACCGTGTCCCCGCTCACCAGGCCGTTCCGGGGGCACTGAGGGGCCTGCCCATCAGGGTCGTGCCATCTGTTACGTCAACTTCAGTCGTTGTGCGTTTCACGTGAATGTGTCCCTGTGTCTAGTGGCCGTGCCCTGCCTGTGCCCTGTGGTCGTCTGAAGGAACGTCCCCGGGAAGGAGAGGGCTGTTTTGCGGTGCTTTCTCATAGCGTACGCTTCTTGGAAGCCGTTCTCTGATTTCTCCTTAGGACGGGCTTCGTGCTTTGTGCCTGTGGCGTTAAAATGTTTCGTTAGGACCGGACGTCCTGACACGTGGTTATGGCGTCCACTTTTCTTGTGATTCTTTGTTCTCTTTATCTGTTCTGCGTGGCTAAAGAATGAACTGAAGCGTGGGTCCCCTGGGTGACGTGCGTGTCTCTTGTCTTTCACTTGCAGGAGGAGGACGAACAGCAGAGGTTGCACAAGAGGAAGGACCCCAGCAGAACGGACGCGGAGGAGGAGGTGAAAGCCCCGGCACTGTGCGCTTTCATGCACGAGGAGCCTTCGGCCCAGCTGTCAAATGAAGAGGTAGGGTGACGCTGCGGTTAGGGCCCCGTGTCCACGGCGTGACCGCGTGCGTGCGGACGCACGGGGCCGGAGCGTCCGACGACATACAGCGGAGACCTTCTGTCCCCTCGTGTCTGTGCTCTGGAGACACGGGGTCCCCTCACCATCGCTCAGCTATTTAGATGCTCTTTCTTCCGGTCGTTCCAAAGTTAAAGCAGTAGAAGGAGACTTACAGGACACCCGCGAAATCTTTTTGGGGATGAACAGTAAATGTGGCCAGTACTTTGGCTTTTTCTTTAAAAGACAAGCTCATGTCCTGAAGCACCGGGCTCCCTACAGCACATGCTCGCGCATCAGTGGGGCTGAGCCCGTGGGCTCTGAGGACAGCCGGTGAGGTTGGTGGCGGGTGGAAGAGTTGGGTGGCGTGGGGAGCCCCGGACGGGGCGAGTGGTGCTCCCGTGGCCTCGGGGCCTCGCGCCCCCTCCCCGCAGCGGCACGGGCCTCCCCATCAGGTTTCCTGTCTGCAGCCTGTCGGCCCACGGCGCCCCCAGCATTACTGTCCCCTTCCCTCGTGGTCAGTGCAGCCGCAGCCAGGCTGCTCTTCTCCTCAGACCACACGGACTCCCATGACTGGCACAGCGAGGTTCCACCTCCCACTTCACACTGTTCCAGCCATAGTTGCCGTCCTGCTCTGCTTGCACGCTGGAGGCTCCTCTCACTGTGCCACCTCCCCCGCTCGCTGACTGCCGAGGTCCTGCTGCTCATGTTCAGGACACAGAGATCCTCCTGCTCGTCTTCAGGACGCAGGCTGACTGTCCCCGCCTTCGGGATAAGAATGCAGGCCCCCAGCCTTCGGGCCCCCCACGTGGCACGGAAGGGCCTTCACTGCTGGGTGACCCTCTGTGCCTCCCGTGCTCCCCACGTCCTCCCAGCCAGACCTGTACCCGTGCCCCGAGCTCCCGCGCCTCACGCCCACCGCCCCCAGCCGTAACCCGTCTCCCGGCCGGATCGGATCAGGGTCTGTTCCCACTGTCAGGGAGTCCATGTGTCTGTGTCGTTGGCACGTGTACGCTCAGCCCTGGGAATCTGCTTCCTGGTGGCTTGTATTTCCATGTTCGTGGATTGCTGGACGTGAAAGATTTAAAAATACCCTAGTTAGTGCACACTGAAAAGGATGACATAATTGTTTTTCTGCATTCTTTGTTTTGGGTCGTGCGCTGAGAACCACTTGGCCGGATTCTGCTGTGCATTTTTGTAATGGTCAGACTCCCAGGAGAGTGCCTCAGGTTTTGGGTACTGCCCAGTATTATGTGGTTTCTGTGTGCAGGAATGTTTGAAAAGGTTTCCGACTTTTCAAAAAATATTTCAGCAGGAAAACAGGAAAGGGAGATTTGTTATAATGTACAGTGAAGCGTTTTTAAAATTTTTTTGATTCCGTCTTTGTTGGTCTGTGGTATATATCGTACATAACATTATGTCCTGACATTTGAAGTGTATTTTAGATTTGTGTAAATCTAAAAGATCTGATCTTTTACACTTTGAGTGTGGAAAACAATTGTTTTGTATTGAGACTCATGACGATTTACTTTCGCCTGTTGATGTAAAGTTCATCGTGGCTGCTTCAGAGACTCAGCTTTATGGCTAAAGACGACAATTTGTAGGACCTGATACCTTCTTTAGCCTGATGCGTAGAAGATCCTTTTCTCACTACAGCAGTAACGTGTGCTCGCTGTGGGAAATGCGGAAAGTACAGAAAGGTCCTGAGAAACAAGGATAGCTTCTGGGTGATTCCCCTGCCCAGAGGTGACCACCACTAGCCTTCTAGTGCATACTCTGCTTCCTTTTTGTTTCTCTTCAGAGTTAACATGTGTGTGTTTCTATTTTCACTTTTTAAGCATAACCCATATTGTAACTCTACATAATATTTTATGTAAATTGTTTCGGCTTAAATCTGTCTTGGAGGTTGTGGCCCGTCCGTAAATGTTTTCCCACAGTGGTAGTGAATAGCCAATAGCATTTCGGCAGGCAGACGCCCCATAATTCCATCCTAGCTGGTTTGTGCCCAGCTCTGCGGGCCCACGCCGTTGGAAGAAAAGTGTAGTGTTGCTCACGGCGTCCCTAGTCAGCCAGTCACGCACACCATGCCGAGCCATGTGCAGACGCAGCAACGTTGGGTCACGAGGCAGGAGCGGGAACAAGGGGACAACATGGGTCCCCAGCATTACGGGGACTTTGCGGGCAGGGGCGGGGCAGACTGCACAGGCCTGGTCAGTTGGAGGAATCCCGGTAGGCTTTGGTGTAGAGTCTCTCCTCAGTTTCCTGGTGCCTGGCCCCAGGTTGATTTAGGGTGAGGGGTGTACTGGTGTGGGGCAGTGAGGACAGGTAAAGGCGGTGGCTGGGGGCGGGACACGGGATGGGTCGGGTGTATGTGCGAGGTGTGTTCGAAGGCGACTTATGTATTAATCGGAGGAATCAGGTGGCTTGGAGGGGCAGTCTGTCCCTGGCCAGCAAGGTCCTCAGAATGGGAACAGCATCGTAAAACATAAAAAATAAAAAACAGGATTAACAGGCTAATAGTCAGGTAGGTTCCATCTTTCACTAGTGCAGGAGTTTTCATCATTATGAGGAACACCATAATGTTGCATGGAATTCTTCCCTGAACAAAACCCCTCACGGACTGTCCTGATCACTCCCTAGTGCGAGCTACGGGGAAGGAGCCGCCGAGTTAAGTAAGGCGTAGACCTCACTTAACTGACCTTACTTAACTTACCTGACCCCTGTCTGGGCTTAAGCCCCCACCTCGGGCCCCCGGAACCCTCAGCACAGAGCTCTAGCCTGCCCTCTCATCACGTGTGGTACTCTAACAGCCTGCTTGCTTGCTGACTGTTTTTCGTGGAACTGCACACCTGCTGAGGTCAGGGTTTGCTCCCGGTGTCCCGAGCACCTGGCTTAGTGCCCAGTATACAGAAGACACTGGGTAAATGTTTGTCCCGTGACCGTGTGAAGGGAGCACGCCGCGGATTCTCGTATGTGACGTGTGGCAAACACGTTTACGAGGCGGTCGTTTCGGTCTCTGAAGTGTAGAGAGTCATCTGACTTGGCCGTGTGTGTTTTCACGTTTCAGGAGCAGTTAGATAGCGCCCACGGCTCAGTGCACTCGCTGGACGCCGACCTACTGCTGCCGTCCGGGGACCCGTTCGGGAAATCGGACACGGACGTGTTTAAAGATGGGCTCAGGAGGGCGCAGTCTACAGACAGCTTGGGGACCTCAGGCTCACTGCAAGCCAAAGCTTTAGGCTACAACTACAAAGCAAAGTCTGCCGGCAACCTGGATGAGTCGGATTTCGGACCGTTGGTAGGAGCAGACTCAGTGTCCGAGAACTTTGATACTGCTTCCCTGGGGTCGCTGCAAATGCCAAGCGGGTTCATGTTAACCAAAGATCAGGAGAGAGCAATCAAGGCCATGACGCCCGAGCAAGAGGAGACCGCGTCCCTCCTCTCCAGCGTCACCCAGGGCGTGGAGAGTGCTTACGTGTCCCCCAGTGGTTACCGCCTGGTCAGCGAGACCGAGTGGAACCTCCTGCAGAAAGAGGTGAGCTGTCCTGCCTTTGCTGCTCTCGCCCTGTCCGTGGGACGCCGGGTAGCCGTGGGACAGCTGTCCATTCGCGAGATAGCCCTGGGCTCCCTGCACGCACGCGTCGCCACGAGCGGCTGTCCGCCCGAATCCTGGGACTGCCGTTCCGGGTGGCCGCGGCTGGGGTGGGGACTGACCGGCCCATCGCACCGGCCGGGACGCACCCCCACTGCCCCCAGAGTCCCACCTGAACTGGAGCACAGGCAGCTTTCTGTTGGAGGAGCCTGAATTTGCTTTGCTCCGCACTTGTCTCCAATCTCGGTGCTCTCCGAGATCCCTTCTGTCATCTCTCCCTGAGATCTGAAGCGGAAACGCTTGTCAGCAGTCCATGCGCGAGGGCGCGTAGGGGAGGGCGCAGAAACCACGGGAGGGAGAAGAAGGCGACGTTTAAGGAGGTTCGTTTTCCTCCTAAGCGTGTTTGCAAACTCAGAAGGACGATTAGGAGCTAAAGTTGACGCCTTGCGCAGTGGCTCGCGGGTCCCCAGGGCCCTGTGTTCCAGTGACATCGTCCCCAGCTCACAGGTGAGGGCCTTGTCTCAGGCCGCGGAGTCATGCAGGTTTTCCCGGTGACCGTGAGCAGGGAGACAGGGGCCGAGGCCAGGTTCTCGGACTTGCAGCACCTTCTTTCACGGGGCGCCCGTCTCAGGAAGGAGCTGCTGGGGTCTGAGCGGAGCCGCGGAGGAAGCCTCCGCCAGCCGCCCCCTTGGTCTCACGCAGACGTGGAGCTCACGGGACGGCGGCTTGTGGCTGGAGCTCGGGGAACGGCCCGTGGGCGCTGGCTCCCCTGCCCGCAGCCCTCAGTCCAGACTTCGGCCTCGTGCTTTCCTGCAGTGCGGTGTCTCGGGGCCCCTGTCTTCCTGCCGTGCCTATGTTGGCACTCTCTGTGTCCAGAATCCCACCCTGTGTTGCCATAAATCTGAAGACGTTGTTTACCCCGCCCGTGGTCTTCTCTGAGTAACGTAGGTGCAGTGATTTGTGCTGCCTGATAAGAGGTCATTTTGGTGCCTTCAGGTACATAACGCGGGAAATAAACTCGGTAGACGCTGCGATATGTGCTCCAATTATGAGAAGCAGTTACAAGGGATTCAGATTCAGGAGGCTGAGACCAGAGACCAGGTGAGTTTCTTGTGCTAACCCGATTGGCCGGTGGAGTCCGTCCCTCCCGGAGGTGCAGAAGTAGTGGCTTCCTTCCTCCCCCTCCCTTGGGGACATACGTCCCTGTGACTTACCAGAGGCCGGCGCATTCCGCGGGGGCACACCAAGATCTTTTGTCTGGGCTTCCTTAGCTCGCCCGGCCCCGCCCAGGCCGGCTCCGCTCTCGCAGGGGCACCGGCACCTCACTGCTCGCTCGTGCTGCCCGCGGCCGCCGGCGGTCTGCCCAGGGGCGCGCGCACCTGCAGGGTGCTTCCCCGGGCGGGGGGCCGTGCTGCGACTGCGGAAAGCTTCGTGGAGCATCATCGTAACCATTAATTAGACTCTTCGCTGCTTGTTGCCTACTTGTCATAAATTTGTTGAACTGATTCAGGTGAGTTTTCAGGAGCACAGAAATTAAGATTTGGTAGATTTTGTATGTGGAGATTGACAGGTCCCTCTCCAAATATCGTGTCTAATGATGGATTCCTTGAGAACGTTTAGGGAATGTAGAATTTCAGGAGAGTAGGCTTGTGAAAGGGTATAGGAGGAAAAGATTTTTTCTTCTATTTCCAAATCTTCTATTTCTAAATTATTTGATTATTGTAGATTGTCCCCTTAGCTCCCTTAAAATAAATTAAGCAGATTAGAATGAAGGTTTAATATTTTCAAATGCCGTTGGCGTTCATTTCCTCCATGTGTACTAGTTTCCGTAGATGTTGGAAACAGAAATTTCTAGAGGCGTGGAGGGGCCTCACTGTGCGCTCAGGGAAGGTAACACTTGAGCTAGGTTTGTGTTAGAGCTGGAGTAAAAGTCGGGAGCAGAAACGGGGGAGGGTGTTCAAGGACAGGAAGGGTGCACAAAGGAACACTTAGGAGGGTAGGGCTGTGTTCTGGCCGCACGGATAGCTCGTGGGCTGTGCGGGGGGTGCGGGAGGGGAGAGGGTCTGCAGAGGGAAGTGGGCATGAGGTCGCTGAGGGTGCAGAGCTGGTGGACGGCCTCTGAGTTCCACCCTGAACACCTTGGGACGCATTTAGAAATTCCAAGTAGGGAAATAATACGATTCGACTTTTGTTTTAGAAAAAGTTCACAGTGCTAGCGTGGATTGCAGACCGGAGGCAGAGGACAGACCAGAGTCCGGGGGCGGGGCCCCGGCCTGCAGGACCCGGGGGGATGGGTGGGGGGAGCAGACCTTCCTGAATGAGAGGACGCATGTGAGAAAGGGTTGGGTAACCGTAGAGCCTGGCACTGACGTCGAATGAGGTCAGCCGTGCTGAATTGACCAATCCATGCTGTTTCTCAGGAAGAAAAAAAGATGAGGTTTTTAAAATTTCTGGAGTTAGAGTTTTTTTTTAGTGAATGAAAGCTTCCTCGGGAGCTTGTCCGGACTGGCGTTCCCAATTGCGCAGGTGAAGAAACTGCAGGCGATGCTGAGGCAGGCGAACGAGCAGCTGGAGAGGATGGCACGGGAGCGGCAGGAGCTGGAGGGCGCTCTGAACCGCAGCGCGCACGACACGGGCCACCAGGTACGCGCGGCCGGACGGCAGCGGCCCGGGGACCACAGCCCTGTTTCTGTCTCGGCCGAGACCCGGAGGGTCCGTCTGCCCTCGGGGAGCGGAGATCTCTTCCTGAGCTCTTCTGCCGTAGGTCTTACAGATCTTCAGAGAAGAGCTTTGTGTTCTAGTCGATGGTTATCGGTGGGCTCTCATTTTTTTATTTTTAGTAGGTTTTTCTGCTGCACACGAAAAAACTTTCTGACAGGAGTGATACTTTTTAAATTCTTCCTGACTTTTAAAATGTATTACAAATAAACTCAAACCTGCGCGGATAGACCCAGCCCGCCCGCAGTTCTGTCTGCGCGGCCCCGTCAGGACGGAAGAGCAGGACGCAAGCCCGCGTGCCGGGCCCGCCCCTGCCGGACATCTGACACCATCAGATGCGTGTGTCGTCTTGTCTCCCTCCATGCGGCATCGCGAGGCTCTTCCTGACGCAGGAGCCGTGGCTGCTTCCTTGTGGTCGTCGCAGGCTTGGACCGTCCGGCCCCGGCAGTCTGTCCATCGCAACGCGGGTTTGGTGGTTTCCAGGTCTGCGATGTCAGGAGCGATTCTGCTCTGAGACTCCGTGTGGGGCCCGCGGCGCGCGCTTCTGCTGGCCGTGCCCGGGTCGGCGCGTTCCGGACGCGCCCAGACCGTCGTCCACCGTGGTCGTCCGCATCTGTGCCCTCGCCAGCGACGCGCGGGGAGTCCCTGGGGGCCGCCGTCGTGGTAGCTGCTGCTGGTGTTGCACGGTGGCTTCGTTTGCGTTTCTCTGAAGAGCACCCAGGCCGTGTGGCATTTGTCCTGTTTCTTGGCCTCTGGGGCATCAGTGTGTGTGTGTGTGTGTGTGCATGTGTGAGAGTCCTCTCGAGTCTTATGCCGATTTTCTGTTGGACCGTCTAGTCTTTATCTGTTTTTGGTTATTTTTCTGATGTGCTGGAAGCTCCTTATGTCATCGTACTAGAGCCTCTTGGGGACTAGTGCGGCACAGGACTGCTCATCGGTATTTTATGTTTTCATTATTTTAATGGTGCCTTTTGGTGAACACAAGTTCTTGATTTTCATGTAGTCAGATTTATTGACCTTTTTTTTAATGATTGGTGATTTTTGTTCCATTTTTTAAAAGAATATTTTTTTGGGGCACCTGGATGGCTCAGTCAGTTGAACATCCGACTCTTGATCTCGGCTCAGGTCATGATCTCAGGGTGCTGGGACTGAGCCCTGCGTTGGGCTCTGTGCTCAGTGTGGAGTCTGCTCGAGATTCTGTTCCTCTCCCTGCTCATATGCTCGCTGTCTCTCTAAAATAAATAATAAAAATATTAAAAAAAAATATTTTCTTACCCTGGCATTATAAAGATGTTTTTATATATTTCTGTAGAAGCTTCATCATTTATAGTCACATTTATATCTAAACATCCATCTAGAACTGACTTTGATATAGTTGCTGTATAGATAAGGGTGAAATTTTATTTTTTCCATATGCATAGCCAGTTCCTGTACCATTTAGTGAAAAGACCCCCTTTGCCTCTGCTCTGCAAGGTCATCTGTGTCGTTCCTCAAGTGAATATGAGTGTGGGGGTCAGTTTCAGGACTCTGTTCTCTTCGATTGGTCTGTTTCTGTGCCAGATTCTCTGCTGTAATTCATAGTAACTAACATTTTCACTTGCTGCTTTTTTTTTAATGTTTTTTTTTAAAGATTTTATTTATTTGACAGAGAGAGATCACAAGTAGGCAGAGAGAGAGGGGGAAGCAGGCTCCCCGCTGAGCAGAGAGCCTGATGCGGGGCTTGATCCTAAGACCCTGAGATTATGACCTGAGCTGAAGGCAGAGGCTTAACCCACTGAGCCACCCAGGTGCCGCTTTTTAATGGTTTTTATTTCTCTGCTGAGAACTGTGTTTTCATTCATTTCACAAGCATTCACCTTTTTCTCCTGCAGCATAGCTATGATACCTGCTTTCGAGTTGTTGATGATTCCCTTGGGTCATCATGGGGCTGGCATGTGTGAGTTTCTTTTCGCTTAAGAATTGGTCACATTTTCCTGAGTCTCTCCGCGTCGGCTACTTTTAGATTGTGTCTTGGGAATTAGGAATATTTTATCGTGAGACTCAGCATTCTATTCATTTGATTAGGTTCCCTTAGCAAGTTCTGTCTTGCCTCGTGTGAATGGTGCGTCTAATGTCAGTGCATTTTTTGAACCCTTTGGAGAGCTGGTGGATGTGTTCGCTCGTGGATCGCTGGGGGTGGGTGGGGGACTTGTGCTGGTTGATACCCTTTCTCTGGCCCTGTGCTCTGGCGCTGGGCTCAGAGTCTCGGCCCCGTGCCCCCGCAGCTGGTGCGGCTCCGCCGCGGGGCGGTCTTTGGAGGAGCGCGGCCACGGACGTGGGAAAGCCCCGTGGGAACAGTCGGTCCACTCCTGCAGGGGTCGCTTCTCCCTCTCTTGACTTCCTTCTCTCCACTGTCTGCTTGTGCTCATTTCTCAGAGTCCTTGGGTGGCTTTGGTATTTATCCACAGTTTTTAGTTGTCATCAGGGTAGAGAAAGGCCGCTGTGGGCCTCGTGCCTCTTGGAAGTCTCTACTCTCTCATATTTTTGTCTGTCAGACAGATGTTCTTATTCCCACCTTCGTCCAAGAGGGATGCTTGGCTGGCTCTGGGTCCTGAGCACTTAGCCTGTTCTCCTCTGGCGCTCGGACGTTCCTGGTCGTCGCTCTGGCTTCCGAGCTTCTCATAAGAAGTCCGCTGTCAGTCTTACTGTTGCTCCTTTAGGTAAAATGTTGTGTTTTCCCGGCTGTTTTAAGGATGCTCTTTTTGGCTTTTGTTTTCGGCAGTTTTACTGTGCTGTACCTAGGTGTATTTTTTTCAAATTTCTCCTGTTTGGGATTCTCACGGGGTTTCTTGGACTTCTGAATTGATGTCTTACATGATAATTGGAATATTCTCAGCCATTATGCGTCTTTTAAAAACTTGCTTTTATTGAGACATTACCTACAGTAAGTGTAAATCTCAAGTGCGAACTTGGATGAATTTTAACATGTGAAAAAATGTGCCAGGGCGGTCCTCACCTGGATCAGGACAGACCTTGTGACGCAGTGTGCTGTGTTGTGCTGCCCACACCGGAGGGACGCAGGCCTCCGACGTCCAGCACCGGGCGCGGTGCGCTCGTCCCTGGACTGCGTGTAGACGGAAGCCTGTCGCCCCGTCTGGTCTGTTTGGTTATTCTGTCCGGGAGGCCCCTGCATGTCGGGGCTCACAGTGGTGAGATCCTCCCGCCGCCTACCTCCTGTGACATGGAGGTGGCCTCGTGCGTCCGTTCTGCGGCTGGGGACAGGGCGGCGTTCCTGGTTTTCAGCTCTCGTGAGCATACGTTTTCCAGGGCTCCTGTATGTGTCTTTGGCGGACGTGTGGCCTCATTTCCCTCGGAGCCACCCTCGGAGCCGGCACCGGGCTGTCTGGACGGGCTGCCCGTTCGCCCTGCGAGCTCTTGCTTCCGTCGGCCGCGTGTCTTCAGGTACTTACGTATGTTACACCCGCACGTTGTATCTGCGTGGCTTTTTAAGGCTTTTCTGTATTTTCTAACGTTTTTGTCTTTGTTCATTTTCTTCCGATCTTACAGCTCACTGATTTTCTTTTCAAATGGGTCTAATCTGTTAAAACTCATCCATTGAAATTTTTAATTTAGATAATTGATTTTTTTTCTGTTTATCATATCCTTTTGGTTACTTTCCATTGTTTCCAGTTCTCTGGTAGTTCTAAATTCTACCTTTTAAATCTCTGGACAGGTCAAATATAGTCTGTCTCTAATAATTCACAAATCTGGGTTCATTTTAGATCTGTTCGTATTACCTGTGTTATTTTTTATTATTTCTTTTTGTTTTTATCCTGTCCTTTTTTGGTGCATTTTTACTTGAGTGCTAGACATTATATGTGAAAATGTTGAAATAATATAAAGCCATTTTCTTGGGGCACCTGGGTAGCTTAAACATCTTCCTTTGGCTGAGGTCGTGATCCTGGGGTCCTGGGATCGAGCCCCGTATAGGGCTCCCTGCTCAGTGGGGAATCTGCTTTTCCCTCTCCCTCTGTTCCTCCCCACCGCTCGTTGTCTCTCATGTAAATAAATAAAACTCTTAAAAAAAAAACAACAAAGCCATTTTCCTGATGAGAGGCAAGCAACTAGTGGTCCTTGCAATCCTGGACCTCCATCATCCGGTCACAGGAATTGAGAATATATAAAGTTGTGAAGTTCGGGTTAAAGTCTTCCCTTATCCTCGAATGTCACCCTCTGGGGACCCAGGCCTCGGTGCAGCGTGTTTCCCAGGCTCCCTTTGCATCGTGGGTTCTGGACTCTCATCTCTGCCCCCCTACCCTGGGGCGCTCAGCTTCGTGGTGTCACGCGTGTTTCTCTTGGAACCGGCATGTGCTTCTAGGAGAGAGCTGTTCCAGATGCCACTTGACCCTCCACGCGTCCTCCATCTGGTCCGGGGCTCTGTCAATCTTCTTTGCCCTGTTCTCCGGTGCCTTAAGTAGATATCGTTCATATTTTTGTCTGGTTTTCCTAACTCTGAATAGGAAGGTTGGGTCCCACGACCTAATCTGCCAGTACCAGGAGCAGAGTGCTGGCAATAATCACATTTGCAATGTCTAAACACGTGTGTTGATCTTTTTTATCATTGTTACTTACGAGCCCCCAGCTCTCATAGGATCCCTCTCAAGAACATTTTATAAAACAAGGGGAGTTGGAGTTGAGAGTTCAGTGATGTTAATCATGTGTTTATTGCTTTTAAGTAAATCATCTTGAAGGCTGAAGCTAGTTCAGAGAATATCCATTCATGCTTTACACCGTGTGCTTTTTGTGTGTGTGTGTGTGTGTGGACAGAGTTTCAATATTTTTATCGATTTTTTTTTTCTCAAAGCTCCTTACAGGGTAATGTAAGTAGGCCCCGTGGACTGACATCTATGTCTAGAGAGCCCGATAGCGCGTCTGTCCGTGTACGGCAGTGCGCGACCCCGGGGGCCGCCCGTGTGGCGGGAGAGCTGAGACCCAGCGGAGGCACGCCCGTCCGTGGAATGAGTGATGATGGGTTGTGATAAACGAAGAAAACATCAGTTCTGGATATGGAATAAGCAGGGGCTGGAGGGGTTCGTGTCAGAATCAGAATCGTGTCAGCTTCCTAACGATCCTGTCTGTGTGTGTTTTTGTCTTTTCAGATCTCGGCACTCGTCCTACGAGCCCAGGCGTCCGAGATCTTACTTGAAGAGTTACAACAGGGGTTTTCCCAGGCAAAAAGGGATGTTCAGGAGCAGATGGTAAGTTAGCATGTAAGTTAGCATTAACCGTGTAAAAGAGATCCCTTTCATGCTCTGTCGTGAGACCCTCCTTGTCTCCCTGGCCCAGTGGCCACACCGTTCTCTCTCCGGGGCCGGAGCAACACTCGTCACGGGCAAGCTTACGTGAAGACCTCACTCCTTTTCTAAACCTGCCTCCCAACCACAAAACACTCCCACCTTTAACTTACTTTACTTTTCTGATTTGGGCAACCTCAACAGAAGAAACTCTGGACTAATTACTGGTTCCAAATACAAGGTGAACATTGAAATCTCCCAACGCCCCAGCAGGTGGAGCTTTTGAGTCGTCCTTGGACTCCCCCCCCCCCCCCTCCCCCCGAACAGCTCACTGACTGAAAGTAAGCTCCCGAGCCTCCCAGGCGTTGACGCATGCACCGTCACCGCTGGGGAACCCCGTCCGTCCTGAGAGGGATGGGGCAGACAGCTTCTGGAAGGAGAGCTGGCCGGGACCCCTGCGGAGTGGCCCCCACATTGGAGCCTCCTTCCTCACCAGGCTGGTTCCATTTGCCTCGTGCTTCCTTTTCCTCGAAGCTGGAACCCGACGCCGGACGGCCGTCTGTACATGATGGCCGACTTGGCCCTGCTGGGATGACCCCCAGAGCCGCCTCTCGTCCCGCTCTGCCAGCGACAACGGGGAGGCCTCTGGCTGTCTGGGCATGGGAGTGGTTGGTTTTTGGCCGGCGTCGGGTCAGCCTCCGAGTGCCTTTGGAGCCGAGCCCTGAATACTAGCCCTGGTCTCTTGAGGAGCATCTCATCCTAATCACTGACCAGGGACTTCCATACCGTGTCATCGATCAGAGGATACGAAACGATAGCTGTCAGCGTGAAAATCCCTGCTAAATGCCGACAGCATTTCAGTGTTTCGCTCCTTTCCCTCCTCTGTCCTCTCATCCCTCCCCTGCTTGTCTTCGCAACCCCATCTGCGTTTGCAAACATGTTCCGAGGGGACTCCTTGAAGAGAGTGTGTTGAACAAGTGTTCAAAGTTAGGGTGGGGTCCCGCGGGGTCCCGCACGCTCCGCTGCCCGACCGCTTTCTTGACCTGACCTTCAGGGGTTCTTGTAGTGAGGAAGAGACCCCGCTTCTTTGCCCCTTCGCACAAGAGCAGCGATGGCCGTACCTGGGATCTTCGTGTCCTCCCAACGGTGTCTGGAAAAATGTCCGTCTTGAGCAGCGTGTGGAATGAACACTCCTGACGTCCTCAGTGCGAGTTACCCGTTGTCAGCGTTTGGGCACGTTTGCACACGCACTGCTGAGGTTTCTCTGTCTCTTCCGTCTGTGTTTTCTGAGCCGCTTGGAGATCAGTCGCAGACACCGCGCCGCTCTGGCGTGTTGGCGCAGCCGGCTCCCGAGGACGGAGGGGTGGTTCTACGCCGCCACCGCACGGCGCTCGCACCCTTCCAATGGGACCGTGGTCCCCAGAGCGCCTGGTTCTCTGTATGGGTGGTTTCAGTTTCTTACTCTGAGTTTTCGATGGAGGAACCAGGCAAGGGTCACATTCTGTCTTCTACTGTCTGGTCACTTCAGCCTCTGATAATTTGGAACAGTCGCCCGCCTGTTTCGTGACATCAGCATTTCTGCAGAGCCCAGACCAGCCGCCCCCTAGAATCACGCGTCTGGTTATTCCCGCCTGATTCGATTCAGGCTCGACCTCTGGGCACGCGCAGCGCAGAGATGCAGTGAGTCAGTGGGGAGCTCTGAGCAGCGGGGGGCATGCCGGGCGGGCCGGCTCCCCCGTCGGCGGCCTCACTTGGATAGGGCGGGGACGCCACAGTTTCCGAGGGACCGCCTTAGCGCCACCAACAGCAGAAGTACTGAGTGAGCTTCCGCGTTTCTTTGTAGCACTTCTTGCTCTTAGAATGTATCCCAGCTAAGGATGAACAGTCCCGCTGTGTTCCTAAAGTTGCTTGAATTAGCTGTTTCCTGTGTGGTTATGTTGCCAGTTCGATACATGGTGAACTCCATTTGTTTCATTTTTGGATTTTCCTTTTTCTTTTTTGATTTTCCTTTTTTTTTTTTGGACATGCAACATGGTTCATACATCAAAACTATAAAAATGGATAAATGTTCAGATTTCTTCCATTCCCTATTCCTTTCACCCCACCCTACTCCCTCCCATGTATGATCATTTTAATTTATTTTTGGTTTATCCTTGTGCTTTTCTCTTTACAAAAGTAGCAACTATATACATTTTATTCTTTCCCCCTTTTCATGTCCCAGAGAGAGTGGGATGTTCATATTTTGTGGTAACTGGGCTAAAGGAGAGCATAAAGCACAATTGATTCTGGTCTGAAGATAAGTAAGAGCCAGCAAAATTAACCAAAATTTGTGTGTGACCTTGCATGCCTGCCAGCAGCCTTCTTGTCCTTCAGGATGCAGCGAGCACCTTCCGTGGGAAATGACCTCGAGCCTCTCCCCTCGGCACCGCTCTGCCCTTTTGCCCCGGCTGCCCCCGTCCTCTGTCCTGGCGCTCGCCCTTGCCGTGGGGTTGTCGCTTTGCCGAGCTCTCCCTCCGCCGCGCCGTGAGCTTGTCCAGGACAGGGGCTCTGGCTTTTGTCTCTGTCCCCGTGCGCAGCGCGTGCGTCGTGCACAGCGGCAGCTGCTAAGGAGCGTTGCAGGAGTGCGCGGTTGGCGTTCCTACACGCGTGCTAAACGACTGGGGAAAGTTAGCGGAAAACAAGTACTTCTGTAGAATTTTATCATATGCTCGTATTTAGCTGGAATGACTTTTATCATGATTCAAATCGTCATTAAATACCTAAGATTGCGCGTCAGCCTGCAAGAAGAAGTAGGAGCCTGTCCCATTTTACGAACGAGCGGCTCGGGTTTCCTGTAGTCCCTAAGCCTGGGTCCTCCTGGCGACGCCAGCGTTTGTGCGACCCGGAGCGGACCGCGTACACGTGTATGTGTTCTAGGTAATTGTGGGTACACGCGCGTGAAGGGGGAAGACAGTGCTCCTTGGGCGCCCCGGCTCGTGGTGACTGCGCGCCGGGGGGGCAGGGTCGTCTTGCGGTCTGTGCTCCACTGGATTTAAGTCCCGGCCGCGTCGGCCACTGGAGGTGCAGGGTGTCGGGGAAGAGACTCGTCGCTTTTAGGCCGTCAGCGGAGACCGAGGGGAGCGGGCTCCGACGCGGGCCTCTTGTCCGCCTTCTCGAGTGGAGGGAAAGGGCGCAGGTAGGAGCACCTGTGGCGGCTTCTTGTCGGTCTGACAGCGCCGCCGCGAGCCCCCGGCCTCGGCCCCCCCGTGCTGCGGCCTGGTCTTTGTCTGGGTGCAGCTCTGGCGTGATTCCTGCGTGTGTTTCAGGCGGTGCTGATGCAGTCGCGGGAGCAGGTCTCGGAAGAGCTGGCGCGGTTGCAGAAGGACAACGACAGTCTGCAGGGGAAGCACAGCTTGCACGTGGCGCTGCAGCGGGCGGAAGACTTCATTCTCCCGGACACTGTGGAGGTAACTCGTTTTCCACGCGGTCAAAAATGCAGAGTTTCCGAAATGGCTGCCAACCAACTCTTGTTCAAAACGGGCTTTATTGAGATGGAATTCACATAGTAAAGCGTAGAATTCAGTGGTTTTAGTGTGTTCTCAGATGTGACCGTGGTCAATTTCAGAACATGCTTATCACCCGGAAGGAAGCCCCTTACCCTTCCTCCTCCCCACCGCCCACTGAAGCAGCTGCTAAGCTCTTTTCTTCCCGTGGATTGCCCCGCTGTGGACTTGCGCGCGACGGGAACCCTACAGTGTGCGGGCTGTGTGCTTCCTCCCCGCGGCAGACCGTCGTCAGCGGTCACCGTGTGTAGAGCGGCGTCCGAGCGCCGGCCCCCCTCGTGGAGGTTGCCGTGTGCTGCTCCCCGCGACGCTGTTTACCCGCTGGTCTCTGGGTGGGCACTCGGGGGGTCTGCACGTGCGCCCGGCTGTGAATGATGTTGCCGTGACCATCCACTGCTCACGTGGGTTTCCTTCTCTGGGGGACAGACCTCGGGGTCAGTCGTGGGGCCTGTGAGAGCTGCACGGTGATCACGGGAGGCTCTCTCCCGTCCTCGCTGGTGCCCGTGTCACTGTCTTCCTCCAGCCGACCCGGCGGGTGTGGAGCGGCGTCTCGTGGTTCTCATTTGCGCTCCCTGCCCACTCAGCTGGTAGTGAGCGTCTCCCCATGTGTTTATTGGCCATTTGTCTGTGTTCCTTGGAGAGATGTCTGTCCAGATCTTTGACTCATTTCTGAACTGGGTTATGTATTTTTTATTGTGGAGTTCCGTGGTTCTTGGTCTAGATCTAAGTCCCTCACCAGAGCAACAATCTGCAGATATTTGCCCCATTCCGTGGATTGTCTTTTTCACTTCCTTGATGCTGCTCTTGGAAGCACACAAGCTCTGAGCTATTTTCCCGCCTGCTGCTCCTGCTCTCAGTGTCCCGGGGATCCTTTGCTGAATCGGTCTGTACGTGCCTCTGGCAGGACCAGACCGGGAACACACTGGAAACGAAGTGTGTGAAGGGCTTGCCAGGCTTGGTTTTCTGTACCACCCCGGAAAGGGTGGACAGCACCTGCCCCCCTCCTGCCCTTAACTTTTATGACACGTTGGGTCGCTTCTGTTCCACTCGTTGGGTGAATCTGGGCCGTGAAACCGCCCACTTCCCAGAGACGTTCATGACCGTCTCCCATCTGAGTGCCAACCGGGCCTGAGATCAGACGGGCCGGGCGCGTCGTCATCTCCTGACCCTCCCCACCCTCGTGCTGTCCCATCAGCAAGTCCTTCACCATCAGCAGACCGCATCTGAGGCTAAACCCAAGGAGGCTGTAAATAGTATAGGCAAGGAGCAATTTTCAAAACAAGATAGATGTTACTTGTGAGATCTTTTGTTTCAGTTTTCAAAAAGAAAACTTACAATAGTTAATTATCTAAAAGTCAACATTACAGAAATTTATACTTTTGTAACCGTTTTCCCTGATCCTACCCTGCAGATCCAACCTCTACAATTTGGGCCTCATTCTTTTTTTTTTTTTTTTTTCTGTACACATACTAACATTACTATTGGTTTTTATTGACTCATGGGGCCACCTTGCTGACTTGCCGCCAGCGCCCTGTCTCTGCCCCTTGTCCTCCCGACCTTGTGTCTCCGTGCAGGTCGCTGGTGCTGCCCTTTGTGAACTGCTGGCTGATCTCAGCAGAGAGAGTTTGGGGACCCGTCTGCTCGCGCTCTCATCACCATCCCCCTCTGATGAGCGCCCGGGGGCGGGATCCTCTTTTCCGGGCTCTCTAGACTTTGAATTCCTAGATTGACCACACTTCCTAGAATGCTTGAAGGATATATAACCAGTCTGGCCTGTGAGGCCTGGTTCTTAGACCTACTGCAGGAGTAAATCTTAAGAGTTTTCTTATCACGGTTTTCTCATTTCTCTTTTTTCTGCTGTTACTCATTTTATATACATCTGGTAGTTATCTAAGAATCCCAGCATTTACCTTAGAGTTGCTTTAGGATATAATTGGACTTTTTTTTAAAGAAGACAACTATAATTTAGGGAAATAAGATTTAAACTGAATTTATTATGGAAAAACAGGCCATCACCTTGGAAAGCCGGTTTGCCCCACGGTGTCTGGCCCAGCGTAGCCCGTGGCTTGTGGCGGGCGCTCAGCTGTGCAAGTGTCTGAGCCCACGTGGGGGCACACACACTGTGTGCTCAGATTCCATGCGTCCTCTGGAGTTTCCACCTTCCGGG
>CM052891.1:50953733-50980879 GCA_028534135.1 Potos flavus
GCTCTCCCGTTGAGACGCCGTCCTGAGTGCTGGGGGGCAGCCGAGGGACACGCGGTCAGCCGGGGAGGCAGACATGCGCCGAAGGTGACAGCACGAAAGGAACGCGGGGACAGACAGTAAAGTACGGGGGTGCCTGGGGGGCTCGGTCGGTTGAGCATCTGACTCTGGATTTTGGCTAAGGTCGTGATCTCAGGGTCGTGAGATCGAGCCCCACGTGGGGCTCCGCGCTCAGTACAGTCTCTCCCTCTCTAAAATAAATATTTTCAGAGCACCTGGGTGGCTCAGTCATTAAGCGTCTGCCTTCGGCTCAGGTCATGATCTCAGGGTCCTGGGATTGAGCCCCGCATCGGGCTCTCTGCTCAGCAGGAAGCCTGCTTCCCCCTCTCCCTCTGCCTGCCTCTCTGCCTACTTGTGATCTCTGTCAAATAAATAAAATCTTTAATAAATAAATAAATAAATATTTTCTCCTAAAATTTTATCTATTTATTTGAGAGCGCGAGGGAGAGCCCGAGCGGGGGGGGGCAGCAGGCAGAGGCAGACTCCCCATTGAGCAGGGAGCCCGACACGGAACTTGATCCCAAGACCCCGAGATCATGACCTCAGCCGGAGGCAGACGCTTGGCTCAGCCATCCAAGGGTCCCTAAATAAGTCTTAAAAACAAACAAAAACCCAAGTGAGATAAGAAAAGTATCAAAAATTAGTAAGATCAACGGAAAAGGGGATATTCCGGGAGGAGGATGTGAACGCTCCAAGTTAAGGAGCAGCTCTGGGAAGTTCTGAAAGCACAGAGACCCCGCTTACTGGGGCAGGGGGTGGCACATACCGGCCGAGGCCCCAGGAAAGTAGCCCAGGACCGGGCCGGACTGGCGCGGGCCGCGAGCCGCCTCAGTCTCCCTGCGGAGCTGTCCAGCAGGGGGCGGGGCCGCGCCTCACCAAGATGAATGTGACAGCAGCGAGGGGAGGACTCAGAGGGACAAATGGGATTGGGGGCCGCTGGTGAAAAGAGGAAGGCTCTGGGCAGAAGACAAAAAGGGCCCACAGCCAGAACAAGCGGATGGAGAGAAGGGGAATGTTGCGTTCCAGGAATTTTCAGGGTAAAATCAAGAGAATTTGGGACTGGACTAGACTGGCGCCTGGCTGGGCAGCGGGAGGCTAACAGGGTCAGCACGGAAGCCCCCGGACAGGGGTCCGGCGCGGAAGGCGGAGAACGTTCGGGTCGAGGAGAATCCAACAGGAGCGAGCCCCCACCGCCCATTGAGCTCTTCACCTTTCTCAGCTTCGTGGCCCCGCTCGCCCTCCGCTCGCCCCGGAGCCACTTCTGCCCCGTGTCTACCCGCGGATCCCCAAGTGCAAACTGTCCCGGTGTCGCAAGCCGGGCCCCCCGCCCCCTCCTGCGGCGCCGCGATGCCCCCGCCGGGTCTGCCGCGGACGCCCGGCCCCGGGTACCATCTGTTGAGGCGGCTCAGGAATGAAGCGCGACGGTCAGCCTCTGGCCTTAGGCCTTTCTGGTCACAAACTCACCCGTCGTGACGGGGGAGACTCCAGTCTTTATCTCCAGAGTCTGCTTCTTCCCCCTAGGCCTGCGTTGCCAACTGCCCCAGGAGCGTTCCCACTTTCTCGCCCGGCACGGGGGCAAACGGACCCCCGGCACCACCACCGCCCGCCGCCGCGAGCCGCCCCTGCGGGCCGCGGTATTCGTGTGAGCGGCCCGGCCCCTCGCCCGGCCGGCAGCCGGGTCTCACGGAGCCTCCCCTGGGCCGTCTACCGCGTGCACCTCTCCTCTGCTCCCGAGCGGCCGCAGTTCGAGCCCTGCAGGCGGTCCGCTGACGTGTGCAACAGCGTCTTCGAGCAGCTCTCCGCCCTGTGCGTCCCTTACCATCCTATCCTGCTTAGGAGCCATCAGCAGCTCCCCACGGCCCTGCTCCTATAGAAAAGACCCCGCTCTCCTTTTTGTTTCTTTTTAAGATTTTACTTACTTGACAGAGAGAGACACAGTGAGAGAGGGAACACAAGCAGGAGCAGAGGCAGAGGGAGAAGCAGACTTCCTGCCGAGCAGGGAGCCCGATGTGGGACTCGATCCCAGGACCCCAGGATCATGACCTGAGGTGAAGGCAGACGCTTAACGACTGCGCCCCCCAGGCGCCCAGACCCCACGTTCCTTAACCGGGTGTTCAACTCCACCAGATTTTCCCTGGGCAGATACTTCTAGCTCTGTCATCTGATGCCGCGTACCCGAAACCCCTGCTCCTGCCACAGAGGTCTCATCGCTGAGCCGCGAGTGACACGTGCCCCTGCTTTCATACTGCCCCCGACGCGCCTGTCCCCGGCCTTGGTGAATCCCGCATGAGACACATGCCCTCTCCACGGAGACGTCCCTACCTCCTTCGGCGCGCTCCCTCTCTCCCTCCCCTGAGCGCATGCTGCCTCTGAGCCACTAACGTGTCTTGGGTGCGGGTCTCTCCTCCCCACGCCTGGGACGTTCGACGCCAGACGACTGTGTCTGCCCTGCCCCTTGGTGCCCCGCTCACCTACTTGACGGTGAGCAAGTCCAAGGTCAAACGATCGGTGCCGGTCTTTCCCCAAAACCCGCGAACCAAGCGCTCCGGGGCCGCCGCGCCCCCGCCGACCGCAACCACGGGCCCCGCGTCCCACGGCGGCAGGCGGCCCCCACTCACCTGTGGGCCAGGCTCACGTGCGTGAGGAAGGTCTCCCCGTTCTCATACAGGACGTACAGCGGGTGCGCCACCACCTCCCCTTTGCCCTGCTGCCCGAACATGCTCTTCGGGACAGCGGACAACGGCCCGAAGTCGAACGCAACTGCCGTCTCCCCCAGGGACGCGGTGTACGCCCTCCTGAAAAGACATCCAAAACCGGCCTGTCGGAAACCAACTACCCAGTAACAGGAAGCGGGCGTGGGATCCGTGTTCAGTGAGGAGGACAAACAGCACACCTAAACGACAGAAGCACCGACCCTACAGCGACGCTCCCATCCTCGGCAGCTTAAACCGAGACACGCACGGCCCACAGACGAAGCAAGCGGGAAAACCCGTCGAGCGTGGGATCCGTTCCCTCCACGAGCGTGGCCAGGCGCGGCTGCACGTTCTGGGAGCACATCCGGGGGTTCGACAGCCCCGCCCGCTCGGGAGAGCGACGCACACGACACAGCGTCGGCAAAGGACATCACGAGGGAAGTGAAGGTGGTGAGACAGCACTGAGTGAGTGAGGTCTGAGCACAGACCCCAAGGACAGACGGGAGCACGGGCGCAAAGGCTCTCCGTGGGCAGGGGCGGTGCCGTCTGAGAACAAAGGGCAAGGAGGCCGAGGTGGCTGAGCCCGGAGCTGGGGCACAGGGCGGGAGAGGGGCAGCGGAGGGGCCGGCAGGGGACGCCTGCCGGAAATCAGTGGGATGGGACAGCAGGGACGCACAGCCACCTGCTTTATACCCCAAGTGTCCCTCCGGCTGCTATGGGAGGAGAGACAATGGGAGATCACAAAACGTTTCATTTCCTTCTTAATATCTGTCTGTAGGTATTTCTAATTTCCTACAGTAAATACATACTACCTTTAAAATTAGGAAAAACAAGGGATAAGACATGCTGTCTGTAGGGGTGCCTGGGGGGCTCAGTCGTTAACCGTCTGCCTTCAGCTCGGGTCATGATCTCGGGGTCCTGGGATCGAGCCCCACATCGGGCTCTCTGCTCAGGGGGAGCCTGCCTCTCCCTCTCACTCTGCTGCTCCCCCTGCTTGTGCGGTCTCTCTCTGTCAGGTAAATAAAATCTTTTAAAAAATAATGCATTAAAAAAAAAGACACGCGGTCTCTGTATTTTAAAACTTAGTATAATCGGCCATCCATAAAGACTCCAGTTCCAGACAAGGTTAATAAACACGGGTGTTTGCTCACACCTCCAAAAGCACGCTGGTCAGCGATGGAAAACCTTGCAGTCTCTGTTAAATCCACATGTGTAATCCCAATAAACTAACTGAAAAATCATTTCAGGACACGACGAACAACTTACCCTTTATTGAGTATCAGGCTTTCCTCTTCCGCTTCCGAAAGCACGATGACCCTGGAGGGGGTCTGAGGCTCGCGCAGAGAGTAAATCCTAGTGAGCGAAGGAGGAGAGCCCGCACTTAGAACTCCCATCTCGAATCTGCCCTCGCCCCGCCTGACCGCTGCTTCGGCGTCGCCCTGCCGGGCTCACGACCACTCCTGTGCCGCGGAGCGCCGTCCTTCCTGTTTGCTAGCGACGTAAGAGCGGGCTGTCCCGGCACCTCCGGAAACATTCCCCCTAGTTACCAGAGCCCCTCCCGGCCTCCCGCACCCCGCCACACCCCCGTCTCTCCCATCCCGAGCCCCTGGGCACACTCGCGCCATTAAGGCGCCGCCCGACCGCCCCCAGCGTGCCAGCTCCCCTGCACCGCCTGTCCCTGCCCGCCACACGCGGCCCTCGTTCGAGAGGGGCCACATCGTGCTCTCCACACCCTGGGGCCACACAGAGAGGGGCGCTTAGCCCTCAGTCTACACGCACTGTCGTTACACAAAGACACAAGATCACGTCATCCCCACTTTCCCAAGGGGAAGTATAAAACGGGAAAATTTCTTTTTTACCAATATCATTTTAATTTAAAATAATGTAAAATTTCACAGCACATGGCTATAGTTAGAATTATCAAAAGACCAATATTATTAGCAATCCAACATCACTTACGAAGCCCTCATCGAGTTTATCACTCCCTTTGTCTGACCGCCCTAAGAAACTTTAAACTTTGTTTGTTCCATTACCAGTAAAATGCCATTTAATAGATGTTTTTAACGAAAACGTGATCCAAAGAACACACGCACTGTGGTCTTTCCAACCGCCCGCCAGCAGCACTGACTCCAAGTCAAATGTGCCTGGCGGACAGGACGCGCGGGGGAGCAAGAGCGGGTGCACCGGGTGGGTGGGGAGACCTTGATGCCTGGGTATTGTCAACAGGGTCCACAGCTTAGGAGAAACAATAACTATATAAATACGGTATTTATTTTTGTTTATTTCTTTAGAAAACAGGAGAAAGGGACAGAGAGAGGGAGAGAGAATCTCAAGCAGACTCCGCACTGAGCACAGACCCCGACGTGGGGCTCGATCTCATGACCCTGAGATCACGACCTGAGCTGAAATCAAGAGTCAGATGCTCAACCAACTGAGCCGCCCAGGTTCCCCACTACCCCGTATTTACAGAAGAACCTTCAACAGCTGAGACCAGATACCTCCTTTCAGGCATAACTCCAGGAAGATCTTGGCCTGCACCCTCTCCCACCACCCCATTTCCCAACACATGTGAAAGGAAGACTAGGGGAGGGGCGCCTGGGGGGCTCGGTTGGTGAAGCACCTGCCTTTGGCTCAGGTCTTGATCTTGGGATCCTGGGATAGTGTCCTGCATCGGGCTCCCTGCTCAGTGGGGATCCTGCTTCTCCCTCTGCCTACCGCTCGCCCCCACTTGTGTGCTCTCTCACAAATAAATAAAATCTTTAAAACCAGGAGAGGGGGCGTCCGGAGTCCTTCCATGTACACTATAACCTCTGTGGCAGGAGGACGTCCCCTCCTTTCTTTAACCCCAACTCCAAAGCCAATTGGGTGGGGAGGGAGACACTCTGTCAGATCTAGGGGTGCTTGTAATGAGGGGAGACGGGTGTCTCACGTCCTTGCTGCATCCAGATGTGCTGCAGGAAACTGCAGCCCCCAACTAAGGAATCCCCGAGTGAGTCAGACAGGTCAGAGGCTAGGGTTGGGGGCTTGTGAATGCTACATGGTATCCATTGCTTATATGGAAAGTTCTACGGGAGGTGGGCTGGAACAGTGTGAGAAAGGACTGTGGTACTGATGCTCAGGTCCCCGTGGCCCTTGGAGGGCAGGGCGGTCACCATGACACTGGGGGGAAGACCACAATGGCTGCACCGCGAGTGCGAGGATCCTCCCTCCCGAGAGAGGGCCTGGGCCTGACCACGGACAGAACCGGTGGGAGACAGAGCTCCTCAGTAATGAGCGGCCCCTGAAGAAACACACACCGTTTGTGCAGAGGGACCATGTCAACGGAGGCCACCAGCAGCAGATGGGACCAGAGGACCCGGGGATCAGGGTCGGGCCCACCCCCTGCCATCCAGCCTCAGCTTCCCTCACTCCCAAGGATGAGACCCCGAGGAAGCAGGAGGCAGCGCCCTCCCTGCACGCCACCCCACCTCAAAGTGCGGGGACAGAAACAAGAGCCAGAGCAGGTCATGCCTTCCCCACAAGTGTCCCCTCCCCCAGGATCTGGCCTGGGCGACGGGCCAGGACCCGGAGCTGGTATGGACCGGACCTCAGAGCTTTAAACTGGACACACCGAGTTTAACAACCGGAATCAACCAGACAGCGATGAGATCCGTGTTAAGAGGCCAGGAAGGGGTCAACGATCAGCAGGGAAGGAAGCGCTGGTAAAGCACGGTTAAAAGCGGTGATTAGGAAAAATAAAACTATCTACACCTCAACTGAGTCCCCCTGATACACGTTTTAAGGCAGATCCAGAAAACTACCTGATAAAAATACCACAGAAATCTCTGTAGGATTAGGGCCTTTAATCAGAGAGTTCAAAACCTATCAGATCAAACCAGCTCATTTTACAAAACTGGAAACGGAGGCTCCCCTCGAGTTTAAGATCGCCAAGACAGAAGTGGCACGTTGGGACAAGAATTCAAATCTCTCAACTCCCGGTTTCACTCTCTTCTCCCCATGGGGCATCGCCTCCAGCACAGCGCCAGGACGAGAGGGGGGCTCCCGGGCAGGTCAGTGAAGGAGAGACGAGGCGGGAGGCCTGGCTGGGCGGCCAAGCAGTGACTCAGGCCTCGCAGTTAGTGCGGTCAGACAGCCCACTGGGCCTGAGTGCCTGGAGCAGCCTGACACAGGCACTGTGACACCCGGGGACCCGGTCGGGGGCGCCCCAGAATCCCCGCGCAAAGCTACAGAGACAGGAGGACACCGCACCTTATCACGTTGTCGGAGGTCAAGAGCACAATGTGGGGGTCCAGCAGCTCACTGGGGTACCAGGCAGCGTGCCTCAGAGTCAGGGACGTAGAACTGGTGAAAAATCTCTCTGCGACGGGAGTGGTACTAAAACAAACACAATAATTGTTCTAAAACTTTCTGCAGAATGTGGACCAAAGACCTTCTACAGGAAAATCTATTTTAACACTCTGCTCTTCTTTCCCTCATCTTATTTCTTTCTCTCAAATCTTGCTGGGAAGAGCGCTCGAAGCCTCTACTCAGTCAATACAAGTGCTGATCAAAACAGAACTGTTTTCTAAATCAGAGTATTTCAGACGATACAAGTGACTTTAGATACGCTAACTGATTTGACCCCTTCACTAGCCTGGAAAGAGAACCACAGGGTAAACACGATCGTTCCAACTGTGGAAACGAGGAAACAGATTTTAGGAAGGGAACATTTTAAGGGAAAGTTGCAGAACTAAAGGTGGTTTCTATCTTATGCTCTTTTCAACGGATCTTTCCGGCTCTGGCTTTTCCGGATTGTTGAGAAAGATGCAAAAATTAAACTGTCTGACTCATACATAGTAACTGACTTTCAAGTTATCTTATTTCTGCCCACATGAATGAGCTGAACTCGTGAGCCAGCTGTGAGCCTTCAGGCAGAAGAAATGCAGGCTCCCAGGCACACATCAGACCGAAGGAACGGGAGAGCAGGAAGCCGCCGTGCAGGCCGGCTGGCGGGCGCCCCGCGGGGTTGGGTCAGTGGCACAGAAAAAGCAGCCTGCCAGCCGTGGGGCTTGAGCAACTGTCCGCATGTATCACAAACCACACAAACGATAAGCGGAAATACGACTTACCTACAGTTCACTGTTAATTTTCCACCTTCAAATTCAGAATTCTTCCCCCATCTCTTAGGCAGTTCTAACACCGAAAGTCCTCTTATTCCTGCCAGTGCTATATGATGCCGTGTCGGACTCAACAGGACTTGATAGACTTCAAACAGCGGTGGATTTATGCAGAGCAATCTCTGGAAAATAAAGCAAACTGGTCAAAACAGTTCATTTCGCAGTAAATATGCGTGGCAGTCACTAGAAAGCACGACCGTCTGGGCAGTCTGGCTCGGCAACCAAGCAGGCGCTGCTCTCCTCGCCGGGACCTGCAGAGCAGTGACGCATTCTGGGTAAGTGCTCACACCTGGGCTAGGAACTGATGGGAGATTTTTAACCGCTGAGATTGGGACGTAACATAAAAGGCACCAGATTGCCCTACCTTGAAAAATAAACACTACACATCACTTCCCTTTTCATGACCGAACCGCGGCCTGCCCCGACAGTCTCCACACCCCCAGCTCAGCCTGTGTCCGCGAAGCCACCACGCTCTGTCGGCCTCTGTGTCTCTCGACAGCTCCTCCTTTTGTGGCGGGCTGTCGCGGACTGGGAGACCTCCCGAGACATCACCCCGATCTTCCGGCCGGGGGTACGTGCATCTTCTCTGCGCTCTGGAGGATTCTATCGTAGTTCTTGTCAGCCTGCGTCCTAGTCATCCTTCCAGTTGACCATCCTGCACAGCTAACTGTGAATTCCAGAGAACTGTGTCCTTCCTCGCTTACCCTCAGCAAGATACATGGCATGATGCTGACTCTAACGTGTTTCAGCGGAGCAAGAAGTGCACTCAGAAGCATTCATAATGGCAGCTGCTTTCTGTATTAGAAACAGCACGGGGCACAGAGAACTGCTCCAAAAGCTCCTGCAGCCGGTAAAACGCTGCTGGACCCGCACGGCCGAATCACGGAGCCGCGGCATTTTCGGCGTTTCTGATAAGCTGCTTGTCTCAGTGTCACCGGCCTTCACAACAACGCACTTCTGACCGGCATGTCCTGCTTCTTCTCTCCTGACCACCTCACGCTCCCATTTTCTGTCCTTTCCACTTTCACTCATAAACCAGGAGACTGGCAACATCTCACTTACCCTCCCGTAAGGAGAACTGCCCTCAGCCAGGATCTTTTTAAACAAGACCATTCTGAACACAATACACAATGAGATTTCTACTGCTCGCGACTAAGCTCTGTAAGCCTGTCTCCTTGCTGTGGTTGAGCGGCCCTTTGCCAATTCCAACCAAATGCTTGTTTCTCCCGTCAGTGGTTCTTCTCGACTCCCATCCTCTTTCTGTCTGATTTTGAGTCTATCTCAAATCAAACAGAGACTGCCTCTCTTCGGCTATATTTACCATCCAAACACCTGAGATCACAGGTGATGATTATAATACTTAAGGGGTTTTGTTTTGTTTCTGAAGTCACTACTTTCCTTTTGTTAATGTTTAAATTTGCAACTCATGCTAAGCTGCTTTCTTGCCTGTGAGATTCTGGAAGACTGAGAATCATTCAGTCCTCATGATTCCCTGAGAGCTTACAGGCTCCAGGCGCCCTGGGAAGGATGGGGATACAAAAGTAAGACCGACAGACACAACCCTGCCTGGGTGGTTACAGAGTAGAAAAGCGACAACAAGCACAATTAATTTAATCAGGACCGCTCTATATGCTGCACAGCTACTGAACATGGTGTATTGAGCATCTCAGAATTACTCTGGTAAACAGAAATTTTACAGAAAATTAGGTGGTTGACTTGTAACCTGTTTTCAAAACTGCACAAACACACCTAGCACCTTGTTAAAATCCAATCATTTCTCATCAACAAGAATCAGACAGAGGCTCACAAGACAAGGCATGCGTCAGAAGGAGTATCACGTTTTTTATTATTTTTTTTAATCTTTAAAAGACCAGAACCCGTTTATTACAAACAAACATTTCCTTAAAGCAGCGTTTGACCAGAGAAAAGCGTTTGACCAGAGAAAGCCTGGAATGCTTCCTGTCTACACCCACTTTCACATGCTGTGGGCTAACCAAAAACAAGCAAAGCTCCCTTCCAACTTTGGGAATGGGCTCATTTTCTAGAAGGGAAAAGAAAGGACCAGGGGATTCCTCCTCCACGTCAGGCACAAAACTCGAGAGTGGCCGCTTTCAAACCCCTAACCCGGGGTTTGAGCACCATCCCCTAACCCGGTGCTCACAGCAACCCCAGGAGAAAGTCAGGATTATCCCTGTGACCTGGTGGGTGTCGTTCCCCCCCTCCCCCACGAAACCGGTTTCTCAGAACCAGCCCGCTACGCTCTCCCTCCGCTCACCTGCTGCGTTTTCCTTCAGAGCACCTGCACCCAGATTTTCTACGGCCGTTCCCGTCCTCCCCTGGCCCAAGGACCCAAGCACCCCGAGAGCGTGTCGGAGTCCCCAAACCTCTGCCGAGGGAACGAAACCCGGGAGAGAGAGGCTGCCAAAGTGGCCACGCCGAAGCGGAATGGAGAAGAGAGGCGCGAAGAGAACCGGCCCGGCCGCGAGGACCAGCGCGCACACCTGCGCCGCACCCCTGCCCAGCACGCCCGCCCGCCCGCCCGGACGCGTGAGGAAGCCAGCCCCGGCCAGGCCCGGCCCTACCTGGTACTGGGACAGGGAGGGCTCCTCGCCCGCGCCGCCGAGGCCCCGCAGGCGGACCACCAGGAATAAGCTGCCGTCGCCGTCCCACAGGAAGAGCTCTCCGCCAAGGCCCAAGACCAGGTTCCTCGTCAGCGGGAGCGGCGGCGACGAAGACGTCGGCTTCTCAGCTTCGGTGGGGCTCTGGTTCTTCAGCCCCTCGCGGAGCCGCAGGAACACGACGTGGTTGGGAAGCCAGGACTGCCACGGCTCCCCGTCGCCCCCGGGACCTTCAGCCGCGGCCATCTTAGCCCAACTGCGCGCGTCGCCCTCGTGACGCCACGCGCCGCTGAGCGCAGCCAATCCGCGGGCGGCCGGCCGCTCTCCGGCCAATCAGCGAGCGGGCAGCCCAGAAGCACGCGGGCCGCGGGGGCGGGGCAAAGGGGAGGGCCGGCCGTCAGGCGGGGCCATCGCTGAGAGAAGGCCAGCCCCCCGGGGCGCAGCCTGAGACCGCCGTCTGACTGCTGCTTGGACGCCTCCGGGTGGCTAAGCCTAGACGTCCGAAACCTCCCCTCAAGACCCGCCTCCCTTAGTCCAGGTGGGGTCGACCTCACAAATGCCACTACGGCCCCGCATCCTCGGGGTCGCCCCAGCCTGTCTCCGCGCGGGGCCGGCCGGTGGGAAGGCCTTTCCCAGAACGCCCCGCGGGCGGGCGCGGGGAGCGCCCGGAAACTACAACTCCCAGGGTTCTGCGCGCCCTCGGGGGGCGGGGCTTCCCGGCGGCCACGCCCGCGGAGAGGAGATGGCGGAGGCGCCGGGCTCGGGGCGCCGCTCGCTTTACAAAGCGGTGGGCTCGCCGCCGTGGAAAGAGGCTTTCCGGCAGGTGGGCGTGGGGTTTGGGAAGCCTCGGCCGGGCCGCCGTCACTCCCCTCATGGACCCGGGCCGCCGCCGTGCGAGGCAGGTGCCGGAGCGCCCGCGGCCCCGGAGCGAGACCGGACCGAACCGGACCCGGGCGCTGCCGGAGTTTCTGCGCCCTGCGTGCGGGGTCGTGGGAGCCCGCCCAGCCCCAGCTCGCCGCAAGTGCACCTGCGCGCCCCTGCCCCCTGCTGGAGTCGGGGGTGGGGGCGGGGGCGGGGGCGCCCGGCCCACTTCCCTCCTGGGAGCGGGAAGTTCTGCTCCAGACAGGACATTACGTCTAGTTCCGACGGAGTCTCGGCGGCCCCGCGCCCCTCCGTCGCTCCTGACCCGCTCTGACAGCAGCGTGGTTCCTGCGAGCCGGCCCACCTTTCCAGGGATCCCTGAAGGGCCGGGCGTGGGTCTGCCCGCCGGAGACTGACCAGCCCGGTGCTGGGAACGGCCGCCGACAGCAGGGGCTCCCCGGCCGGGGCTGCTGACCTCCCGAGGCAGGCAGGTGTTCGGGGTCGGCGGCGCCCCGGTCTGCATTGTAGGACGTTTAGCAGCATCCCGGGCCTCTGCCCACTCGATGCCAGTAGTCCTGCGACTAAAGTGACAGCAGAGAGCGTCTCCGGGCCTTGCCACCTGCCCCATGAGGGATGAAATCGCCCCAGGGATTGAAATACCCTGTACAGGAAAGTGGCCCCCGTAACTATATCTAGAGCAGCGGGAACGTGGATGTGACCTCAATATCTTGTCAAAGCACAGCAGACCTCGAGCTGTTATTACCCGACCATGGGGAAGGACGCTGCCGTTGAGGGTAGCTATGAAATATGCGTGGGTGGCTCAGTGAGCTGATCATCCGGCTCTTCTTGGTTATGGCTTAGGTCGTGATCTCAGGGTGGTGAGATCGAGCCCCACATTGGGCTCATGCTCAGCTCAGAATCTGCTTGAGATTCTTTCCTCATCCCTCCCCCCTTCTCTCTCTCTCTGCTCCTCCCCCAGCTCACGTCTCTCTCTCTCTGTCTTTCTCTCTCTAAAATAAATAAAATGTGAATGTGCTGATTGGAATTCACAAAGCATGATAATTTCACTTGTCTGTGAATAAGGACTGTACATAAATAATGCAAAAATAACAATTAGGGTTATGGTTGAGATTTTGTGTCTGTAAATTTCTGTTAAAGATTTAACACCTACTTGAAGAAAAAAAAATTTTTTTTAGAGTTTTAGAGTGCATGAGTCTGGAGGGGAGGGAAGGGCAGAGGGAGAGGGAGAAGCGGACTCCCCAATGAGCAGGGAGCCCAATGCAGGACTCGATCCCAGGACCCCAGGACCATGACCTGAGCCAAAGGCAGACACTTAACCGACTGAGCCACCCAGGTGCCCCTAAGATTTTTCTTTTTTTTTTTTTCCTTTTTACCGGACTCACTCCCTGTCTTTCTCCTTCCAAGGGATGCCTGGAGAGAATGAGAAACAGCCGGGACAGGCTCCTGAACAGATACCGCGAGGCTGGAGGCAGTGTGCCAAGGAGAGCCCAGAACCCCCTCCTGGTGCAGGAGGTGATGGAAGAAGAGTGGAGTGCTTTGCAGTCCGTGGACAGCTGTCCAGAGGTCTTGACCCAGGTCAGGCTGGGATATGTGTTTCCGGGGAGGGTGCTACAGCACCAAGAGTGCCTGCCCTGTGTCCCTAGGTCCTCTGATGCCATCCCCCCTCCCCCCTCCAGCCCCCCTGGGTCCAACTGCCTTGAACCCAGGCTCTTCCGTCTTTAAGGTTAGACTTTTCTAGATCCATGGGTCATAAATACCAGGCTCTACCAATCTTCTGCATCATTGCATCTTAGGAAACTAAAAATAAAGATGTTTCTTCCCTGAACTCCCCCACTGGAAATTCTGATTCCATAGACATGGGCTAGCAATCTCTCTCTTGAAGAGGGCGTCCAGGAGCTTTCTGATTCTTGTCTCGGCCAGGGTCGGGGCTGGGTGTGGATCGGAAACCGTTTACTGTGCTCGAGGAAGAGCCCTGGCTTGGACGTCGGTGGTTCTGGAATTCTGACCCTGGTTTTGTTTTGGGCCCTTCCTGTCCCGTGCCTCTGAGCTTTGCTTTCGCATTTGTAGGATGAGGAAAAGAGCACGGTCAGCACAGTGAGGACGATAAAAGAAAACCTTGGCAAACTGCTCTGAAAACATCAGGGCCGTCTGTAGCCAAGAGGCATTATTGGGTGCCTCCCACGTGTCCCAGCGCAGGCCGGACTTCTGGGTTACGTAGTCCTACTTCGCACTCACGAGAGCCTTTCCAGGTCCGTTCCCACTTCACAGAAGCCCAGAGTGAGGCTGGCGGGGTTAGGAGCTCCCCAGCTGCTCGGAGCTTTGCCAGAACGAGCACTTAGGCGCTGCCCTCTAGCGTCTCCCCCAAATGTGGGGCCCTTATGTTGTTCCTGGGAGGTTTAATCATTTGTTGACGGCTTTTCAGCGGGATCCCATGGCCGCATTGTCAGCATCTTCTCCAGAAGGACTGGACAGAGCTCGGGAATCGGAGTTCTTCACGCCAGCCTCCCAAGCCTGAGTCACTGGGACTTGTGGCTGATGGGAACTCCACTTTCTCTTGCAGTTGGAGGAGCTGTTGGACCTGGCTGTGCTCGAGGATATCCAGCAGGAGCTGGCTGACCAAGGTGACCTCCGGGAGGGCGCCTCTACCTGCCTCTAGCTAGTCGGGCGCCGAGCACTTTTCAAAGCGGAATTCCTTCTTGAGAGCCCCCCTCCTCTACGCCCAGCTCCAGGCGGCTGTCAGGAGTCCTGCTTTTACTCTCAAGTCTTAGCTCTTCCCCAGAATGAGAGTCTTTCGTGCCTGGGCCTGGTGCTCAGACCCCTCGTTCCGTGCGGTTGCTTTCTCCTGCTGTGGTGTGAAAACGGCCGCAGGCCTCATGGTCACGGCCGTGTTCCAGTAGGACTTGACTTAGAGGATCGACGGCTGGTGTGGCCTGCAGGCTGGGGTTGGCTGACCCTGCCGTGTAGACGTCACGTAGACGTGGAGCACAGGGACTGGTCTTTGCCGCGGCTGTCCCTCCTTCCCGCCACATCCTCGGGGTGGTTGCCTGCTCGCCATGTGAGCGAACACAGGCCGTGACCCTCACAGACCGGGCATGCAGATGTTGGGGAACGGATCACTTTAACTCAGCTTTTAGTGCCTGGGCAGGGTCCGCGCTTTCCGGAGCCCGACGCCTCCGGGGCAGCGTGTCTCCTGCTCACACACACGCAGGACAGGCGAGAGGGGAGGTAGCTAGCAAGACCAAGCGGGCCAGGCAGCGAACATCTTGTGCCAGGACCAAAGCCGGGTCCTGCCTGGCTTCCTCTCCGGTGTGGGTGAGGCTTGGCGTGCAGGATGGGCCCGGGGAGGGAGGCGCGGAGCTCGCTGCAGCTGCCCTTTGCCCCGCAGAACGGCGCCTCCTCACTGAGTACGAGAAGAGCCTGCAGTTCGATGAGAAGTGTCTGAGCGTCATGCTGGCCGAGTGGGAAGCAAACCCCCTCATCTGTCCTGTGTGCACAAAGTAAGGGATTCCAACCCCCTTTCGGCGTTACGGGTGGATGGCGTGTCCCCCCGAGGCTGGTGGTCCGGAAGGGTCTGGGGGTCCCGGGGTGCCGGCCCCGGCGCGCTGTGATCCCAGCTCTGCTTCCAGATCCAACCTGAGAGTGTCAGGCGGTGTGGTCGCGTGTCCGTGTGGCCTGTTCCTCTCCTCACACGTGAGTGTTCCACGCGCATGTCCTGTGTCCCCCCCCTCTTCCCACGTGTGTCTGCTTGCTGGAGGCCCCTTCGCTGGCGCCGGAGCCGATGGGGCGCGTTTGCTCCCGGCGGCCTGGCTGGCTCACGCGGGTGTCTGGGAAGCGGCCTCGGTGCCCACGGAGCCGGCCTGGGGATGGGCACGCACCGTGGCTGCCCTGGCCGGTTGCTCCCCACTGCCGAGTGCCCCATGCTCAAGACCTTTACAGAGAGAACTGGAGACACTCGTGTCTGCTTTCCGTGCGAAGTTCCCACGTGGGGAGACCCAACTAGATTCAGAACGTAGGCTTCCGTGGTCCTGAGATACGAAGGCGCCCTCTTACCTGGCGTGATGGGGGCTGAAAGTCTGCAGCGGGGAATGGGGGAAGTAAGCACCTCGCAGTCCGCCGCAGACACGCCCGTACTGGCCAGGCCCCGAGCGGGGCTTTGCCGACGGGAGTGCGGCAGGCCCGTCAGCCCCGGGGGGCAGGTCTGCCCTTCCAGCTCCGCTTCTCTGATGCGCCAGAGCCAAGTGCAGACTCGAGGTCGTCCTCTCCGTCCCTGACGCGACTCTGCAGCTTTTCTGTCTTCGTTAAGCAAGCCCTCTTTCTGAGCGTTTCCTAAACGTCCCATCCCTTACCTTTGAAAAAGAGGAAAGAAAGCTTTGTTTTCATTCTCTGCACTGGGTTCCGGAACGCATACGATGGCACGCTTCAGGTAGCGCAGGCGGGCCTGGGCCCCACAGTGCTGGCTCCTGGGAAGGACATGGCGGCTGCTGGGGGCAGAGGGACCGGGGAGCCAGCAGCCCTGTGCCCTCCCGGTGCTGCTCACGCAGGAGCGGGGGACGGCGGTCCCCCCGACGGGCACTGCAGTTCCGGGGTTGGGGGGTTAGCACAGCCAGGAGCCCAAGCACGGTGGAAGGCCGCGCAGAGCCGGCTCAGCGAGCCATCCCGGGGTTCGGCCCGGGGAATCGGGGTTTTCAGGCTGTCGGCTTGGGGGGTGGGGTCAGATTGTAGCTTGGCTGTTGTGTTTGTTAGTGTCCAGAGTTGACAGAGCAGAAGCTTCGCGCCTGTTTAGAGGACAACGTGAACGAGCACAGCGCACGCTGTCCACACACGCCCGAGTTCTCGGTCACGGACGGGACGGGAGAAAAGCCCAGTCTTCTCATGAGCTGCGTGGTAAGCCTCCCGTGGGACCCCGAGGCGCAGCCGGCCCCGGCAGAAATCACACAAGAGGGTAGATGTTTCTCTTCTTTCTCTTTTTATGTTGTGTTCTTTTGAGACGGGGAGACGTTTGCAAGGGCAGTTTAGTCTCTGAGGGATTGACTTGCATAGGAGGGTGGCGGTAATGCGTCACTGACACTGGGAGGGCGATGGTCACCCCGAGGGCGGGGACAGAGGGGGGCCTGGCTGATGGGCAGTGGCGCGCTCAGACCCGGCCGATGCTCGGGAGACCCAGAGAGGCCGTGCCGGTGCGGGCCCGGCAGGAGACAGGACGGCGTCGGGTCACCGAGGAACCGAGGGCCCGCAGCCTCTGCCCGGCTGGACGGTGCAGCAGGAGACGGCGGGGTTGCCTGTGGGCCGCAGGCCCCGTGCTGTCGTCGTGAGGTGGACGCGGGCCCGGCTGCTGGGGACAGCAGGCAGACCCCGACCGGAGCGGGTGCTGGAGGCCCCTGCCGCTTCTTGCTCGGTGGGGGCCTCAATGGAGGGGCCCTGCCGGCCTTTGGGTGCGGGGCAGGGAGCACGGTGGGTGGAGCTTGAGGAAAAGGCAGCCGCCCCCTCTGCTCCAGACGCACCCCCAGACCCTCGAATACACAGGGGTCTTCAGCCTGCACACACTTGCTCCCGCGGCTTTGGGTCCGAAAGGCCTCCGACTCCGGGATGATTTGCACACATGTGTAGTGAGCGCTTCTGGTCACCATGTCCTAGAGGCCTGATCCTGCTCTCCCTGGGCTTCCCCTGGGTCTGAGGCCGTGTGCCCGCAGCAGCGTCCAGGGGCCGGTCCGTGCCTTTGTCCCGGATGGCAGGATCACACACAGCTGTGTCCTCCCAGCCCTCGGCCCAGAGGCGGGTCCCTCGTGCGTGTGTAGACAGGTTGAGGTGGGGGGTGGGGGCAGCTGAAGGCACAGGTCCGGCGGCGAAGGATCGTCACGGGCCCCAGTCTCAGGGTCCCCTCCCCTGACGGTCTGGGCCCCGCAGCTCCCAGCAGCGGGATTGGTAGCGCCGGCTCTAGGGGGGGCAGGAGTCACAGCAAAGATGAGACAGGAGCGAGGGAGGGACAGCTCAGGTCACCACCCTGGAGCTCGTGTCACTAGGCCTCTGGTTTCATTTGAGGGGACTTGGGTTCAGCCTGGATGTGGAGGGCCAGGTGGAGGAACGGGCGGGTTACTGTGAGGACGTGGCCCCGTGTGAGGTGTGGTCTCGGGATGGCGCGCGCCACAAAGCCAGGGGCGTCGCCCGTGCGAGTGGTCAGGGTCAGGGGCTCCTTGGCGTGGGGGCGGGGCTGAGCGGGACCGCGTTGTGCTGGACGCCCGCGGATCGCGAGGGGAGACCCAGGAGGGCGTGCTGGTGCGAGCTCCCGGAGTCCGGGCTCTGCCTGCAGCGGGCACGCCCGTCGGTCCTGGGCTCAGGTGGCAGCCTCACCTCCCTGCGAGGCCGTGAAAGCCGCCGGTGTCCCGCGGGGAGGGTGCTCGGAGTCCGTGTCTGGGACCCGATCCCAGCTCCAGGCGCTCGCCGCTGACCAGGGGCTGCAGGACGGGGGTCCCGCGTGCGGACGCCCCACTGAAGCCGCCTGCGTGTCCCTGCTGCTGAGACTTGAACCGCACACGGAGACCGTGGTCGTGACCAGAACTCTTCTGTTTAAATGCAGGCTTGTGACACGTGGGCTGTGATCCTCTAGGGCCGGTCCCCACGGCCCCCACTCCTCGTTCTCCCGGAGGACACGACTCGCTCCGTCTGCGACGGGCTCTTGTAAATACCAGCCTTTAATTTATAACTTATTTTGTAGTAAAACTGTCAAACCTCTACTCTTGGTGTGTTGGGATGCAGGCTGAAGGGGGAGAAATGGAAAAGACAAAGCACCTTGGAGGAGATAAACCGATTTTATTGTCCATCATTGTTATACAAAAACCTCCGAGCAAGCTTACAGAGAAGCAGTAAATGAAGAGTAAATGAGAGAGCAAAGAAAATGATTTAGATCTGAATTATTCTCCATGATATCAGGAAGGAACCATCTCCAAGCCCGCGCGTGTCTGGCTCCCGGGCAGGCTCGCGCCCGCAGAGCCCAGCGTCTGCCCTACTGCGTCTTGACGAAACCCTTGAGGTCCTCGAGGAAGGTGATGTACTCCTCGTGCTCCAGGGCCGTGCTGAGCTCCACCAGCTCGTCCGCAAACGTGTTGTCCACCCCGCGGTCGGCCAGGAAATCCATCAGGTGGTCGTACAAGGCCTGCGGCGACACACAGCCCTTCCTGGTCCCGGGCCGCCCCCCTGCCAGGCGCCGGGCCGCCCCGCCGCCCCCCTGCCCGCACTCACCCAGTCCAGGGAGTCCGTGTTGAGCGTGTAATTCGTGTCCTTCCACTCGGACTCGCCGACGGACTGAAAGCTCACCTCCCGGATGGAGAAAATGTCGCTCTCCTCCTCCTCCTCTTGCCCAACCTGAGAGGGGACGGGGTTTGGGGAATGTGAAGCCTTTCCCAGGACAAGCCGGACCATTTACAGCTGCCCACGCCCCAGGTTTCACCCCTGCCCCGCCCGCCCGGCTTTGCTGGTCTCCCCAACAAGCCAGAGCCCTCCCCTTCCCCAGCCCCGCGCACCTCATCTTCCGGGTAATGACAGTCCAGCACCAGGGCCTTCCTGCCGCCGTCCTTGACGACTTCAACCACGAAATTGGGCGTGGACGTCAGCTCAGGCTGGGGAAGCGACAGCGCGTCAGTCTGCTGCCTGAACCGGGGGGCTCGCGGTTCCGGGGGTCTCACGCCCACCGCTGTTAGGACAGTCCTTAGCCGCTTCTAAACCCCTACACAATCCTGCCCCTCAACGAGGCGCCCAGAACTTTCTACGGCACTCAAGCCACGTACCCGCTTGTTCCGAGAGACTGGGCTACACTCTTCCCGTCGGTCCTTCCCCGAGTTCTGAACCCGGTTTTAGAGGGCAGAGGCTCACACGTCTACAGGGTTTCACTGCCGGTAGCCCCCTCCTTGTTACAGAACTTCCCAGGTCTAGAGTGAAGGAATCTGAGCCAGGGTCCCAGCCAAGTGAACTGCTCTGCTCTCCCCCCGGCCCGTTTGTCCAGCCGTGCACCGCGAAGCCGGCCTCGACCTCCTGGGTCTCACTCCCGCTGCCCGTTTCGGGCTCTTCCTCTGTGGCAGTGCAGGAGCCGGGCCGGCGCATCAGGCTAACTGGCCGTCCTAAGGCTGAGCAATCTCAGCGGCCCTCCCGGTGGTGGTGAGCCGTCCTGCATCAGGGAGGTCGTGGTCGGGGCGGCTGAGGCAGGAGCGCCCCGGGGGTGACCTCTCTGCTCGGCCCAGCGATGGTCCCGGTCCCTGCTTAGTTGGGAAGTCCAGGGACCCTGTGGCCCCCACGCTGCCCAGTCCCTAGACCAGGCACACGGCCTCCCACAACGTGTGCAGACCAGGCACCCTCTGGGTCCACGCAGGAGAGCCCGCGGCCGGAGCAAACACCTTGTCGCCCTGTCAGATGTTAGTTTCTGATGCCCCAGTTTCCCGGCTGGTGTCTACGGCCAGCCTGACGCACTAGAACGTTCCTCCCCAGCGAACTCTCCAGAGAAGCCTCCCAATCGCGGGGAGGCTTCAGTGGGTTCAGTTCCTCCTCACCGAGCGAACACAGGCCGTAGCACAGAGCCCATGCCTGCGGGGGCCGCGGTTCTGGTGCCCAAGCCCGAAACCGCTGCTCGGGGGAGTCGAGGCCCAAGGGCGGCCGTGCCCCTGCCCGTGCCCACCGGCGAGCGGCAGGGAATGAGGGAGATCAAGGCCCTTTCCCCACGCACGGCCCGCTCACCTCCTGTTCTTCCGCCTTCTGCCCCTGGGACGGCTCCTCCTCCCCGTCAAACGTGGGCGGGATGCTGTTGTTGATGTTGAAGGTGACGGTGATCCTGCAAAGGGAAAGACGGGCCAGGGGCTCAAGCTGCAGCTGAGCGAACAAGTAGCCAGTGAGCGCGGCCACAGTTACAAGGGCGACCGAAACAATGTGTCCAGCGCCAACCCTCTGTCCCAGCTGCTGGAAGTCAAGAGGCCCCGCCTCATCTCCGCCCAGTGCAGGCCTGGGGGGCTCCTTCCCTCGGGCCGGCTCCTGCGGCCACAGCCAGCGGCCACCCTATCTTGGGGGTGGGGGCTCCTCCGCGGGCGGGGAGCAGCCGAGAGAGCGCGTGGCACCGAACAGAAGCCTCCTTTAACACCTTTCCTCCCTGAGAACATCTGCCCACGGTGGGAGGGGAAGAGAGGCACCCAGGGGTTGCCGCCGTCAGCGGAGGACCCAGAGGGGGCTCGGGGAAGACGGGGGCTCACCAGCACGACGCTGCTCTACTGAGCCGCTCTCTTCTTTTTTTTTTTTTTGAAGAGTTTATCCATTTGAGAGAGAGAGAGCACACAAACAGGGGGAGTGGCAGGCAGAGGGAGAAGGACAAGCAGGCTCCCCAATGAGCAGGAAGGCCGACGCGAGTCAATCCCAGGACCCCGGGATCATGACCTGAGCCGAAGGCAGATGCCATACAGACTGAGCACCCCAGGCGCCCCGAAATCCATTCTTCAAAAACAGCAGTGGGAAGTTTTATAATCGCGAAGCAGGCCGGAAACACCCAGCTCATGACAGTTAAGCTGCAAGAATCCTCAGTCGCCGGGAGGGGACGTGTGTCACTGGCTCGCTCGGGATCCCTACCTGCCGCCCTCCGGAGCTCCACTCCCCGGCGCCCTCCCAGGAAGCCGCTGTCCCGCACAGCGATGCTTGGGGTCACGGTCAGTCACGCCACCTGTCCCCTCTGCCCCCGTGCCGACCAAGCCGAGCTCCTGGGCACAGAGGTGCAGTTCTAGTTATGGGAACACGATCTACAGTGACCCTAAACTGGCTGTGACTCACCCTGGGACGACGGCTTAGGGGATGTCGCTGGGGCTGGGGGGGGGTGGGGACACATCGGAGGCAGAGAACATCAGCATCCTGCTTTACAACACGTACAGAAGTTTACTCAAAGAGGGGACAGCGAACAGCTGAACTAGGTGGAAAGTTCCCCGCCTTTCTCCCGGGGACACTCCCTGCCCTGTGTCCTCACCCGCCCACACGGGAGTCACACGACTCGCGTGTCCCCTGTCAACGTGGATTCCCGAAGCAGAGCCCACCCCAGTGCGGGGGTCCGCGCCGCAAGCCTGAGGCCAATCTGCTGCGCTCAACACTGTACGAATTTCTGAATCTGCGGCACCTGGTGGCTCCGTGGACTGAGCGTCTGCCTTCGGCTCAGGTCATGATCTCGGGGTCCGGAGATGGAGCCCGGCGTCAGGGGTCTCTGCTCAGCAGGGGAGCCTGCCTCTCCCTCAGCCTGCTGCTCCCAGCCCCTGCACTTGTGCACTCTCTCTCTCTCTCTTTCTAATAAATCTTTTAAAAAAAAAAAAGCAAGTATCTGAATTTGTGTGTCTGGACTCAGGCATGGCCTCACCAGGACGACAGCCCTACTGGTCGGGAGACTTCCAGCGACATCCTTTCCTGTCTCACTTACTAAACCATCTCCCAGCCAATCTGTGTGCGGCGAATGACCCACCGGGAAATCGTGTGTCCACGGGCCTGCTGGGACTAACGGCGGCTCTGGGAGTAGGCAGGGCAGGCCCCGCGCGGGCAGGGAGCTGGTTCCCCGCGGCCCGCAGGCTCCCTGTACTTACTTTTCTCCAGCAACTTTCCGCATCAGCTTGGCTTCTGTCCCGTTCACTTCCAGCTCCCAGCCTCCAGACATCTTGGGGAGCGACTTGTGCTTCTGTATCTTCCGTTCCTCCTTAATCTCATCATTCAGGAACTCCACAAAAGCTTTATCTCCTACAGTGAAAATCCGTAAGACAGAGAAAAGCCAGTCGGTTTAAGTCCTAAAAAGGACGGGGGGTGACTGGACAGAAATCTGGCCTCGGGGCTGTTTCTGATACTCCCGCGGGTGCGGGGCCTCTAGAACTCCGGAATGCAGCCCGAGTCACCCGCTAGGCCTCAGGGTCCTGACGTGGGACCCTGCTGGGCGCCCTGGGCGCCAGGCCGAGCTCTAGTCTGGAAACATGACCTCCGACAGTGAGCTCTCCCCATCACGCTTCACTGCGAGGCCAGAAGTTTCCAGTTACCCACAGACGGGACCTCCTACTCTCGGCCCCGACCACCGGCCTCCCCAAAGCTCCCCTTCGGAGGCCGCCAGGGTTCAGAAGCAGCGCTGCCCGAAGCGCAACACTTGCTGGTGAAGGCGGGAAACGCCACCCCACGCGGCTGGAGCCCGGGGTCGTCCGCCAGCGGGGGAGGCTGCGGCCGGCGCGCTCGGGGCCCCCGGCCCCCCGACCCCGAGCCTCACCCTGGGTGTGCAGCGCGCCGCAGCCGCAGCTGCAGGGCCCGCGCGACCGCAGGAGGCCGGCGCGCACACGGAGCAAGCCGAAGGGCCGCACGCACGGCCGGGGCGCGGGCTGCAGCAGCGGCCGAGGAGGCGGGGCGGGCGCGGCGCGGAGCCCGGCGACCGCGGAGCCCAGCGCGCGGGGCACTCGGCGCAGCAGAGGGAGCATCGCGGCGGCGGACACGTGCGGGTGCGAAGGACGAGCCCAGGCCCCGGATCCCGGCCCGCGCGCCGCCGGAAGTCCCGGCCCCCGCCGGAAGTCCCGGCCCCCGCCGGAAATCCCGGCCCCCGCCGGAAGTCCCGGCCCCCGCCGGCGCGTTGCGTGCTCGAGGCTCCGGGATCGGGGCGCTCCCTGCAGGACGCCTCCGAGGTCAGCGCCGCCGAGCCCCGCGGGCCGCTCTGCTCCAGGGCGGGCCCTCTGAATTCCTGCGAACCCGCCCACCAGCGTGCACCTGCCTCTGCGTGCGCCCCCCGACGTGCACAACCCTCCCCCCGCGTACCTCCGTACCCCCGCATGCACCCCCTGCCCCCGCTATGCACACCCAGCAGCGTGCACCCGGTTCCGAAGGCACCTCACTGTTCTGGGGTCAGGAGGCCGGAGTGAGGCGCCCAGAAAAAGCTTTCAAGACACGAGAGAAGGGCGCCTGGGTGGCTCAGTGGGTTAAAGCCTCTGCCTTCGCCTCAGGTCATGATCTCAGGGTCCTGGGATCGAGCCCCGCACTGGGCTCTCTGCTCAGCAGGGAGCCTGCTTCCCCCCCCTCCCTCTGCCTGCCTGTCTACTTGTGATCTCTCTCTCTCTGTCAAATAAATAAAATCTAAAAAAAAAAAAGCACAATAAGTTGCTCAGTCCTTCGAGTAGCAATAATTTTGTGCATAAAAAAAAAGAAATGCGTGGTAAAACTCACGGGCTGTTTCAAAAGCAAACAATGAGCCCCAGAAGCCACCCCACTTACACTGGCTCTCCAGTGGGCCACCCCGCCTTCCTCTGGCACATGGGGACCTCCCCGGCTTCAAGACCAGACTAAAGTCTGGCGGAGGGAGGAGCACAAAATTCATTAACATAACACAGGGTGTGAGGGAAGGCCTGGTTTCAATCTTGGACCTGCACAACCTCATGCCTGCCTCTACCTGCCCAGACAAAACTCCCCTTTTTGAGTAAGATCGTACCAAACCAGTGTGCGCCAAGGTGGGTCCCAGCGGGACCTTCCGATGACCTTCTCTCATTACAACACTGAAAATCACCCTTGGGGCAGACATTTAACATGCTAATTAGACACGCAACACATGAAGAGATGTACCGGCACTAATAAGTCCCCGCCTCTCTCCGTCCTGAGGGCACCCTTTTCCCACTCCGACTTCTCTCGGGGAGTCAGCCTGAGAACCGCCCCCTTCCCAGCCCTCCTGCCCACCTGGTCAGGTTCTAGTGCTCAGAGGGCCTGTGATACTCCCTATCAAGAAAGTCAGTCCCCCAGAATGGGTGGCAAAGATAAGACTTATACTGAAATATATTCTAAGCAGCCGGGAAAGGAGACCCAACAGACAGTCACCCACGCCACGAGACTGACGTTTAATGGAGCCAGTAGTCTGGTCGGAGCACAACGCTGGACACGGGCCCTGCCGCCTCCCCGGGGCCGGGCCTGCCAACGAGAACAGGCCTTCAGGATACAGCAGAAACCTGAACAAAGGTGGGGTTTTCTCCTGCAAGTTCTAATAGTCTAATCAGACTATCAAACCCTCGCTTCCCGCCATTGGAGCGTGTCCCATCCTCACGGACTGACGGACTCTCGGGACTGGTGATTCATCTGGAGAGACGGCACAGGCTAGAGAAGAGGCGGCTCGCCTCCGAGGTCTTCTCACGGACCGCGATGCGACGTCATCACGAAACATGGAACTTTCTTAAGAAAGCACAGTGTCCGCCGCAACCCGATAAGTTTTTCTTTGTAGTGATTCGTAGTCAGAATGGGGTCTCCAATCTGGTTCAATCCCTGAGCAGCTAGGTTAAAAATGAACTTTTTAAAAAGCCCAGTAAAAAAAAAAAACTACTGTATCAAAACTCTGCCAGAATGTCGCCGCGACTAACTTCTTTCCGCCGAGCAACAGGAAAGCTGCTGGAAGCTCTGTGCCCCGCGCCCCACGCGGAGGGGGTCCTGGGCAGGACGCGTGTGGCTGTCGGCCCGGACAAGCCCAGAGAACGTGCCAAGGAGCGCCATCACGCACTTCCCGCGGCTTACCAGGGCGAGATTCCCATTGTATTACAAACACAATGTATTAAAAAAATACAACGTATTCTTTTCCCCAGACACGTTGAACATCCTAGGCCTCTATTAAGAAATGAGAAAAATACACTTAAAAATTTTTCTGAAAAACTCGTCAGAAAGCCGGCAACCGTAAAGAACGAGGTGCTCTGAGGAAGAGCCAGCTACGAGCCTACGGGTGCAGGATGACGGGGTGTCTAGGACCCCGCGGCCCTGGGCTGCCGCTGGGACGGGGACAGGCACGGTGGGGAGGCCGAGCCCCCGCCCCCCAGTGCAGACCGCCCGCGGTCTCTGCGGAGTGTCAGGCAGTGTGGCCCCGGCTTCGGAACCGCAGGGTCCTCTTGGTAAGAAATGACGGAAATACTGCCCGTCTGTGTTCTGACCCACAAAGCCCAATAAAAATGCTAAAGTGGCTTCTTTCAGGGCAAAGCACTTTCTAGGGAAAGATGACTTGCGCTTGTTAATTAAATAGCAAAGAGGAACCTCTGGTGTCTCTCCCCTTCTCAGAAGGCCGGGAAGAGACTGGAGACCCCGGGACTCCCTCTTACACACGTGCAAATGGAGGCCCCGAGGGGGGGGACCGGCTCACGCAGGAAGCCAGGCTGTGTCCCCCCCGTCCCCATGAAGAAGGAAGAAGCCCAGAGACAACAAACGAGATGCAAGAGCACAACCCCAGGTGTGGCCGACGGGACCCCAAGTGCAGCAGGGTCCTCACGGGCCCTCCCCCTCCAGCCACCCCCACAGCTCTCTGCCCAGGCCCCGCCAGGACACACTCGGCCAGTCCTCACGCCCGCGGGGTCACGTGTGCCCGGCTGGGGAGCAAAGCGGCCAGCGGCCATGCTGGGTGCCACCGCGCCACAAGGCCAGCGCTCCCGGACGGTCCCCTGCTTGGAGGCGGCAAGGAGGAGGTTGGCGCCCTGGTGTGAGGTTCAGGACGGAGGAGACGACAGCATTTCCCTCCTCAAACTTCTACAGACGTGAGGACACACCCAGGGACAACATCTGAGCTCTGCGAGCCGGGCGTCCCCTCCCGGGAAATCCCGCCCCAGCACAAGGACTCGGGGCAGTCACGTTAGGCAGCAGCACACGGGGCGTGATGGCCCGCGTGTCCCGGTCTGGCCCGGGCCCTGCAAGTGCTGTCACCGCGCCCCCCTGCGGCAGGCGGGGAACTGCGGCGCTCCGCAGACGGTGCTCGGGTGGCTCAGTCACGGGCGGCCCGCAGCTTCCTCCGGAAGTAGTCAGGGGCGGCCTCGTACAGCCAGTCGGCGTCCACAACGCACACGTCGCGCATGTAGCAGCGGTTGGTGTGCAGCAGCTCCGTGTACACGATGCAGGCCGGCCGGCAGTGGAAGAGCACGGACGAGGGGTGGATGGCCACTGGCTGCCGGGTGTCCGTGGTCACGTACGTGCCGTCGGGCTGCAGCTCCGCCGCGCTCATGAACAGGCTGTGGGCCAGGCAGCGGCGCACACTCTCCCCGTCCCCGCGCGAGGACACCATCGGCATGGACATCTGTGGCGGGAGAGGCGGGCAGCAGACACCGGCCCGGTCAGGCTCAGACCAGCCCCGGTGCCAGCCCGGCCCGGAGAGCGCTGCTGCTGCTGCTGCGGGAGGCCGTCGGCAGGGCCGCCAGGGCTCAGGCCGGGGGCGGGGGTAGATGGCCAGCAGCGGCCCTCGGGCAAGGGCCTTTCCCGCCCTCCCACCACGGCCAAAATCCCCTTCCTGTTGGGGAGCGCCCTTCCAGCCAGCGCCTTCCCGAGTCTCCCCTGTCCACATCCCACGGTCAGCCCCCCCAGCACCAGTTCCAGAAGATCCCGCCCCTCAGCTGTGCCCCTCAGTAAGCACGGGCCCACGAGGCCGCTGGTGGACACCCGCCTGACCCCCCGCCTGACCGCTGTCTGCGGCTCCCCTGAGGGGAGAGGCCTGGGACAGCAAGCACTGCGGAGGCAGAAGGCGGGAAGCAGGAGGGGTGAGCAGCGGGGACACAAAGAGCGGCGGGGAGGCCCCTGCTCCTCCGACGGGTCCCTGTGGGGCTCGACCATTTCCTGTCCACAGCCTCCCAGAGAAACCTCTCCCCCCACTTCTCCCCTTAAGATGCCTCCAGAGGTTTTGGTTTCTGCAATCTGCTGATCCCGCCTCAGAGGGACCCTCTTCATCTCAGCTGTCACCGCCTCCAGGGAGCCCCCCCGTCCTGCCAATAACT
>CM052891.1:50981379-50996768 GCA_028534135.1 Potos flavus
GCTAACTTCTTCCCCAGCTCCCTCCCAGCTCCTCCCCCAGCTTACTCTCCAGCTCCTCCCCCACCTTCTTCCCCCAGCTCCCTCCCAAGCTCCTCCCCTTCTCTACCCAGCTTCTCCCCCACCTTCTTCCCCCAGCTCCCTCCCAAGCTCCTCCCCCTTCTCTCCTAAGCTCCTCTTCCAGTCCCTTCCCAGCTTTTTCCCCAGACTCTTCCTAGCCCCTTCCCCAGCCCTTTTCCCCATTCCCTCCCAAGATCCTCCCTCAGTTCCCTCCCAGCTTCTTCCCCAGCTCCCTCCCCCAGCCCCTGCCCAGCTCCCTCCTAGCTCCTCCCCAGGTCCTTCCTCAGCTCCTTACCAGCTCCCTCCCCTGCTCCTTCCCTGCTCCCTCCTTCCCCAGCTCCCTTCCTCTCCAGCTCCCTCCTTCCCCAGCTCCCTCCCTTCCCCAACTCCTTCCTTCCCAGCACCTTCTCCCCCAGGCAGAACTCTTCAGTGAGGTTGCCTGGCCCATGACACACACCCTATCTTCTGCAGGGAAGACAGGATGAAACCAGCAAATCCTCTCCTTCTGGCATCCAAAGCTCTCAGCCGCTGGTTCGTGGCAGAAACAGCGGCAGGAAATATTTCCAGAGAATTCATGGGATGCTTCAACCCTCGTGAAGAACTTCAGGCATCCTCTGAAGTCTATCTCGGGGAAACCCATCCTATCTGCAAACCTGTTAAAAATCCTTCTTCTTGGGGCGCCTGGATGGCTCAGTGGGTTAAAGCCTCTGCCTTCGGCTCAGGTCATGATCTCAGGGTCCTGGGATCGAGCCCCGCATCGGGCTCTCTGCTCAGCGGGGAGCCTGCTTCCCCCCCCCCCCCCGCCTGTCTCTCTGCCTACTTGTGATCTCTCTCTCTGTCAAATAAATAAAATACTTTAAAAAAAATCCTTCTTTCCTCCAGGGAAGAGATGATTTTCCTCTAGTTGCCGACAGTGTCACGATCAAAGGTGGCTGAGAATGTGCGTGAACTCATAGCACACGCGTGTTCAGAATAAATTGAGAAAGTGCCACTTCCTACCCCGAAATATTAACTTAGAAAGGCAACTCACCCACAAAACAAAACAAAGAAACGAACAAAAAAGAAAAAAAAAAAGGCAACCCTAAACTGCCAAAACTGAAAGGGAAGTAACTAGTCTGTTCAGGTTGCGGTAACGAAAAATGCCACAGGCTGAGGGGCAGCCACTGCTCACCGTCTGGGAGGCGGGGAAGCACCAGCGTGGCTGCCGTGTGGCTCGTGTGGCTCATGTGGCTCGTGGCGACCGCCCACTGCCCCGTCCTCACAGCAAGGCGGGGACCAGGGATTTCTCTGCAGCGGTTTGATAAGGTGTCCATCTCATCGTGAGGGCCCCTCCCAAATGCCCCACCTCCGAATACCATCACATCAACATAGGAGTTTGGGCAGGACACAAACATTCACATCACAGCAATAAGTAAATGTTTACTCTCAGATTATGGACCTTGCGTCTGTACAGACGGACATCCGTCCTTTTCCCCCGGGTTTTCCAGACTAACCTCCCAGAGGGAGACACGTGTGCCCACTGATGGCGAGAGTCTAGGTGGGAACGCGAACGAGGGAAGCAGGTTCCTGGAGGAGCCCGCGCCCCATCTCTAGAAGCAGCCGCGAGCCCGTCACCTTTAGGCAGTAGCTGCCAGGCAGGTCGGCCTTGCCAGATCTTCCCATTTTTTCAAGAAAAGCCCCAAATGAAGATTTTCATGTGAAATCTGTCCATTCTCAACGTTGGCCCCAATTTTAAAAATGGCGCAAAGTAAACCGCGTGTGCTGGGGACTCATCCACCCTCTTTGGCCTAGGGACCCCGCTGTGCTTGCGGCCTCGGGGAGGGGGCGCTGAAGTCTAAAATCCTCGCTGGTCCTGCCAGCCTGGTCTGTGCACGTTGCCCGCCCCCGACAGGAGGTCCGGAGGCGGTCTCCAGTGGGGAAGCGGCCTTCCCACACAGACGGCCCTAAGAGAACTATTCAAAGAACGTCAGGGCTCTTCTTCCAAGATCCGGGGACCAGCCAGGAGCAGTGGAAGACAATTTGTCACTCGGTGTGAGGGTGCGTCGTGCAGACTTGAAGCCTGATAGGGATCCAAAGAAAGACCAGGAAGGAGGCCTCACAGTCAGGACTTCTTAAGGCGCCAGGAGCGGGGGCCAGTCTAAGAAGAGAGCTCGGACCCTGCTAGGGACAAGCAGTACGCATTGGATCTGGGGGCTAAGAGGACCGCGGACTTCGGAGCAGAGAAGGGGCTTGTCCGTGTCAAGTTCAACAACGTTAATGCAAACTCATCAAATAACGCGAGTAGCTTTGGGGGCGGTCCTGCAGCACAGAGAAGCCTGCGGTGTGGCGACCGGCAACACAGACAGCACTCACCTGGCCAAGCCCGGCTGTCAGGGAGACACAACAATTCCGGGGGCCCCTCCCCCAACAGCTCCGTGTCCCCTGGTCTCCACGGGGGGCCCCGGCCGGAGCAGGGGCTTTGCCGCCAAGACCCAGGGCTTGGCGCTCTGCTCTGCGCGTGGAGAGGCCACACACGAGGTGGGAAAGGCAGCGGGACCCACGGGAGGGACAGAAGAAGGGACACGGGGAAGAGAGATGCGAACAGAAATACCTAGTGAAGAAGACACATCAAACCCTACGGAAAACCCGTCTCCTAGGGAGATGCGAGGCTGACGTCCATAGCTCTCTCGCGAGCGCCTGCTGCGTTTCTCCAGCAGCAAACTCTGCCTCGGAGAGCTGTGCTGTCGGTGTTACTGGCAGAATCCAGGTCTGTGTCGGGGAAACTGGGCACGAAATCCCGCCTATCCGTTCTCACCGCACGAGGAAACAGCCGCGGGTTCTGTAAGAGTCGGGGTGGAGGCGGGAGCTAGGGGAGAAGGGGCCGTTCCATCGAGGCAGGGGGCCTGCCCCATGGGTGGGCAGGTCGGTGCCACCACTGCCCGGGACACGGAGTGGCATCCTCGGAATTCTCATCCCGTAACGCCACGGAAACGAAAATCCCGCCACTGACCACGCTTAGGTAGGCCACAAAATCCAAATCGGGTTTCCCGTTTTACCATCATCAATATGGACAGACATCCCCTACTTAAAACCAGAGAAACCCATTTCTAGGCCCTAAAGAGTTTAAAAAACCCTCCTAATTATTACATCAGAAATTAATGATGTACTACACGCTGGCTAACTGAACTTAATAAAAATAAATAAAATAAATAAAAAAATAAGACGACAACAAACCCTTCTACTTAAATTCAAGCTTCCTTGAGCAGAGACAAGACATGACAAAATTGAAGAATCCCGTAAGAATGGATAAAAATCATCCATTCTCAGATTGGCATTTCAAGCTTTTTTTTTTGTCATCGCTTAGGAAAAAAGCCGTCCATCGACAACCCCATTCCATAAAGTTACAACACCCGTGTCCCAAGTTTCCAACCGGCGGCAGGTCCAACACTGGTCCCAGTTCCCAACACTCACGCACAAGCTATGGGAAGACGTTCATGTACTTTCTCCCTCCCGCACCCCCTGAAGACCCCCACTTACTCCGAACCCCGTGTTCATCTCCCGGGGGGGGGGGAATCTCACTCTGGAAAAGAGCTCCCACTTGCCCAGGGCGCGACAACTGGGGCAGCGGGCCACGCCTCCGTCCCACTTGCGAGAACCATCTGCGGCCGTCTCTCCCCTACAGGGTCCGCTTGGTGCCTGTGGGTTCTCTCCACGACGTCGACCCTGTGAGCGCCAACCGGCCGGGGGCCCAGAGGGACTAACACTCTGGACAGGTCTTTACGGAGTCATGGATGTCAAGTGTCCCCTCCTCGGGACCCTACCTACCTTCTAGCTGATGGGAAGGTGACCCGGGTGCTTGGCTCTGAAAAGCTCGTGGGCTCTTCCTGAAGTACAGCGACCCACGGGCAACCGGCCCAGGGCCCCTGGACTCCGGCCTAACGGGGGCCCGTCCATCTGGCTCCCGGGTCCGAGACAGATCTCTCTGTGGTCTTCCAAGCGGGTGGCCGTGGCACGGCCTTCCCTGGCGAGCTCTTCATGGAGAAACGGAGCAGCGTCGCTGGGGTGCCGCGGGGGCCCTGAGCCGGCCCTCCTGAGCGGAGTCCCTGCCGGTGCGAGAACCACCCCGCCCGCCCTGCTTTCCCCCCATCCGACACCCCGCAGTTTCGCAAACCCAGACGGAGAGCAGGCTACGCGGACCCGACCCCCCGTCCTCCTCCCGCGGGGGCTGGCGTTCTGCGTGGGTGACATGTGTGCACGGCCACGGCGCACCGGCCGCGTCCTTCCATCCTGGAACGCCGTCCCGCCGGGAGCCGTGCGGCCGGAGCTGCTGTGAGCCCGGGCCCGGCGGCGGGGCCACAGCCCGCGTCGTCACCGAAAAGATCACGCAAAAGCTTGCATTCAGTGAGAGAGCTGGAACTCAGTTTTATTGTGTTCTCTCTGGAACTTCCATTTACCCCACGGCCTCGTCTAGCAAAGAGGAGGAGGAGCTCTGCCTGACACCCCAGGACTCAAGCGCCCGGGGGCGTGGGCGCCAGAGGCCACGGGGTACTTGTCTCTCCGGCGTGCTCACCCCAGAGGTCACGCTTCCAGGCCCGGGGCGGTGAGCGAGTCCTGGGTCCGTTAGTGTACCATTCCGTAAAGTGCTTCTGGAGTCAAAACCTGCCAGGCCGTCAAAAGCGTCCACACTTTCGCAACACGAAGGAGAAAAGAATCCCAACGGGCGGGTCACCGAGTCCTTCCCAGCTGGGGCTCGAGATTGGCACCGGCCCCGTTAACCACCGAGGCGCTGGCCCTCACCCCAGGCGAAGCCTCCCGGCCGCTCCTCAGGCAGCGGGTTGTAATTTGGATCCTCATCTGGTGTATCAAAAATAGCCTTCCTGAAAGACAGGCGATAGAGAGCGCTTAGTCCCGGAGCTGCCGCCGAAGAACACACATTGCGCCCGCCCACCGGGACCAGCCATCACACTGGGAAAGCGCTCGTAACGGGTTCCGGTTCGCGCAAACTCTTTTTCTTTTCTTTTCCAGGACTTTTCTTTTCTTTTTTTTTTTTTTTTACGACAAAAGCAATACATGTTAGTTGTAGAAAAAACAAAAAATATATACAAATCCTAAATCTCCAGAGAGAATCACGGTGGGTGTTGGCATCCTTCTTTCAGAACTTTTCTCTGTAATTCTACGAAAGTTAGATCATACTGTTTGTTTTATAACCCGACTTTCACTAAATTTATCATGAAGGTCTCCCCACAAGCAAGGTTATCGCCCCGTGCCCACTGGGAGACGGATGGATCCAGGAAAGGGTCCGTCCACACAACGGGATAGGAGTCAGCCTTGAAAAGGAAGGAGGATCTGCCACCTGCCACCCCGTGGATGAGCCCTGAGGACACGTGGCCAGACCCGGGACAAGAACCGAGAGCGGCGCCGTCATGGCCGAGGCTGGGGACGGGGAACGGGGAGTGGTCCTGGGGACAGAGTTTCACTTCTGGGATTGAGAGGTGTAAGGACGGACGGCGGTCACAGAAACACAATACGACACTGCCCATCTGACATGCATAATGCGACACGGTTCAGGTTATGTAAATCTTATCACAACTGAAATTAAGACAACTCACAAATCAATCCAGGACAAATTATGCAGGTCACGGGAAAGGACGGGCAGTGTCCAAAAATTTTAAAATCCCGTTCAACGGTCATTCAAGTTCCCCTTAGAGAACTGGCCATTTAAACAACATCCGCTCTTGGCGTTCCTGTTTCTGATGACACCGCCCGCAGCTGGTACCCTCAAAGACCGGCGTAAAAGGCAATTCGAAAAGGAAACCCAAAAGGCTGACACACGTGAACGTGTCCGCTTTTGTAATAATAAGAGAGCATGAGGAACAGCGAGACCGCCTTGACCTCCCAAACACGCACCGACAGAATGACGCAGGTGCGCGAGCACGGAAGTGGGGCCACGGTGGCCGCGAGCGGGACGGGGGTCGGAGGGACACCCTGGGGGCGCAGGGTGCGCACACGTGGACGGGCCGCTGTGGGGGTGAAGCCTGAGGAGGCTGGAAGAGGACGGGCTGCCACGGGGCGCACGGGCAGCACAGGAGGAGAAGCGTCCATGCGGGCGGCGGGCTACACCGGGACGAGAAGCTGGTCCCGCACGGGGGTCACTAAGTAGGTAGAGCAATGAGCACAGGTCAGGTCCAGGGAGCCACATGTCGGAACCTTCTGGGGAGGCCAGTACTGTCCTGAGAGGAGTGTGGGTCACACCGGTTGGTGCACTTACGGAAACCGTCAGCTGACACGCCGGAGGCGCGTGGTCTGTTGCAGAGAAAGCAAGACTCTAGTCGGTGACGGACACACTCACGGTACCGAGCATTAAGGGTACTCAGACAGAGAGATGGACGGAGGGATGCACAGACGTGTAAAAGGCAAGAATAATAAAATATTAACCACGGAACCTGTGTAGTGGGTAAATGGCATCACTGTACAATTTTTTCCAAAAAAAAAAAAAAATTATAAAGTCGTGGAAAAAAAAAAATCATAAAAACGAGATGGCACCTTCCCGCTATCACCCCAGGAAGAAGTAAAGCAAGTGTTTGCCCACTTCTCCGTGAGTTTGGAAATTTTTATAATAAAATATTGGGAGAAAAAATATAGAAAGAAAAAGAAAACCCCACCTAGAATGTATCGTATGCAGCTGTGCCAGAGCTGGGCAAGTCGGTACCCCCGCGTTTTAAAGGACACACAGGTCTGCAAACGCAGACACTCCCTTGCTCGTTGCCGGGCCCGGGACAGGGGCCCCGAGAGCCCTGAGCTCGTCCGGCACCCGCGCCGCGGCTTCCACCCGCCGGTCCCCACGAGCGAGGAGCCAGGACTCTTGCACAAACAGCTGGTTCTAAGTCTGCGTCTGGGAGGGCAGAGGATGAGCCTGGGAGACTGCCCGGCCAGAAAATAGTAAATTACTTGAAAATAAAGAGAGAAAAACGATGGGGCCATGTTGAAAGTAATCAGAAGTGTGAAGGGGTTCCCACTCTCCACATCTGGGGCAACACGAACACCAAAGCGACAATGGTAACGAGGGGCCACAACTCACGAATGCTACAAGCGGGCTGAAATGGGGTCAGGAGAGGGTCGCCGACCGACTCTGGGTGCCTTCCCCAGAACAACCCCGAAGGGAACAAAGCAGCTTTACGATTGACCTTAATCGCGTCATCGGAGTGATTACCGCCCCCGTGACACATCAGCGCACGGAAATCCTCCGCGGACAGCTGTGTGGAGAAGGACACGGGGTCACTTCTCTGACACCCCTGCCAAAGACGCGCAACCTGAAGCGAAACGCCAGGGACGCGAGACAAACCCCGGAGGCGGGACACCCTGCAGAACGGCCAAGAACCCACAGAAGCGTCCGTGTGATGCCGTCAAGGACTTAGGAGCCGCTCCGACCAGGCAGAGACCCGGCCGCGCGACACGGCCTGGGCCGGACGCTCCCGGTGAGAGCGTCTCCCGGACAACGGGTCGGGAGCAGCTTGGGTCTGAGGGCTCCGGTTTCCCCTGACGGTGACTACGTAGCGGAATGTCCTTCTTCATGGAAAATACACATTAATGGGCGGGGGGGGGTCCGACAGTTTACTTTCACACACCTAACGAAGGAAAAGTCCTTTGAAGGGTTTGCGCGTTTTCTGAGTCTGAAACGGTTTCAAAATATATATATATAGATATACATATATATAAAATTGCGAACAAAAAACCCCCCATAAAAACGAGAGCATCTTCCAGCGATCGCCCCAGGAGAAAGGAAACCATCCCTCCCCCGTTGGAACGGCCGCGGGGTGAGGGACGCTCCACGCGCCGGTGGAAGCATCGGCCAGGGGAACCATTCTGCTCGGCGACCCGTCGAGGAGCAGCACACGGTCCCACTTCCGGGAGCGCAGCCGGCGCACAGTCGCGGCCACAGGCCAGCCGGGGACGCCAGCGCCGGCCTCTGTCGTAAGGAGGGGTCCACGCTGCTGGTGTCCTGCCGCGCAGGACCCCGTAGCTCGTACGGTTCCGTAGGACATTCGTCATGGAAGAGTGATGACGATGTACTACACCGAAAAGGAGGTTACAGCAGAGCGTTTTTCCGGAAGAGTGCGCATGCAAAGGACAGCAGTGACAGCCCGCGTTCCCGCTAAGGGGGGGGCTCTGGGGGACCGGACTCTCTGCTTATCTGACCACCAACATTTTATAACAAAAACCCACACTGTACTCCTTCTAAACCCAGCATGTCTCAAGGACACAACCTTCTGGAGGAGAAAGAGGTCCCACACACCAAAGCTCCAGTCTCAGGAAAGCGAGGGGCGAGACGGAGACGAACTTTCTTACTGTCGCGCAGCGGGTCGGCGGGTCGGCCTACCCCTGGTGCCCAATCCGCCTCACGGCTTAGCTCTCCTTCCCCGGTCTTCTGGAAACCCAGGAATCCCACCGCCAGACGCTCCTCTGTGGTCGGTCTGGTGCGGTCTGCCGCCTGGCCTCTGGAAGCACAGACGGCGGCTCTCTGGGAGCCCAGCGGGCTCCGCCCTGGGACGTCACCCCCGGGACACCCCGGGCTCGTGGAGCTCGCGCCTGCCCCAGTCCGGCACCACCTGCTCCGACCCAACCCAAACACTCCTCCACCGCGGCCCGGGCTCGATCTGCAAACACCGACTGAGCCGAGCGACGCGCGCCCCGCGAGAACACAGGCCGCGGACCCTGCCCCGCGTCACCCGCAGGAATGTGCCACCCAGCACCGAGTACTCACAAAATAGACGGTGTTTTCAGAATTCTGATTCCACCAGGCTGATTGGGAAATACGTCTTCTAAGAAAAAATATATGTGTCCGACTGCAATGCCTAGAGTCGCCCAGAAACAAAGAACGAGGGAGAGGATGAGAATTCTGCCTGCAGGCGGCTCTGCCAACATAAATTCCATACGTTTAGGAGGAAATGTCAATACAGTGACTCAGAATTAAAGAACATTGTGGTCTTTGAGCCTCTACCCGGCAAATGGTCCCAAGACAGTCGTACGTGAGCGCCGGGCGTGAAACCCAGCGGCCACGTAAGGTCACGCGGAAAGTAGGAGAAAAAGCAGCAACGAAGACCCTTACCCAAGAGGTCCACGATGATCGAGTTCCCCAGCAACAGGGAAAAGCCCATGAGCACCCAGGGCAGAAAAGGGGCCTGGAAGTTGAGAAGGCCGAAGAAGTTCATGCGGACGTACGGGTTCCTCCGGCTCCACACGTAGACGAGCATGATTGTAAAGGCCTGGCCCAGGAAAACGAGGCTCACAAACAAACCGAAAAGCTAGCAGGCGGCATTAAGGAAAATCTCAACATCACATGTGTACAGGGAAGGCTGAGCGAGAGAAGAGAACAGGGGCTTGCGCTCTGACAGAGGCCTGGGGTGGGGAAGTCCCACAGCCGTGCATCTTTAGAGGGAAAAAAAAAAAACCCTTGAAAATGATTACCCAGAGCAGCCGGGCAAAAATCTGCAGAGGGCAAGACATCTGGACCGTAGCTGCTTCCCAGTAAGATTCTGTTTCCAGGAAGTTCTTGATTATTTGGAAAATATATTAATTCCTTGGTCAATAACTACATTAAATTTCACTCACCATTAGCACCTTTAAGAGGTGAGTAAAGCCAGCCAGAGCCAAACCATCTTGTCAGACCGGACTACGTTCAAGTCCAAATTATAATTATTTGTCAGTTTTGACAGCGACCAAATAAATGTCTTACCGACTTAGTTTACAAGTACACACCTCGAGGGGCGCCTGGGGTGGCTCAATCCGTTAAGCGTCGGGCTCTTGGTTTCGGCTCGGGTCACGATCTCGGGGTGGTGAGATCGAGCCCCAGCTGGGGTCCACGCTGGGCGTGGAGCCTGCTTGAGATTCTCCCTCCCTCCCCCCCCACAACGAACTCTCTAAAAAACAAAACAAAACAAAACAGTACACGCGTGGACGATCGCATATCTGAGGTAGTTAACAGTAACCCACCCGGGGCTAAACGCCCCTGACTCGCCCACCCCGAGGCTCAGACGCGGCACAGAGAGGCCGCTGTGAGGCCCCCACCGCGCCCGCAGCTGCGGTCCGGTGGGCCACGCCATCTGCGTGCTCGGCGGATCTAGCGGACCGCGGAAGACGGGGAGGGCTTTAGCAAGACAGAGGGTGATCTTGAATGTTTGCCCGTATTTGCTCTACTTGTTGAAGGATACGGTCATTAAGAATCCACCAAAAAGGAACATAAATACAAAGTCTGCTGTCCGACCTCGGAAAGAGCCTTCTTCTAGCATTCGACAGTAGCGGTATCTTAAGTTCCACGTTAAGAAAATGGTAAGCACACAAGTGGGAAAAAGGTCAATAACGTTTGGCCGCAGTGCGCCCAGACTCCGTGTCAGCCGTACGAAGCCAAGCCTTCGCTTCTGCGAGCGCGTTCCGAGGGGCAGTGTGGGGACGTCCCTGTCGCCTGGCATTTCAGGCGAGGGGGAGAGCAGCTCCGCCTGTCGCACGCACCGCTCCTGGCTGGGGAGCGAGGCCCGAGGCTGCACGCGCGCCTGCGGGGACTCAGGAAACCTTTTCAAAGCTGGGTCGTCTCTCCCGAGCTCAGCCCCGCCACGACCTGAGCCGCCCTCGCTGTTTCACAAGCTAACTCGGAAGAAATGCCCGGCCAGAAGCCTGCGTGACCACCTACTTTGGCAGGCCACGCAGACTCGGCATTTCTATACCTCGGTTAATAAAGACGTATTATGAGCAAAATATTTCATTATTAGAAACTTACCGGGATGGCATATCACACAGGGATCCATCGGGCAGGGGTCCTGTCACCCCGACAAGGCCCTGTCTCCTGCACGTGAGCTGCGCTGTAACTCCCCTCTCAACCCAGAGGGTCAGGTGGAGGAGGGATGCCCTGTTCAGGGGCCCCAGTTACCACTTGTCCAGAGCACCCCCTTCCCCTCTTTCAACAAGCAGCACGTGGCCGGCCGGGCAGACGCACGGCACTGTCTTTCCAGCCGGGAGACTGGATCGTAGAAGCCGCAATCAAGATCCAGGGAGATCTCACGTTCTCCGTCCCCATGAAGCCGCTCCCAGACCGGTACCGACACTCTGGGACTCATCACCGTGCTCGGGTGCCTGCTGATGTTACGCTGTCAACAGGCCTCAGTGAATCCACTTCTCTCCCTTGATCTGATTTGTAAGGGATTCACGGGCAGAAGTGTAATCACTCCTTGGGTGAATGCCTCCCACGAGAACAACTAGGAACCGACAGACACCCTCAAAATGGGCCTTTCTGACCGGCCAGTCTGTAGCACGAAGGCAGCACCCAAAAGCCACCGTTACACAAACAGCAGTAACACAAACAGCAGCATCAGTGACTTTAACTGACATGGTATTCCCTAAGCAAACCGCCAGGTTTTATGCTAACCCCACTTCATAAAGGATACAGAAAAATCATGTTAAATAAAAAATTGAATCCCACTGGGCCAAAAAATAAGAAATTGGTGATTAGCCTCCATATCTGTTGAAAGAAAAAAAATCGAGACAAGACAGATTAAGTAAAATACACCAGGAAACATTTCCACATTAAGACAAAAGACATCCTGTGATTGCGATGGTTCAAAGGCCACGAATAAGTGACACTGTGATCTGAACCAGAAAGCGGGGCACACGCGATCTGACACCGGATTTCTGTGCTGTTTCCAGTTGGAAGTCTGAAAGATATCACTCGGCCCCTGAAATCTGCAAGGATAATAGGACAGAATACTTGAAATTGTCGTTGTCTTTAAAAAAAAAAAAGAAAAAAAAGAAAAAAAAAATTGTCATACCATATGGTCAGGCAAATGAAGGGAAAAGTTGGATGAAAAGACTACGTTAATTTCCAGAATAGAAACCAGTGCTTTTGTGTGTAGTGTTATAATCTAATAAGCAGTCTTGAGAACCAGAGAGAAACTCCAGAGACCTCATATAAATTGCCAGGAAATTTTCTGTACAAGTCCATAAGAAACATCCAGAGGAAAGAGTAATTCTAGAGCAAACACTCAGATTCTAGTTTGAGTAAAGAGCCAACTCCCTACAAGTAAAGATCTAATGCTCTATTTATTAGTCTGATTGGCAGATGCAATGACACTCGTTTTCTTGTTGGAAACCCTGATGCACTTTTCCCTACCCAGCCCACCCACTCCCACAATGAAAACAACTACTCACAATGGGAGAGAGCGTCACATTTTAAAATGTTTTAGCACGATCTCTAATCTCGTGGGATCTTCGTAACCCTGTGAGACACAAGCTGGTGCTTCTAACCCCGTGTCACACGGGAGGAAATGGGGATACTTGGAGAGCATGAAAATGGCCTGCCCAAGGGAAGCTGTACAGGTTGGATACAGACTTTGAATCCAATCCTGGAACACCCCGGCTCCAAACGCGGATACCTGGTGTCATCAAGAGTTCAACCCCAGGCAACATCGAGCCAAGCATGTTACCAGGAAGCGATGTTTGGATGGGGCTACAGCGCTCAGCAAAGGCCAGGTGAGTAGTGAAGGACGAAGGCAGTGACACGAGTCCACGCGACTGCCTTGTGCAGCATTCTATTCTTCCGCATTGGAAACAAAAGTGAAATAATTCTACATACTAGCTGCCACCAGGATTTGAGAGTCCCCACCCTGAGGAGGAGACAAGCATCTAAGTAAGTGCAAGAACAAAGCGAGAGATGGTCAAAAGGAAGTATTTACAGATACCCTGGGGACACAGAGGAGGGTGAATCCGAGAAGCTACACAAAAGCTGGAGCTCAGTGGGTGTAAAGTGAATGGCCCACATTCGAGACAGAGGGACTAGCAAGTGTAGAGAAAAATTACTGACTGGGTCCTTCTCCCACTCCAACCACAGGCTATCTGATCATCCCGGAAAAGGAAAACACATTTTCCTTTTAGCATTTTAATTACTGGAAAGGACTAGCTCCTACTAGAATAACCTTGCACGTTGTTTAAGGAGTCCGTCTTTTGGACTTTTGTTAACATCATCTGATCCCTGGAAGACAGATCAATCTAAAAGCACTAACAGAGTTGAGTTTCTGAACTGGACCCTGGTGGGAACACCAAGCTGGTGAGTGGAAAACGTAGGGCATCCTCTGAGGCTCTCCCTGGGCTGGTTAGTCTCCTCTCAAACTACAATATTAACTCTTAACTGGTAACTTCTACATACAGGAACTGGACACATCAAATCAAAACCATGCAGGGAATTTTACAAATAAAATACAGATTCTTAATTCCTGCCCTTGGTGATTGTGGTTTCGATACATGATGAGGAACCTGAGAATCTCTCCAAAGTTCCCTCGGTGATTCTGAAGTCCAATCAGGACGCAGAATCACATCTTTATTACCACCCCCACCCCCACAATGAGACTTACAATCAAATAATCCCGCTGGACTCTTTTTTGATAACGTATGGGAGGATTTGCTACCAAAGAGTACGAAAAACAAGTTTAACAACTGAAACGTGAATGGTGGTTGTGATGGACCACTTACTTGAAAGTGTTTAAAGATTAATTCAGGATTGAAGTATAACTGAAAAGGTGTGATCAATTCCAACTGCTGAAAAAGAAAAAGAGCTTCTTAAAGCAAATCCACCAAGAAAAAAAACTTCATCATCTACAACAAAAGATTAGTAGGTCTAGCAGTTTCCAACGCTCAGTCACTCTGGCTGAATCCTTGAACGCTTTCTTCTTAGGCCGGTGGAAAAGGTCGGTAAAGGATTCTGTAGGAATGGTACAATTTTCTGTATCCCGTTTACCCAGCACAAAGATAAAACTTTGTTTTTTGCTGCGGTACTCGAGGCTGACCTGAAGGCAATGGGGGGCAGGTGGTGCTATCCTAGATCCCGGGCAAAGAGGGGCGGCTGCCACGCACTGCCCACCGCCCGGCCCCCACCTGAAACCCCACAGAACCGAGACTGAAGACCCCAACGCCATCAGGGCCGGGTGCTTCCAGTCTCTATACCCGGACTCTCTCTATTTCAAGGCTCTTCCCTCCCCTTCAAGGCAACTTCCACCCTTCTGTCCTCGACGTCTAACTTTCCTCACTAAGCGGACCTTCTCCCCGCTGGTCACCACGGTACCACCTGCCCATCGCCCGCCCTCCCAGACACCTTTCCCGGGTGGGCGGCTCCCGCAGCCCGACCTGCTACAGGTCCGGCCTTCCCCTCTCGGAAACCGGCCTGCAGCCCTGATCCTCCACCCCTCACGGGGCAGCACTCCCTTCTCGGCTCACTGGACAGGCCACCCTGGACCCCAGCGTGAGCCCGGTACGCCTCCACCCACCCCGGAGACCAACCCCTCTGGGCTTCCCCGAGGCCCAAACCCCAGTTTCCCGAGGCCCCGGCCGGGCGCAGCGCGGACGAAGAAGGGCTGGCGCTGCAGCTGCTCACCACGGCGGCGGTGGTGAGGACGCAGGCGGTGGTGTAGGCGCGGCTGACCGGTGGGATCTGCAGGTACTCCAGCCGGAGGCTCTGGTACGCCATCTTCCCCACCGCCGCCTGCCCCCCCACTTCCCCTTCCGCCAGTCAACCCCCCGGCGGGGCGGGACCAAAGCGGGCTGCCGCCCAATCAGCGCCGCGCACCCGGCCGGCCGCCAACCGCCGGAGCCCTAGGGAAAGCGCGCCGGCCAATCACGAGTTGCGCCTCCGCGGGGCCCCGCCCGGCCGCCTCACCCACCAGCCCACCAACGTCGGGGAGAGGCGTGGAAGTCCCGGGTCCCTCCGCCAATCCCCGCCGGCCACAGCTGGCTTTCCCGTCCCGCCCCTCCGCGTCTCCCAGCGAGGCGGCCCCGCGCAGCCAGCCAATCAGGAGCACGACGGCGTCCCGCCCAGGCTCTCGTTCGCGGAGGCCGGAATCGGGCGGCGTCAGGGGAGCCGGCGGAGCCGCCTCTCCGCAGCAGCAGGCGTTGGTTTAAAGGCGGTGGCGGGAAGCCGGTGCGTGGTCGGTTTCGTCGCCCTCGCGCCCGCTCAGGTAAGGGCCGCGGGGCTGTATCGCCTCCTCCGAGCAGCGGGGAGGGGAGGGGCTGCGCTCGGCAGCATCGCCGGGGCGCCCGCCGGCCGGGCCGCGCGCCGCCTTCCCCGAGCTCCCGGCATGCCGCGGGGCCGCGGGGCCCGACGGGAGCGGGCGGCGCGCCGGAAGTGGTCCCCGCCCGCGGTAGCTGAGGCGGGCATCCCGGCGGAGAGCGGGATCGGCGTCCGGGGGTGGGGAGGCGCTGGTGGGGGACCCTGGGGAGGGGAAGGCCCTGGGAGGGGGAGACGCTGGAGGCGGGGGAGCTGGTGGGGGGAGGTAGCCTGGGGAGGGGGAGACGCTGGGGGGAGGTAGCCTGGGGAGGGG
>CM052891.1:50996868-51010273 GCA_028534135.1 Potos flavus
GGTAACCAGAGAGATCTGCGTTAGAATACCTTTACCTGGGGGGCACCTGTGACTCTTCCTGTGGGGTTGTGAGTTAGAGCCCCACGCTGGGTGTAGAGATGAGTTAAAAAAAAAAAAGAAAAAAGATTCTGCCTGCTCCCCAGATACCACGCTCACAACCCATTGCTAGAACCGTGCTGAGTGTATTGCTTGCCCTGGTAAGGGAGAGCACCTCCACGGAGCTTCGGGGGGTCTCTCAGGGATGAAGGGCAAGGTGGGACCTGTTTGAGAATCGCAAATGTGCATTGAGCAGAATCTTTCTGTTTGTGGGGCTTGATTAGGATTGGGTGGGGGTCCTGCACTCACAGTCCAGGATTGGTAGAAACAAGTGAGGCAGGGGTTTCAGAATCTTAGGGTACATATTATGGACGCTTCCCATTGAAGCGTTGGTCCCATTGGTCCCTTTGAACAGTGAAAATACTCGGGTCTCCCAGAATAGGAAAGTCATGCTGATGTAAACAGTAGGTTAAAAGGGATGGGAAGAGTGTAGGTTCAGCCCTCCGTGTCCAGCCTGTGTGTGGGGTACATACATGGTTTTGGTTTTTTTTCTTTTTTATAAATAAGTTCTCATAATTTTTTTTAAGAGAGTGCCTGAGCATACGCAGGGTTGAGGGGGAGGAACAGAAGAAGAGAGAGAGAGCATCTTTTTTTTTTTTTTTTAAGAATTTATTTATTTGGCAGAGAGAGAGAGAGCGAGAGCACAAGCAGGGGGAGTGGGAGAGGGAGAAGCAGGCTCACCGCTGAGCAGGGAGCCCTATATGGGGCTCGATCCCGGGACTCAGAGATCATGACCTGAGCTGAAGACAGTCAGCTTAACCGGCTGAGCCACCCAGGCGCCCCGAGAGAGAGCATCTTTAGCAGGCTCCACACCCAGTGCGGAGCCTGACATGGGGCTTGATCTCAGGACTCTGAGATCATGACCTGAGCCCAAGCGAGGAGTTGGACACTTAACCGACTGAGCCACCCAGGGGCCCGGGTTTTGGTTTTCAGAAAGCAACACCCTAAAACAATTTCACTCTACCAGACTGGCAAGAATTAGAATGTTGAATAATATCAAGTGTTGATAAAGACATAAGAAATTTTCATCTACTGCAAGAGGGAGCGTCAGTCAGCCTACCCTGCCTCCCCAGATGTTCTGGAGAACGTTGCACAGTATTTAGTGAAAAGTCGTGTATGAGTAAGCTCCACGGCCCAGCAGTTACTTGGCAATGTGAATAACCTGCAGGTCCCCGAGGAGACATGGGAGGGTTCGGTACAACACGGGGTCTGGTAGCGAGGTCCCGCCAGCCAGCCAGGTGTCGGTCACAGGAATGGGCATGCCTTCAGCTCAGGTCGTGATCCCAGGGTCCTGGGATGGAGCCCTGCGTCGGGCTCTCCCTCTCCCTCTCCCTGCCGCTCTGCCTGCTAGTGCACGCGCTCTCCCTCTCTGTCAAATAAGTAAAATCTTAAAGAAAAAAAAATTACCTAAAACCTATGCAGGATGAATTAAAGATGGATTGAAAAGGCTCCTTTTGAAACACTGGAGCGGCTTCCTATGGGAGGTGAAAGATGGGAGAATAAGACAGGACCAGAAATAGAGTGCCGGGAAATGGGACGGATGAACTCTGCACTGTGCGTCCGCGGTCCTTCAACGGGAAGACAGAGCGGCTGGTAACGAAGGCCTGTTCAGAGTTTGAACTTGATCCTGAAGGAAGGCACAGGGGAGTGTGTGAGGAGGAGTTGGAGGGTTGCCGTCACGGAGGAGGAGCACCCGGGGAGAGGTTACGGATAGCGGGGGCCGGGTGGCTGGAGGAGCGGAGACGAAGGCCACTGGAACTCGGGAAATTGTGTGGACTAGGCATGGCTTAGGTCCTCCGTGTGAATGTGCAAGCGGTCCAGGACGATAGGAATTCAGGAGACGGAGCCCGGGGCCAGAGGCGTCTTGAATGAGAAGCGAGGGAAAGAGCCTAAGAGCAAGGCTTGTAGCGTTGTGGACGAGGAGGGGTGCGGGCGGCATCGGGCTTCAGGAAACACTCGCCCCTCGGGCCGTGTTCGCTGGCTTCCTGGCCCTCTCTACTAGGATCCGTCACTCTCATCAAATGATTTCTTACCCAAAAGGATTTTTTTTCTTTCCGCGTTGGCAGATCGCTGACGGTCAGAGTTAACCTCGCCAAGTCAGCGGAGATGTCCGTGGACCCGATGGCCTACGAGGCCCAGTTCTTTGGCTTCACGCCGCAGACCTGCCTGCTCCGGGTCTACATCGCCTTTCAGGACTTCCTGTTTGAGGTGACGCGGGCCGTGGAGCAGGTTATCCTGAAGAGGCTGGCCGGCATCCCGGGCTGCGAGACCAGCCCCGTCCACGTTCGGAAATGCACGGAGAAGTTCCTCGGCTTCATGAAAGGACGCTTCGATAACCTTTTTGGCAAAATGGAGCAGCTGTGCTTACAGCTGGTGCTGCGGATTCCCCCGCACGTGCTGCTTCCGGAGGACCGGCCCCAGGAGGCGCATCCTTGCACGGAGGAGGAGTTCCGGCTTCTCCAGGAGGAAATCCAGCAGCTGCAAGACAGGTACAAGACAGAAGCGGGCGCTAAGCAGGCCCTCCTCGCAGAACTAGAGGAACAGAAAATTGTTCAGGCCAAACTTAAACAGACGTTGGCTTTCTTCGATGAGCTTGAAAATGCCGGCAGAGATCACGGGACTAGTGATTTCAGGGAGAGCTTGGTGTTCCTGGTCCAGAACTCCAGAAAACTCCAGGCTCTCAGGGACAGTGTGGAGAGGGAAAGCAAACGAATGAAAATATCTTAATTTCTAAGTAGGAACAGGAGCTTCATCAGAAAGTAGAGCTGGAAGAATTTGTATCAGTCATATTCTCGCGAACCGTCCGTGTTATGGGATTTCCTTTGTTTGCTCTCTCTTGTAGTCCGCACCTCCCTCTGTCCCGGGCCGCTCCGCCGAGGTCGCTCTCAGCGCCGGGGACTAATCTCTGGGGCGCCTGTTCCCTAGAGAACTCTCGGCGGCGGGCCGGGCACCCTGCCCCAGTAACGGCTCACTGGGCACCTTGACTGGAGAGGCAGGGCTCTCCCCGGCCGGCCGGAGGTGTTTGTGAAGCTGTTCCTCGGTCACGGGTCCTTTGTGACCTCGGTCCTTTCAACTTACTCTTTGGATGTGATCAGAAGAGAAAAAGGCGAAGTGGGGGCCTTTGTTACGTGCCAGCCACTGCCCGGCGAGACAGCACGGCCTGCCTGCCCTCGCCTGCGAGTGGGGCTTACACGGGGACGTCCGCCGAGGGAGAGAAGCCAGTCGAACGACAGCCGTGAGCTTCAGTAAAGAGCAGAGAAGTTGCTGGCGTTCCTGAACTGGAGCCTTGCTGTGATGGAGGGGCCCTTTGCCGGGTGAGAGCCCCGCAGGGGACGACCGCGGACGGAGAAGGGGCAGATCTCACCGGGGCAGAAAGGGAAGCCCGGAACGGAGCCGAGGGCAAAGCTGATGTGAACTGACCGCTAGGCGTTTATATCATTCCGTTCATACTTCGGGGAGTTTTGGAATGTGCCCTGTAGCTAATATTTTTTAACTTATTTATTCATACTCCTAAGCATCAAATATTTAGTACCCCCAGTAGGGAAATTTTAGCTGTCTTGAGCTTAAATTTAGTGGAGTCTAACATTTTCTTCTGAAATGAATCCGTGTGACACGTTGTGTCCCCCAGAGAAAGAGCATGAATAGCGGTGGTGGCTCTTAGGCGTTGCCCTCCGTGTCTTCCTAAAGAACAGGATTCGGGGTTTCTCCTTCACGTAGGAGAGTCACTCGGGACATTAATGTTTGCGATTAAATATTCGTAGATTTAAGATACCTATGTTTACCTGGGATGAATATGTTTATTATCAAAAATTCTTTTTTCCAATTCTGTACATGAAATACATATATTTTAAAGGCTTTGGTTTTTGATTTTCTGTTATTTTAAGTAACCTCAGTGCCCAAGGTGGGGTTTGAACTCACGAGCCCGAGACCAAGAGTTGCATGCTCCACCGACTGAGCCAGCCAGGCTCCCCATGTTTGTAGCTTATTTAAAATCTTGTGTAGGGGGCACCTGGGTGGCTCAGTCGGTGAAGCATCCAGCTCGATTTCGACTCACATCATGATCTCACAGTCGTGGGATCGAGCCCTGCGCGGGGCTCAGTGCTCGGTGTGGAGTCTGCCTGAAGATTCCCCCTTCCCCTCCCCTGCTCCTGTGTGTGCGCACGCACACTCTCAATCTTAAGTAAAAAAAAAAAAATCGAGTATACCTCTACACTAAATGGTGATTCCACCAAAGGTATGTCCAGGTCCAGATTCCTGGAACCTGTCATTGTGCCTTACTTGGAAAAAAACGGTCTTTCGCAGGAATAATTAAGGATTTAGAAATGGGGGAGCATCCTGAATCACCTGGACGAGCCCTAAATCCAGTGGGCAGTGTCTTCGCTAGAGAAAGGCAGAGGGAGATTGGAGACAGAAGAAGAGGAGGCAGGGTGACCGCAGAGGCAGCTGGGAGTGCTTCCGGGGGACAGCTGAGCCCCGGTTGGCCTCAGAGATACAATAATAGGGTTCGTCTGAATGCACTTAAAATATGGACGCGATCTGGACAGAAGGGCGAAGTCCACAGCGTTTAGAACTCAAGAGTTCAGGGGCGCCTGGGTGGCTCAGTTAAGCGTGCGACTCCCGATTTCAGCTCAGGTCTCGATCTCAGGGTTGTGAGTTCGAGCCCCGCGTCAGGCTCCACACCCAGCTTAAGAAAAAACCCAGAAATCTCAGGAGTTCGTTTCATGTTGAGCCAGTGCATCGTAACTGGGGGATTTTGGGACCGTTTGCCATAGTAGTGTCTTCAGCAGGAACAAACGAATCTACTTGGCCCCATTGTCCTCTGATAACTAATTCCTCCCTCAAAAATTCAGAAATAAGTCAGGATAATAAGCCCCGGTACCCCCTGGGCTTCATGACCCTGTTACCATCCAGCCTCTGCCTCACCGAGTCTCTCCTCCTTCTCTCCTTTATGGTAGAGCCTCCGACTTTGAAATACCAACCTTCAGTCTCCCCAGATGCCTAGTCCCACGCTTCCCCTGGTATTGATTCTCTGTCACTGTCACGCCTGTCCCCCACTCTGTTCCCCTGACCTGCTGCTGCAGGGCCAGGCGGCCGGTGGGTCGAGAGTTGGGCACGGCGTCAGTGCAAAGTAAAGAGCCGACGTTTCTGCGGTTGGAAGGTGGGGAAGGGACGGTCGGGTATCCCCCAAACCGAGCAGGCTGTCTGAGACCGCGAACAGATCAGGCGACTGGACGCGTTCACGTAGTTTTATTCAGGGGAGCTCACTGCTGGGGGAGGGGCGCTCCACCCTCCAGCGGCTCAGTTTCGCTCCGCCCGTCCGCAGATTTTTGCAGAGCGAGGGGACATGCAGAAGGGCGCTGCAGTGAGATGTGAGGGTCCACACGCACCTCCGAGAACGCGCATCCACTTCCTCGTTGGCCGCTGACCTGGAGCGGGCTCTTACAGCACCGTCCACGCCGTAGGGGAAGGACTCTGTTATCTCCAACGGGTTCCAGGGAGGCCACAGCAAACCTCCCCCATCCTGCCCTTGGGGGGCGTCTCTCAGGTCTGTGGGTTAATCTCCAAGGGACCTGGGACACGTGGCCTCGAGAGATCATCGCTCGCACATGAACAAGAGGGAGGGTCAGCGATGGGGTCCGTATTGTCAGCACTCTTACAACTACCAACCTTCTAGAAATAGAAAGGATCATAGGGGACCACTGTGGGAGGCGTTCTGCACTCAGTTCTCGTGTGTGTGTGGCGGAGGGGCTTGGGGGGAGGTTCCCCATACCACCTGCGTGACCTGAAGTTCAACTCGATCCTGACCCTGCCTACCTGGGCCGTGACATCAGATTCACCAGGTCGGGGGCTCAGTCCAACACGACTGCCCTGCTCTCCACAGGCCGGTCGCAAGTCCTGGTCGCTAACCTGGGTTTCTGGCCACCTGGCTGTCGATCCCAGGTTCCCATGACCCCAGCCTTGGGCTCCGTTATTTTGGATACACGAATCAACAGCCAGATGAAGAGACACATAAGGCGAGGCCACAAACTAAGGAGTTTTTGCCCCCACGGGTTTGGGCCCAGCGTGGCGGTATGAGGAAGCTTTCCAAACCCCCTCCTCTTGAGGCTTCATTACATACGTTGTTGGCCATTGGTGTTTGAGGTTGGGTCCCTACCTCACACCATGTATGAAAACGAACCCCAACCAGATCAAAGATCTGAATGTAAACGCTAAAACTATAGAAACGCGTGGGAGAAAACCCAAGCTTAACTCTTCCTGACCTTGGATTAGGCAGTAGCTTCCTAGACACCCAAAACGCAGGCAGCAAAGGGGAAAAAATAGATAAACAACATCATTGAGATTTAAACCCTTGGTATGTCGAAGATACCACCACAAAAGTTAAAAGACAGACTACCGAATGGGAGAACCATTTTGCAAATGATATCTGATGATGGACTTTATTCAGGATACATAAAGAATTTCTAGAATTCAAGACAAATGGCCCAATTTTATGTTTTCAGGTTTTTTTTGCATGGTTTTTAAAAGTGATCTCTACACCCAACATGGGGCTCAAACTCATGACCCCGAGATCAAGGGTCTGATATAGTCAGGCACTCCCCCCCACCTTTTTTTTTTTTTTTGCATTTTTTCAAATGACCTGATTTAAAAAATGAGTAGAGGATCTGAATAGATGCTTCTTTGAAGGTAGACACTTGGCTGGTAAGCACAGGAAAAGATGCTCGATGTCCTTGCCATCAGGGAAATGCACATCAAAGCCACAATGAGACTCCCCTTCACACTCACTGAGGTTATGACTTAAAAAAGAGAAAGGTAAGTTTTGTCAACGAGGCGGAGAACGTGGAACCCTCCTACAATTCTGGTGGGAATGTGAAACGGTGCATCCACTTTGGGAAACAGTCTTGCGGTTTTCTGAATGGCTAAACATAAAGTTGCCCTATGAGTCAGTGATCCCACTCTTAGAGAAATGAAAACATGCCTACACACACACAACATTGTACGTGAATGTTCACGTACACAAGGCTCCGATATTGGAATACGCTGTTCACGTATGTAAGAGGAAAATTGGCCAGGTCAGGCATAAAAGGGTGCCGAAAGTACAGACGGATGGTGGGAGAATAGTAGAATTTTAATATTGGTTTAAAAATATGGGCCAAGCTCCCCCTGGAGCCCAGTGGAATCAGGAATTTCAAGGAGATATGGGAAATTTCAGGTGTTTCAGGAATTTCAGGGTATGGGGAAAAGGAAGGACTAATGGGAGAATACGGGTGTATGGGAAGAAAGCAATTCAGTCTGGGGATGGGGCGGCTTAATACCGAGGACAGCAGTGATGCAGGGAATGTTAGGGAAGCCTGGAGCACCATATCGGAGAGGCAGTGATAATCCTCGTGTCGGGGGAACCACACAGTGAATCCTGAAACAAGGGGACCAAATGGGACTGGGCATTCAGGAGAGTATTGGAGCCTATATTCAGATTGTAGAGGCAAGAGGATCAAATTACAATATAGCCATGGGAGCCGGAGAGTGGAGTTTGGGGTGGAAAGTGGAGGTGGATATTGAGGACCCTGGGACTCTGGTTCCGGGAATGGCGGGGAGAACCTACTCTGAGGGAATGAGTGAAGGGGAGAGTATTGGGGGATCAAATCCTGAGTGGCCCTGAAGGACTGTCTAATGAGGGGTTCTACAAGATGCATGAATGGGCAACAGTGGGAGTGTCTGGAAAGCACGGAGCTATGTACTGGGACTCAGCGGTTAGTCAATATCAAAGTCAGCAGGAGATCCGATATCCAAGACCGAAGGCTGGAAAACCAGTGACAGGTACCTATTGCGGGTACCTTTGAGACTTAATTTGGGGAACAGTGCCATTAGTTACCAGGGGGCGTAATTGTAAACCGCGGCTGTAGAGCACAGGCTGATGGCGGGGAACAGTGGGCATCCTATTTGTAGCACTGAAATGAAGCGCAGAGGGGCAAGACGCTGAGCCCTGCGGCGGCGTGGGTCACGGGGACACAGAACTGGGAAGCGACAAGACTCCGATATTGGAACACGCTGAGCTTATAAAGACACAAGCTGGGTGAATGGGCGGGGGCAGATTCTCGATCTTAGTGGGGGGACCGTAAGGGGGCAGAAGTGTCTCGATAATGGAAGCAGGCGGGGACTCAAACTGAGGGGCAGCAGGGGAAGCCACAGGGGACAGGCACAGACCTGCAGTGCGGGGACAGAACTGGACGCTCGCATTTCCTGGGAACAGGATATGGAGAATAGCCTGTGTGGCTATTTAGTGGAGGAAAGGCTGCCCCTGGGAAGACTGATGAAGGGACACACCTGTTTGGGAGGGACAGTAGGGATGCTCTGAGGATTACGGGGTGAAACGCAGCAGACTGGGAAGCTGGGCAGGCCCACTGCTTGGCTCCAAATTAAGCGAGAACTTAGTATCCAGGAGACAGAAAAAGGGATTTATTTCATCAGAGGTAAGACAGACATTTCCAGATAACACAGTAGAGTGCTGCATTGATGACTTCCGACATTCATGAGTGAAAAAGGGATGGCAGGTTGGTGAGTAACTCGCAAGGTGGGTTTCGGGGCCAGTCCTTTTGGGTCTGAGATGACAACTCCGATGGTTTTCCGGCAGGAATTCTTGCTAATGGCAGATACCCCACGCCCTGCTCTTGGGTCTCATTGCTGCGGCAGAGCTCAGGGCCAGCGTGAAGCCGCCAGAGACGCAGAGAGAGCCCCCCCTCCCCAGTCTCATCATGCGCAACGCGCCAGAGGGAGGCCCGCGAGTCCCACGCCGTCCAGGACGCGACGACAGCGTGGCCTCCTGCCAGGACAGCCCCTCCGCCTGTGGGTCTCGGCCAAGCCCGGGAACGACAGCAAAGCCTAAGGCAGGAAAGACGCACGGTCCGGGTCAGCTCAAGCGTCTGGGGACGCGGCGACGCGCCACCCGGACGATCGCCACTCACCGTGTCCTGCGCTCCCCGGCAGCGTCCGCGGGGCACTCAGGTCCGCCAGCTCGTGGGGTGGGGGGGCCGGCTGATGCTCCGGGGGGGCGATGCAGCATCACAGGGCTCCGGCCCGGCCCGGGCCAGGGCGCCGACCCTCCCTCCCCGCGGGGCCCTCTCCGGAAGCTCGTCCCTTGAAGAACCGAAGGTTGGGCTCGCTGCGCGTTCTCACCTCGGGAAGTGTAGGGTCCAGGGATATGATCCTAACTGAGCCGCACCCCGCTCCTCTAAGCGCCGGGGGATGGCCGCCCCCTCCCCGAATCTCAGGGACGAACAGATCCGTATTTCATTACCGGCCGCTACTCCGGACGTGCCTCCAGATGAGCAGGGACACGAAGGAAGTGACAAGCACAGGACAAAAGAAGCAAGCATCAGAAGCTAGACGAAGGGGGCGCAGCGCGTCTCCCGCACACGCCACGCCGAGCCCCCGGTTTCCCTCCCCGCCCCCCGCGCCCCCGGCCCCGGCCGCTCAGGCCAGCTGCAGGTGGATGTAGGTGAAGATGCAGGAGGTGATGGAGAAGGCGATGGCCGCGTAGATGAAGAAGGAGAGGTGCGGGAAATGGTCGAGGTAGCAGCCCTCGTCCCGGGGGGGCGCGTCCTCCTCGGGCGGGGGGCGCGCCGCGGCCTTGAGGGGCTGCCCGGCGCGGGCCCCCTGCGCCCTCCCGCCGGCGCGCCGACCCGGCCTCCTGCCCGCCGCCGCCACCGCCCGGGGCGCGCGGGCGGCGGGGGGCTCTTCCGGGGGGGGCTCGTCGAACAGGCCGCCGGCGTCGTCGGCGGGGTCCGAGCGGGTGGGCGCGGGGGCCCAGGGCTGGCGCGGGAAGAGCGGGGCCGCCATGGGCGAGGAGCTCGGGGGTCGCGGGCCGGAGCGCGGTGGGCGGCGGCGGGGCTGCGCGGCTGCTCTGCCCGCGGAGGGGCGGGGACCGCTCGGCCGCGCGCCTCCCCCGGCTCCGCCCCGCGCTCCCGCCCCGGCCCGTTCCCATGGCAACCCGGCGCGCGGGGCGCGGGGCGCGGGGCGCGGGGCGCCGGGCGCGGGGCGCGGGGCGCGGGGGGATGGGCCCGCCCAGGACCCCAGCTGCTCGCGGAGCTTCCCCGGGGATGCAGTCATCTTTTTAAAAGAAATATTTTGTTACGGGTCTCTCTGTTTCTGTTTTTTTTTTTTTTTTAAATCTAAAATTTAATACATGAAAAAGCAAATACATAATCTTTGTCGAAAACCTGAAAGTTGGAAAGCCGCCGAGGCAAAAACAGGAACAAAACAAAGGCCCAGAGATACATGGTGCCTTTTCTTCCTTCTTCCTTCTTCCTTGCCCCCTCCCTGCGGCTACACCTGTCTCTGCCTTCCCCTCGCGCCCCTCGCCCCAAACCTAGGATCCCAGCCCTGCGGGCGGCTCCCGTTTGAGTGGGATCGGGTACTTTATGCTCAGGCCCCTCCAGGCATCCCCCAGGCCCTTCTCTGCTTTGCCCGGCCCTGCCACAGACTTCAGCCACCCAGGTTCCAAGGCCAGCGGCGTTCCCCTATGGAATGTGGGGAGAACAGCCACTAGGGCTTTCGGGGTCCCAGGGAATTGGAGGGGTATGCTGGCAGGCCCTGCCAGTTGCAGCAGACCCAGCTCAGACTGTCCTCAGGGAACTTAGGGCCTCCTGTAAGGGAAAGGCCGAGGGGCAAGCAGGACCAGGGCGGGAGGAATGTCTCCAGGACGCTCTCTCTCTCTCTCCATCTCCCGGTGTTGCCGGGGATTTCTTGCTGGGCATAGTGGCAGGTGCTCAGATAGTATTTGTTGAATGAGTAATGCAAGGGATGAGTGGCGGTTGGCAGCGACAGATTCCCATCTCAAACCGCCCCCCCCGCCCCCACCCCCGCCAGCTCCCTGAGCTTCTAGACTGCTCGCTCGCAGGTGGAGAAGCTACAACCCTCCCACGCTGCCTCCGGGAATGTAAAAAGGTGCATCGGCTTTGGAAAAACAGTTTGGCAGTTTCATAAAAAGTTAAACATACCCCTGCGCTATCAGGAACTCCACTCCCAGGCGTCTACCCACGTGAAACGAAGACAGGTTTTCAGGTGAAAACAGGGACTTGCCCGGGAATGTCCACAGCAACGTTGTCGGTAATAGCGCCAAACGGGAAACAACGCAGATGTTCTTCAAATGATAAACAGATAATCCGAATGTGGCTTAGTCGTGCAATGGGACGATATTTCACACAAAAAAAGAAGCGAGCTGCATCGTGGATGAAATTCAAAAACATTCCATTAAGTGGAGAAAAGCCAGGTGCTCAAGACCGCAGACTGGATGATCCCGCTTCTGGGAATATCCAGAGCAGACACATTTATTTACAGAGACAGAAAACAGACGGATGATTGCCCGGGCTGGGGAGCGGGGCGCGGAGGGGAGGAACCGCGGGCAGGCTCGGGGCAGCTTTATTGGAGGGATAGACATGTTCTCAGCCCCAGTGCTGCTGATGGTTGTGCAGCTCTTGAATTTTTCTAAAATTCATCGATGTGTCCACGTAACGTGGGGGACTCTCATGATGTGAATTTCACTTTAGTAAGGCTATTGTTTTAAAAAAACAAACAACAAACCTCACTGAGTTATCATTTCTCAGCTACCAGATGAGCAAAACCAAACAAAAACCGTGGATTTTATTTGCAGTTCCGTGGGTCAGGTTCTCCTGGTTTGAGTTGCTTCGGCTGAGCTCTACTGGATTTGGTTATTCGTCGGGCGGGGTCAGGAGACTTAGTTCTCCAGCAGGCTAGCTTGAGCTCACGCACGTGGTGGTCTCAGGGTTCCGAGCACAGACACAGGGCACCGTACAGAGCACAAGGACCGCTCCAGTCTCTGCTTGGGCTACCTTTGCTGTCCCGCTCGCCAAAGCGAATCGTGTGCCCAAATCCAGATTCGAAGTCTGTGCAAAGCCACGTTGCAAAGTGAGGGGAAGAATTAGTGACCACTTTTTGCAAGCTGCTGTAGAGAAATAGAGACTGAAGCCACTTCTCCGTGGTTATCTGGCTAGTAAGGTGCAGAGCTAGGATTCTGGGGCTCACGTTTTTACTCGCTAGGCCATCCGTTGAGGGGTGTCTGCAAGGCGTGGTGTTTGAATATAGTGTGTGAGATGGAGGAGGGTCGGATATGTAGCCAGAATGGAGTTTAGACTTTATCTAAAGGCACTAGCAATCCATTGGAAGATTTAGGCCAAGTGGCGTTTTGGAAAGCTCGCTCCGGCCGCAGTGTGGAGGCGCGCAGAAAAGCCCACAGTGCGCAGCAACTCTGGCCCAGCCCAGGGGATTCCTGGGGGCTCTGTCTCTCCGAGTGGAGCGAGCTCGGCCAACTGGGTGGGCTCACCTTGGCAGAGGCTCTGCGTGTGTCCGGCGATGAGAGAGCTAAGTCTGTCCCAGGCCAGGGCGCCCTGAAAAGGCAGATACCAGAAGGTTCCGAGCTGTAGCTTCACTTTCTGCTTGGTGCCGGAATGTTCCAGGAAAACCCTCAGGAGTCTGGGGCCCAGAGCCAAAATCCACCAAAGGACCCGAATGGACAAAAGGCGGCCCTCCCCTCCTGCTTCCGGGACGGGCCCAGAGCACCCAGCCCTCTCCGAGGGGAGAGCCCGCCTCCTCCGAGAATCTATGCACCCCCAGGGCTGAGATGGTAGGTCTCTTTGGTCCATACGGAGGGACCTGCGGAAAAAGGATACAGGAGTCGGGGATCTGAGTCTGTCCCGCCCAAGGTCTTAGGCCCACGCTGGGGATGCCCTGCCCCATGGGGAGTCCCAGACACGGGTCCCGATGCTAATGCCAGTGCCGATACGTTCGGAACTGCTCTGGGCCTGTCTGTAGAGACGGCGCGCGTGGCTTTTGTGACCCTACGAGTCATGCACTGGTATTTTCTCCACTGTAGGAATGGGGAGACTGAGGCTCCAGGGGTGAAGGAACTCGTCCAGCCGGGAACTGGGTTCCAGCCGGGAGCCCGCCTGCCTCCCACCCACCTCCCACGCCAGGTCCTGCCAGCCATTCCCGGGGCCCCATGCTGGTCTCCCCCTACAACCAGATAGGACTGTTCTCCTTTAGAATCTGCACGCAAAGCAAGAGGCAAAACTCACAAAGATCCCTTTGAGCTCACAGTGCTCAGGCCCAGCTGAGGAAACAGGCTTTGGTGGTTAAGTGGGGGGGGGGATGAGGGTGGAGGGGTGCATGGGGTGGGAGGGAGTGTGGGGTGGGGGAACGTAGGGTGGGAGAGAGTACAGGGTAGGGGGACGTGGGTAGGGGGGCGGGGAGGTGGGGGGAGCTCAGGATGACTGGGTGTGGGGTGGGGGATGCTCAG
>CM052891.1:51010773-51039481 GCA_028534135.1 Potos flavus
GGCACACGCACACGCACACGCACGCCGGAGCCGACTTCTCCCCTCCCGCCTCTGAGCTCCCGCCCTGCACCTTACCTGGTTTCACCAAGGCTTCCCACACCATCGTGCCATTTTCGTCTCTCAGGTGCAGCCTGAGCTCCGACCCCAGGTGGCCGGTGTAGAACTCGGAGTAGAGTTGGGGTTCTCCGGGGCTGCGGTAGCAGAGCTCCAACTCCTGGGGAGAGAAATCGCGGTCAGCCGAGCGCGTCCTGGGGCGGCAGTCTGTCCCCTTCCCGGCCCCGCACGGCCCCGCCGGGGCGCTCCGCCGGTCCCCTGCGCTAAAATTCACCGCCCCCTTCAGCCACCGCTCTTTCCCCGCAAATGCTGACTCTGGGCGTGGGAGCGGGTCGGGGAAGCGCCGCCGGGAAACCGCGTGGACCGGTTAGGACGCGCCTTTAAATGCAGCGGTTGCACATCCTACACCAGACCCTCTCCCTCCACGGCCCCGAACCCTCGCCTCGCCGGCTGCTGGCCTGTCTTCCCAATGGGTCCTAAATGTGACCCACTTTCAGACCCCCCTCCGCTGGCTCCGAGCACGCTTCCCCCAAACTCAGTAGATGGCACCAGATTTGGGCATGTTTCCCAATCCCTTCCTCTCCCCACCACGCGCCCAGTCCTGTTGGCTCCGCGGCCAACAGGAACCTCAAGCCACAGATTCCGGGCCGCGGTGAAGACCCGGACGCTGCGGACGAATATCCAGGGACCCGATGTCATCCGTCTCTGGCCCAGACCCGAGGCCGAGTGAGACCAAGAGGCAGCCCCTCGAACGGGGCGCTCGGGGCTCTGACGCACTGACCTGAGGCTGCCGTCCCCGCCGAGTCCTCCCGGGGGACAAGCACGATCTCACGGAATGGCCCCTGCGGACAGGTCACCGTGCGACCACAAAATGCCAAACATGCCCCCTCATATAAGGCGTGACTTGCTTTCCCAGTTATAGCTTCGTCCCTGCCGCGTGCGGCCCCCCTGGAGATGAGGGGGTTTGGCGAGGCTCATGGCACGGCCCTCGCCTCTGGAGCGCGTGTCCACTGTCTTCCGTGCTCCCCCAAATACCCCCCGCCCCGAGGTCCAGATCTTGGGACTTGTTCTTGGTAAGCCTCGCCCGGTCCTGAACGTGCCCCTTCCTCCAACGGACCTCCTTCACGCTGCTCTTGGAAGCCAGGCCGCTGGCTGCAGCTCCCCGCGCCCCTGCCCAAGCCCCCCACCGCGCCCCCCACCCCCCGGCGGTTCCCGGGCATGCCCTCTGCCCTGCTCACCCTTGGGATTGCTTCTAGCTTCTCCGAGCTGCACACGGTGTAGCGGGAGCCCAGGTAGAGCGAGGTCAGTGGGGGCGGCTTGCGAATCTGCACAAACTGGTACATCTTCTCTTCGTCATCGATGGCCTGAGGGGCGCACGGAGCCGCGGTCAGGGGAGCGGCCGGGTGTGCCGCGGGGCTCGGAGGGCGCGCCCACGGAATTCCATCCACGGAGCGCGGTCTGAGCCAAGGCGGTGCTGCCCCGCGGCTGTGTGGACGGCGCGGGCCGCTCTGCCCCCACGGCCTGCTGCCCCCAAGCCCTGCGCTGGGCCTCTGCGAGGCCAGATGGGACTTGGGGCGGCACTGGAGAGGAGGGGGGGTGGGGATGGAGGCGGTTTGGGCACCGATCCCCCGGCAAGAGCCCCCCTAAGCCGACTCATGGAGGGGAGCCGCCCACCCTGTCCCCGCTGAGCCGTCCGGGGGGCTCTCCGGCTGCACCCCACGTCTGCCCACGCCCGCCCTGGCCCGGCCTTCCTGGCTCCCAGGGCCACCTTCCGAATGCAGCAGTCGCTGGGGATGAGGTAGAGGTGGAAGACGATCTCGTCGGGGCGGAGGTGGTGGTAGAGCAGCACCATGGAGGTGACCGGGAGGAAGCGGAGGGCCGTGTGGAAGGTCCGCAGGAGCGCTCCGATGGGGGAGAAGCTGGGCGCCTCCAGGACCACGTGGTACAGCTCCACCCTGGTGGGCTTCTCCACCAGCATCCCCTCCTCTTTAAAGTGGGCCACCCGGAACAGGGAGGTGTCCACATGGCCGCCTGTCAAAGCACAGAGCCCGGAGACGAGGCTTTAGTGCCCTCGCGGGGTCGGGCTGGGCTGGGGCAGCGGGTTTCGGGGACGGGGGCTCAGTGACCTGTCCGGGCCGGGGTGGGGGACCCTCCCTGGACCTGGGGCCTTTGGAGACTGTGGGCCATCCCGTCTCCAGGGCGGGAGCACGGCAGGAACCCTCTGAGCCGAGCCCGCCCCAGCCCCAGCCGTGGCCCCAATGCGTCCTTCAGAATTTCCTCCCCCCGGGATTTGTTCGTGGAAAGCTCTCTCGGTTTTCATTTGCTTTAAAAGTTTCAACAATTGTACTCTTCTCTTGCAAAATGATTTTTCTGGGTTTGCAATTTCTCGACGGGAGGTTATTATGAGGGAACCTCAGAGACACGTCCGGAGGCAGCGTTCAGAAATCAGTGGTCAGCCTCGCGGCCTCACGTTGCCGGGCGTGTGTCTGTCCTTGTAGCCGCCACCGCGACCTTCCCTTACACTTCCCTTTTCCACAGTCTCACTACCATGGGTCCAGATTTCTTTCTCTCTCTCTCTCTCTCTCTCTCGCTTTCGATTCTTAGGATTTTTTTCATCCTGAGAATGAAGTCCCGTCTCTCCGCGACTGTTGAAATTTCTCGGCAAGTCTCTCTTCTTCGGGCGCTGCGCCTCTTCTGTCCCGTCCGTCACGTCCTCCTGGGTTCTGATGAGACGCGTGTGTTAGACCTTCTGACCGTCTCCTCCACGTCACTGAATCTTTATTCTTCCCACGTTTGAAAATGTTTTCTGGAATTTAGTCTGATTCCGAACTTGATTCACCCTTGGTAATGGCGCCGTGCTTCTCGCTCATGTTTTACGGACCCTTTCTTTAAGGCGTAGGTGACAGTGATTTTATGGGCGGTGTCTGGTATTTTCAGTATCGGGAGCATTTGTGGGGTTGGTTCTGGGACCTGTCGTTTCCACTGGCTCTCGCTCGCGGTGACTTGTTCGGTGTGTGGGGGATTCCTGACTGTGCGATCATAGTTGTTGGGACTATATTGGCGGGGGGAGTCTTTGGAGGCGAGAGAGGTCGGGAAAGGTGCGTTACCCCGTTCCCGGGCGTGGGCTCCCAGAGGGCGTCTGGCCACATGGGCCCTCTGCCCTGCCTGTGGGGATAGTCACTCTCCCCGTCGGGCGCTAGTCCCTGGAACCCCAGGTTCCTTTGCCCTCACTTTGTAAATAGCCTTGTCTCTTCGAAAACCACCACCGAGCACGTGGCCCGTTTCCTGCTGGGACCGTGAGGGACACGATCTGGGTAAAGAGCCCTTAGTAGACACCAGTTTTTATTGTAGTTATCGAGGAGAACACTTTCTATTTAGGGAAACTTTCGAGTCGTTCGGGCAAGAAGAATTATAAGGCTGGGAGACCAAAATACTTCAAAAACAGGGCCGCCCGGAGCATGCCCCCCGCCCCCCCCCCGAGGAAGCCACACGATCCTCCCCCGGGACATCGCCACCCAAGCCCCTTGCAAGCCCGTCTGCCACCATCCCCTCCCCATTCCCCGCTCACCTCGGAGGTCCATGAAGTGGGGGAGGTACACAGTCGTCACGGCCCCTGGCTGGGCCTTGATGTCAAACAGAGGCCCGGCCACCGTCCAGCCCTGTTTCGGGACCATCTGGTGCAGGAGCTTGTCCCAGGCACAGAATTCGATGTCGATGGTCACGGGCCCTCTCACCACGAAACGGAGGCCCGTGTAGGGCCAGCGGTAGGAGCCAGCCATGGGCAAGTGAACTCTGGGGGGAACAGGGAGAGGGGGACACAGAATTACCCTATGCCGACTCACCAGACCCCACGCGGGGTGCTGGGGGTCCAGGGGGGCGCCACAGATCCGGACGTCGCAGTCCCAGGGCCTTGGCGGGGAGCCCTCCGACTGCCCGGGCCCCCTCACTGAGCTTCCGTGATCCGTGTCCTCTGTGAATGGGATGACAGGCACACCCATCTCAGAGGCGTGGGTGCTAAGGGACCCGGGGCACGAGGACAGACGAAGGCACGCCCCAGGGGCGGTGATGTGTCTCTCCTGAGGATGGCAACGAAACAGGAATGCATTCTTGTTTGTAAATCATTCATGCCAATAATTCACGCCAGTCGACACTGTCATGCTAACGACCCACCCTTGGGAGTGAAAACAACTCTGCAGGGGCCTCGAGCGACCTTCCCAAGGTTTCCCACGCGGTGAATAGGGGGGTGGCGGGCGAGCGGTGGCCGCGGGGGCGAGGTGGGAGGGAAACCATCTCTCAGCCGAGAGGCGGTGTGTGACGCTGTGTTGTGCAGGAGATCATGGTCACGACCAGAAAAGGTCTTTCTTCGCCTTTTCTTTGAAATGCATCACAAAATATTGAGGGGTAAAAATCACTCGATAGCTTGGATTTCTAAAATACTCTACCAAGGGCGCCTCGGGGGGCTCGGTCGGCGAAGCATCTGCCTTTGGCTCAGGTCATGATCTCAGGGTCCTGGGATCGAGCCCCGTGTTGGGCTCCCTGCTCAGCGGGGAGTCTGCTTCCCCCTCTGCTCCCACCCACCGTCCAACTTGTGCTCTCTCTCAAAGAAAGAAAGAAAGAAAGAAGAAAGAAAATCCTTGAAATGCTCTAACAACAGAAGATGGGAAAGCGGAATAAATTTGGCGAGACGTCCATGGAACCCGAGTGATGGGTAATGGAAGTTCCTTGGACCCCGTTTCAGTTCACAGTTGAAAATTTTCACGATAAAACCTCCTTTTCCATAATAAAGCACGGACTGAGGATCTCAGCCTTGTCCCTGCCTGCGGGCTTGGAAGGGGAGGGGACCCCAGCGCCGCGGGTGTGGTGCTGATGGGCTGTGGGGGGCAGGTGTGGGGACAGTGACCAGGGCCACCCCCCAACCCTGCCACTCACCGATACAGGCTTCTGTCTTTGTCAACCACCTCGGTGGCCACAGGCCCCAGGGGACCCCAGAAGTCATCGTCGGTCCCCAAAGCCTCCACGTGTGTGTCCTCCGGAGGGGCAGGAGAAGGCAGTCTGGTGAGTCTCCCCGGGGCTACTTGAGGGGCGATTCCCTCTGGAACGGAAAAGGTCCGCTCTAGGTTCTCCCGTCTGGCCGCCCCCAGACCCCTACAGGGAGACCGTGGCAGGGTCCTTCCCGAGGCTGGGCTGCAGGCCCATGGCAGGGAGTCTGAAGCCTCTGTCCCTCCTGCACTTGCTGCTGCCTGCCTGCTGGCTGTCTGAGGAGGGCCAGCCCCGGAACCTGCCCCAGCCTAGCTCCTGCCCCAGCTCAGCCCCTCCCCAGGCCACCCCAGGCCCCGCCCCAGCCCCAGCCCCAGCCCCAGCTCTGCCCCAGCCCAGCCCTCTTCCCAGCACGCTACAGGTGGGCAGCTGTGGCTCAAACAATGACCGGGCCGGGATGGAGATGTGACTTTCGGGCCGCAGCCCCCCAGGCTGGGATAGAGGGAGGCAGAAGTCCCCCCAGGTTCTAGGAGCAGAAGGCTTTCCACGGGGTAGGCTCTCCTTGCGGGGGGGGGGGGTTCCGCCTTGCCCCACCCCAGCGGCAGGGGTTGGAGCCACCCCCCCACGATGCCCCCAGCCCGGACCCTTGGACTACCTGACTCTTCTCTCTCCTGCTTGAGTGAGGACATGCCGCTCGTCTCTCCCTCGTTAGGCATCGTCTCACTTGGCTTCCTAGACACAGAGGCCTTCGTTCTCCCCGAGATCTCAGAGGAAGCTGGGGCTGTCCCCAGGACACCCTCACTTAAATTTCGCTTGTCCCAAAATGACCGTGTGGCCGGAGTCCAGGCTCCTCCGGTAGCCCCTTCGCTGCGAATGACCCCATCTGCCCAGCCCTCCACGGCAGGGCTAGAACCGGGGTGTCATCCTGACCCCCCCCACGCCCGCCCTGACCCCTCCTAGGGACAGCGACTCGGGCTGGGGGTAACTTGCACCAAGCCCCCGCTCCCCGCGGCGGGCCTAGCCCACGGTGGGTCTGCAGGGGGCGTCCGCCCAGCCTCGCCCCCTTTCCCTCCAGACTGCACAGCAGCCGCAAACGTGGGCACCCACGCTCGGTTGGGGCCGAAGTGCCCCAAACGGGGGGAGCGGGGAAGACGGACTGTGCCCTGGGGCTGGCCCGCCAGCCTGGGATTGGTCTGGTCTTTGTCTTTGCCTCCCCCTCGTGGTCGCTGTTCCTTGTTCCCAGCCCCACCCACGTTCCCAGAGCCTCTGTTCCGGGTCCCCTCCCTGGCCTTCCCCGGGTGGGGTTTGAGCCCCACAGCGACTGGCTCTATTTGCATAAACAACCGCGCTTCTTCCCGGCTCTGTCTGCCTCCGCCCCGTCTCTGGCTCTGGCTGGGGCCAGCCCGGTGGGGTTCTGGGTCCTCCCCTTACCAGCTGCTGCCGACGAGCAGCGGAGGCTTCTCCTCCTCCAGGGCCCTCAGCATCTGGGTCACCTCCTCACTCAGCTGGGTCTGGTCCAGCCTGCCAGCACAGAGGACGCCTGGTTCTCCCGGGACGTTAGTGGCCCCCTCGGGGTCTCTGGGTGCTCGCCTCTGACACGCGTGGGTCTTCTCCCGGTGCGTGAGCGACACGCCCGTCTCCCCGAGACGTCCGGGGAGGCGCACGCCCCACTCATCACTGCCGTCGGAGCCATTCTCCCCGGGGGGTGAGGGGAGGCGCCAGCCCCCGGGTCGTGAAGGGTCCGTGTCAGCTTCGGGAGGGCTCCCGTGCACCTCGTCCAGCCCCCCGTGTCTGGCCCCCCGATATCCGGTCCCCCACTCCCTAGGTCTGAGAGCCCAGGCTGCGTAGACCCCCTCCGAGGGCCGACTGGGGCTGCCAAGGGCTGGGGCGTTTGGGTCCCTGAGTGAGCCCCTGGCCTGCTGAGTGCCCCAGGGCCCAGCGGGGGGCCGCAGGGAGGGGTGTCGCCAGAAAGAGCCATGGACTTGTTTTCAGGCTGTGGAGGAAGGAGGCGGAGAGAGCCCGGTGGGGACAGGACGGCGGCTGCACAGGACCTCAGGGCGCGGGGGAGGGCGGCCGGCTCTGCTCTGTGCCCAGGGGCGGGAGGGCGTTCCCCCTGCCTGGGCCTGGCCTGGGGTCTCGGGCTCCGGCCCCTCAGTCCACTCCATCCCCCCACCCCACAGACTCAGAAGACCTTCGCTTTCCCTTCACAGCCCCCTGCGGAGCGTGGAAATCCGCATTCGTGCGTTAGCGCGTGACTAGCGTCCCCCTCGTCCCCCTCGTTCCCGCAGCAGTGTGAGCACCAGGAAGGCAGGGCCCCCGTCGGCTTGTCCCTCCTGTGACCTCCGAGCCTGCCTGGGGCCGGGCCCATGGGAGCCCTGCGCATCCCCTCACGGGCGCCCACCACGCCGCCCCGTCCCCTTCTCTTCCCAGACCGTCCGCGTTCTGACATGCCTTGTACTCCTTGCAGCTCGCAAGGCGGACCCTCGGTCCCATTACACAGACGAGGACTCCTGCGTCTCCGGTGAGGCCCCCCGAGCCCCGCGGCCCGAGTCAGCGCGGGAACCTGTGAGGAGCCCAGGCAGACCTACACGCCCGGGGCCCCTCTCCTTCCCTGTCCGCTTCCGCGGCCTGCACGCCCTCGCCACCCCGCGCGTCTGCCCGGCCCGGCCCCGGCCGCGGGGGCCCTGCAGGCCTTACCACAGGAGCTGCAGCTGGCAGCTAGGGCGCCCGAGCCCGTCGCAGAGCAGCCGCACGCCGGCGTCCTCCAGCTCGTTCTGCTGCAGATCGAGCTCGGTCAGGCTGGGGCTGGCGCTGAGCACGCAGGCCAGGGCCAGGCAGCATCTGGACGTGAGGCCGCAGCCGACCAGCCTGCGGAGAGACGCGCCCGGGCCCGCCCCCGTCAGCCTCCCGGGCCCCCTCTCCTGGGGTCGCCGCAGGCTGGTTTCCCTTTCTGGCACCCGTGGCCCCGAGGAGGTTCTGGGGCCTCCTGTGCGCCCATGAGATTCCTCCGAATGCCTCCCGGCCGCCATTGTAGCCCCATTGACTCATCTGCCCAGGGTCCCCTTGCACGGGGGTCTCGGCGCTAGCCACGCCGACCCTGCCGGGCGCCCAGACCGGCCGACACGGGAGCCCTGGGGGAGTGAGGGGTTTCCTTCCTGCTCTGTCCCCCCGGCGCCCGGCTTCCGTCCGCCCCACGGACCTAGGGCAGCTCCCGCGCCCCCTCCCCGGCCCACCCCCACGAGCGGTCAGTGAGGACGATCACCGCAGCCGGCGGAGCCTGCAGCTCAGCTGGCTCAGCCCGTTGCAAAGGTGCTGGACTCCTACGTCCCGGAGCGGGTTGAAGCTCAGCTCCAGCTCGGTCAGCGTCTGGCTGGCACCCAGCACCAAGGCAAGGTCTAGGCAGCCCTCATCTGTGAGGCCGCAGCACGCCAACCTGTGGGAGACACACGCCCGTCGATTCCAGAGACCCCCGCCAACGTCCGGCCGCCTCCCGGCGCTCAGCTCCCGTGCAGCCCCTTTGCCTCCCTTCTGTCCCCCAGGCGGCCCAGGGCTCTCCCCTCACACCCTCCTGCTCTTTCTGGAACCCCCTCTTCCAGAGCACCAGCTCCTTCCCCTTGCCTAAGTAATACGCTCAATTCAACATTCCCCGCAAAGCAGAACACGCTGGGATCCTCGACCCCCGCCCGCACCCCCTCTTACGGGAGCGGCTCAGGACTTTGCTGGAGCGTCTTAGATGGTCCCGCCTCCAAAGGCAACAAAGCTGGGCGCTCTCCCCGTGTTTCCAGCGAGGGGAGCGAGTCCCATCGGCCTGACCTAGCCTTGGTGCTCTTGGAGGCACACCCCTTCTTTTCATGACATGACCCCAGTGAGCCGGCACGAGCCAGCTCCGGGCTTTCCTGACAGAGGGGTCCTGCTGGTGCTGACTGTCCTCGCCGGGTTCCCGTCTCGGCTCTCCCGTTTCTGGCTGTGGAAATTGGGGCAAGCCCGTTGACCTCTCTGAGCCTCAGTTCTTATCGTCTGGGAAACAGAAATGGTTGTCCCCGTCCTGAAGATCCCAGAAGACACGGAGCTTATGGAGTTCTCTACCCGCGTGAGGGGTCCGTGGAAGATGGATGTCTTCCCCCCAGGGTGTGAGGTCGGGTTTCTGAGTCCCTTTAAGAAGACTTTCTGCCAGACCCAGGCAACTCTCCTTGCAATGGTTTTGGGAGGGGACCCAGGAAGTCACAACACAAGGCTGGATTTGCCTTCTTACTCCGTCGGCTCCTCTTTCTCTCCGTCCCCCACCTCCCCTCTCGGCTTCCTTTTTTTCACTTCCCTTGGAATCTCGCTTAGATTCCATGATCCGTCATCACCAACATCCTAAAGGGGACCTTCCGTCACATCCTTCTGGCTGACCCCAAGCTCCGCCATCTTCCTGCTCCCGAACCCAATCCCCGCCCCTGCCTGGGTCACAGGACCGGTGAGGCCATTGGGAACCACGACCATGAGCCTTGGCAATGCCTGGCAGGTGGAAACCCCCCACTTTACGATGCCCACTTCCGAATGGTGTCTTCCCCGAAGCTCTACCGCCAACACTCACACTCTCAGCACACAATTCGACTCCTACCTCACGGAGAAAAATGGAGCCATCACACGGAAACCCCGCAGCATCCCACAGTCCAACCTGTGTGCCTCCATGCCTACCTCCCTGTGTCCCATCCCTGCCTGCCTTCCTGGTACAGTAGAGGACGTGCTCCCTCCCCCTCCTCTCTCAGCCGCTGTTCTCCTTCTTGTATCTTTCATCATCGAATTTCAAATTTAGGTCTTTACCTTCTTCTTAAGTGCAAGCAACTGGTCAAACACCCCCCCCCCCACACACACACCCCCCTTTAGCTGGTCCCACGTTTCCCTCTGCTTTAACTCTTTCCTCTTCTTTCCCGCCCAAGTCTTGGTATTGTGGTCTCATTTTCCGCCTCTGTCTCCCTCCGCTTCGTCCATCCCAGTCTGGATGCTGGCCCCTCACGTGACAGAAGCTGTTCCTGCTAAGATCACCCATGACCACCCTACCACTAATCCAACGGTGGACGGTTTTCAGCCCTTGCTTTACTTGGTTTCCCAGCAGCAGTGGCCCCTTCTGGCCACACCGTCCTTGGAACCCTCTGCTCCTTTGGGCTCCATGGAGCACACTCTCCTGGTGTTCTTCCCACCTCCCTGGCCGCTCTTTCTCAGTCTTCTTTCCTTTTCCTGAGCTTTCCTTTTCCTGAGCAGTAAACATTGGGGGGATTCCCCGACGCTTGAAATGCAGTCTTATCTTTGCATATGAATTTTAGGATCAGCTTGATCACTTCTGCAAGAAAGGCAGCTATGATTTTGATAGGGATTGAATGGAATCTGTGTGGTAGTTTGGGGAGTGTCGCCATCATAAGGATATTAATTTTTCCGATCCATGAACATGGGATGCCTTTCCACTACTTAAGTTATCAATCATTTAATTTCTTTTAATCATGTTTCGTCATTTCCAGTATATAAGCCTTGCTCTTCTTCGGCTAAATTTACAATTTACTCCTAAGTATTTCATTCTTTTTGATGCTATTGTAAGTGGACTTGTTTCCTTAATTTTGCTTTTGGATTGCTCATTGCTAGTGTGCAGAAGTACAACCGATTTTTGTATGCTGACCTCATATCCTAAAATCTCGGGGAACGCGTCCATTAGTTCTAATGGCTATTTCCGTGGATTCTTTATGATTTTCTACATGTAAGATTATGCTATCTCCGAAGAGAGATTGTCTCACCCCTTCCTTTCTAACCTGGAAGCATTTACTTCATTTTCTTGCCTCCTTGCCCCGGATAGACCCTCCGGGACAATGTTGAACAGAAGTGCCCTCGGCTTGCATCTCAGATCTCCTGCCCATCCCTGCTTCAGAGCAGGACCCAGCTCAGACTCACCGCAGGGTCTCCAGACGGCAGCAAGGGAACCTCAGGGTCTCACAGAGACCCTGTATCACCGTGTTGCTCAGGCAGTTTCCACTCAGGTCCAGCTCCTTCAGGTTTCCCGTGGCCCGGAGAGTGAAAAAGAGAACCCCCCAGCATGCATCTGTGACCAGGACCCCGCTGAGCCTGAAGGAGGGGGAGAGGGACAGGAGAGGCGGGAGCTGTGTGGGCAGCGTCTGAGGTACACAGCCCTGCAGAGACCTGTGCGGCTCTGCCCCTCAGAGTGCCAAGCCCAGGACCGGCCGAGCACCCTCCCCGACGGCTCCTCTGCCCCCCGCACCCCTGGGCGGCAGGCCCCTCCTGTGTGCTTCCTCATTCTGCAGCCCTTGCCGCCCCACCCTGAAGTGTTCGTTTCGTGTGTCTGTGTCTGTCCTCGTCTGGGAGTTCCCGGAGGGCAAGTGTTTTTCATCTTTTTTTTTATCTGCAATGCCCAGCAGAGATCTTGGTGCAGAGGAAGAGCTGGGCGAGCCTTCCTCCCTTCAATGCGAGACACCTGTGTTCCTTTGGTGCATTCTGGAATCCCGGTGCCCAGAAAGGAAAGGAGGGAGGGGAGGAGGGAGCGGAGGCTGGGAGAGGCGGTTTGAGGATGACACGCGAGGGGGATGGTATATGTGACCATGTGGACTGCTGTCCGGGTTGGCTTGCTTGGGACCCCTGCCCTGCCGAGGATGGAGAGGGTCCCCGGGAGCAAGCGCCGGAGGACAGTGTCTCGGGACGGAGGACGGTGGGCTTCATCTGGGGGTATTAGAGCTGACTCGCTGCCCCCATAATTCGCACTCAGTTACCGTTTCCGTTCTCACACACGGCCTTAGCGATCTCACCTACGTCCGAGGCTTCAGCAGCTCGGACTCTAACCTGGGTTCCAGACTGCCATCCCCACCCTGAGGCCCGAAGCACCTTGACTTGATGCGTCTCAACGTGCCCCCCACTCAGGTAGTCTTCCCCCCGGGTCTGCAGAGCCGTGCAGGGGCGAGGAGCAGAGGTCCCGAAGCCAGCTCGCCGAGCCTCGCCAGCACCCTCAGCTGCAAAAGGAAGGCAGCGAGAGACCCTCTTGCAGAGGGTTTTGTGAGGATCGAGCACCCCCAAAGCCTTAGCTTCAAAGCTTTAACAGCCCCCGGAGGGCCAATGCTACGACATGCCTCCCCCCAAACCGTCATTTGAAATCCTAATTATTTAAATTCCTTTTACGCTTACTTCGTGTTGTGGAATTCGAACCATAAATTCTCAACTTTTTGTTTCAGCCGACATTTGCCGTCCTTAATCAGAGGGGCTCTCACAAGAAACAGTTAGACATTTATTATTCCAAGCGTGCAATTCTTAATTACCAGCTGAATGCCTGGAAGCTGCCTGTTCCTACCATGTTGTTCTGCTCCTCTGCTCCCTTCCTCCAACCTCTGGCCAGTCTTCCATTTTTTTCCCGACTGCCTTGTTTGTTCATGTGGCCCTTACTGCTCCCTCTGTCTTGCCTTCCCGGCTCAGCGCCTTTCAAATCTCCCGCCCTGCGCGGCAGCCGGAGCCTCTGACTTCCCACGGGACTCTCTCCATTTGCCACCGCCCCTGTTCCTTCCACAGCCATGCACAGGGAGAAGCACCCTGCGTGCCCGGGAATAGAGAGATGGTCCAACCAGTCGTGGCGCCTTCCCCATGCGATACCGTGCGGTCATTCAGAAGGAGGCCGTGCCGGGCTCCCGCCTTACACGGGGGAGACGGCCTCGGCATAAAGATCAAGACCTGGGCACCTGACCGGCTCATTCGGTGGAGAGCGTGACTCTTGATCTTGGGGTCGTGAGTTTGAGCCCCATGTTGGGGGTAGAGCTTACTTGAAAAATAAAGATAGAGACAATAAAATAAAATGGACAGCATGGTTCGGCTCTGCCAAAGAAAGGTGCGTAGAGGAAAGACTGCGGGGTAGACTCTGATCCTTACGATGGTCACTCCGAGTGACAGAGTGCTCGCCCATGTTGCTTTTCATCGGTTTGCCTACGAACATATCGTAACGTCCTGCAGTCAACACGAACTTTATCGCAAAAAGAAAAAAACGTAAAAAAGTCAGGAAATAGAAGCCCCGAGTCCAACATTTCTTCCTCTGGGACCCTTTCTTTATCCTCTCTACTCGTGTGCTCCCTCCCTTCCCCAGGGTCCGGCTGAGCCCTGCCCGTGCCTCTGTCCCCATGGGCACTGCTCTCTATTCTAATTATGGGACGGACATCCGTCTTCTCCCTCAGATTTCGAGTTCCTCGAGGGCAGAATTGTGTTTTATTAGTCTGTGATTGCATAGCAAAGAGCCTAGCATAAAATTAGTTCTTAATACGTGTTTATGGGATGAATCATCCCGGTACTGAGCGATCAGTAGGGCGACTGGGCTGGGGGGACCCGGATAGGGAAGTTCACGGCGTTGCCGGGTTGGACGATGGTTAGAACAAGCTGCTCCCTCAGCTCAAACGGGATGGGTTTCAGGCGGAGTGATAGTGCCTCACGGGCACAAACAAGGAAGCGTTTTTCAGGGAAAAATAGAGACTCTCTTGCAGGCACACACATTCTCAGGTGCTGGGGGAGGGTATGTCTCGGGGCCAATGGCATTTTCAACAGCCATCCGGGCGTTGCCTGATGCAGCTGAGCGAGTAGTTTCTCCAAAAGAGAGAGAGAGAGCGAGAAGTCAGGCTAGCGTGGGGGCGGGAACATGCCTGGGAGGGAAGGTGGCAGGTGTCACAGACAGAGGATGGGGAAAGCACAGAGGGCCCGCCCAGAGGCAGGCAGCTGCACAGGATCCTAAGTAGATAGGGAACCGGGGGTCAGATTTGGCCGTTAGAAGTCACTGGGGACCTCGTTCCTCTAGTCCCCGGTGCCCAGCAGAGTGGGACCCACGGAGGGGCTGGCGAGCGGGGTGTGGGGTACTCACAGAGCCGTACTGGGGGATCTCCACGCGTGTCCGTGCTGCCTGCCCTCATTCAGCTGAAGCTTCTTCACGTTGCAGAATTTAATGCAGAACATGAACACCAGGAGCTCCAGGCCCGTGTGGACGCGCATCCTCGCCTCGTGGAAATGGGCCATCGTGGCGGTCAGGAAGCCCTTGTCCTGAAGCTCGTACAAACAGCGGAGCATCGGCAGAGAGCACTGCTGCAGAAGGGCCGGCTGGTCCCACACCTCCTCCTTGACCTGCTGCAACAGCTCCCGTCTCCTGTCCCCGGGCACCTTGCCCTGGAAGACCGCCTCTATCTCCCGCTCCACCTGCTCGCTCAGAAGTCCCAACACGAAATACGTGGTTGGTGCCGTAAACGGTCGAAGCCTCCCCCGTGCCATGCCTGGGCTTTCCAGCCCTCTGCCGCTGTCGAGAGGATCGCCTTTCTTGTCCTCACCCCCCAGCACGCAGGACACCGCTGCGAAGAACTCTTGGAGGTACCGGTGAGTAAAGCGGTAGCTCAGGGAGGAGGGATGCTTCTGAAGAATGCCTGTCTTTACGAGAGCGGAGATGGTAGCCTCCTTCAATGTCTGCTTCCTGAGATTCTCCTGCAGGAGCAAGCTCTTTCCCTGGCCGACGGCCCGGGCGGCCAGCGCGCAGAGGCCCCGCAGCTGAGCCCCAAGCGGCCGGGCCGGCAGAGCCCGGGAAAGGTAGTGCAGACAGAGGGCGGTGGCGGTCTGGGAGGCCAGCCCGGGTGCCTCTCCCTGCTCCAGCTGCTTCTGCAGGCAGGCGCACACCAGCCAGGACACCAAGGGCACGAGGCACATGGTCCACAGTGCTCGGTTTGACTCAACCGAGCGAAAGGCTCTGTCTGCTTCGCGTTCGCTCTTGAAAAATTTGTAGAAATATTCCTTCCGGCCGGACTCGGAGAACCCCAGGACCTTCACCCACGTCAGCGGCTCCTCGGGGAGAGCGATGCGCTGCACGGCCGGGGTCCGCGCCGTGATCAGCAGAGACGCCTCGGGGAGGAGGGTTCTCCGCAGCAGCCCGCCCAGCAGGGTCTCCAGCCGCTGCCGCCGGTTCCAGGACAGACGGACCTCCGGGCTCCGCTCCCTCAGGAGCTGTTCGAGCTCATCCACATCGTCGAGGATGAAGAGCAGCCGTCCCGGCTGAGACAGGGTCTGCTCGGTGGGGACCGTGGGGCCAGCCCAGCCCTTCGTGATGAGCTCCTGGAGACTCATCGTCCCGCACTGGGCCAGCTCCCTGCAGCTCAGGTAGAAGACGCGCTCGAAGCGGTCCGCGAAGAGCCGGCCTTCCTCCCAGCGCCTCCTCACCTGCCTGGCCACCACCGACTTCCCGACTCCGGCGCCCCCATGCAGGATGACCGTCCGGGGTCCTTCCTGGGCTCGCCGGCCCGGCCCAAACAGGTCTTTGACCTCAATCAAGTGTCCCTGCTTCTCCACCGCTCCCTCGTGCCAGCTCCCCTTGCTTACCCCCTTGCTCCGCCGATGCCAATCTTGCCCCTTGGGGGGAGACTGATGGAGGAGCAGCAGCTCTACGAATTCTTGGGGCAAATCCTCATTTCCCCATGACTCTGTGCGGCAGGGCCTCTTTCTCTTGGGGTGCTGGGTTCTTTCTCCGATTCCTACGCAAGGGAGGGAAAGATGGGACATGACGGTATAGGAGGCATCTGCTCCACTCATTCATTCACTCACTCGACAACCGTCTGAGGCACCCACTCCAAGCCACGTGCAGTGCTGGCCGCCAATGCCGGCACGTTCTTGCCATTGCCGTGGGAGGAGCGTGGGCTGCGGGCAGAAAATCCCAGCTCGCCCTGACTTGACCGAGCCATGCTCCCTGCCGACTTTCCTCCGCGCTGCAAATTGTCGTCAAGGGCTTACTCTGTGCCCGGGGCCACTCTGGAGGCTGACGACAAAGGGCGATGAGACACACAACACAGCTCTGCTCTCATTAAGCCCGTGGCCTGAGCCATTCGCCCCACCGGGCCTCGGTTTCCTCGCCTGTAAACTGGGGATCACGATGTCTCCTCATAGGAGGTCAGCGAGGAGTGAAGGAGATGACCTTGACCTCAGCGCCCACCACGGAAGCACAGGCCAAGGATGCCCTTCTGCCCGCACCTGTGCTTGTCCGTCTGAGGGCCGTCTCCAGGAGGAGCCCTCGGCCAACGGCAGATGGCGGTCCCCTGCCCCCAGGAGGGGCAGCTCTGCGGTTCACTACACCGCCTCCCACAGATTCCAGAAACATCGAATCTCAGTTTCTCACCGGCAGGTTACATTGTCTCCCATTGTGTGTCACATTACTGTTACATGGTGTGTGTCCGCCTGCGGTGCCAAGAGAGGGCTTAGCTCTCGGCGCCACCTTCTCCGGAACATTCTGGTTCTCTTCGATCTGTTAGTGCTCCCACAGACCTAAATCCTCTTTTTTCAGTTATTCTCTAAAAGTCCTCCCCCTGCCGCCAGTGCCTCTAGCATTATGCTTAGCCAACACGGGTCCAGTCCGGCGGGCCGCCCGTTGTAAAACCTATAACTGAGCATGGTTGTTGCGTTTTTTACACAGTTGAAAAAAATAAAAAGAAGACTATTTCGCAGCACGTGAACGTCATCTAAAATTCAGAATTTAGCGTCCATGAATATAGCTTCACGGTCTCACGGCCGTGCCTACTGGTTGGGATATTGCGGATGGCTGCTTTCGGGCTACGCTGGAGAGTAAAGTATTGGCCATCCGGGCCAGGGGGCCCAAAATAGTCACTGTCTTTTCCTGGACACAAAAAATCTGCCTACTTTTACGCTCTCTATATCAAAATGCATACCATGCAGGTTTTGCACTTGCTGTGAAACTGTTGTTGAGATATTATTTTATTCAAGTTTCCCAGCTGAGGAAGTCCCTTAGAATTTAGAATTGGGGGGGATTGACATTGGCGAGATGGGGAGTAGGAGATACCAGTATTCGTCCTCCATCACACACACACACACACACACACGCACATTAGATAGCTTTTCATGACTGCAAATAGCTTCAGGAGGACTCAAGAGTTCAATTAAGGACCTACAGCAACACGATGCAGAAAAAACAACACATAAAAAGGATTGCTGGGGAGAGCAGCCTAGATAGACGTCTGGGGAAGTCCGGGGCCAACGAAGAAGGGTGAGGGCTGCAAGTGTCAGCCATGCGACAGGGGCCATTGTGGTCCCGAGGGGTCTGCGCTGGAGGGAACCAGTAGTCCTTGCTGCCGAAGACCTCAGTGGCCCTACTGTGGACTCCCAGCAGGTTTCATAGGAGAGGACCCATAACGTTGTCTCTGTGGGCGCTAGTGGCCTGCTGCACAGTGGACGCCAGCAGCTTCTGCCACTGAGGAAACCGACAGCCCTCCCCACCGTGGACTCCTCAGTGGGGAGATGATGCTGTGCCCCCTTCCCGAAGTGGTGCATGGCCCCGGGGCCAAGGTTGCCAGCTTCCCCAACTCCGTACGTGCCCTAGACCCCAGAGCTCTGGAGGCTCTGTGCACACCCACGCTTTAGCCCCCAGCGCTGTGGTTACTCTGGGCACCTGGGCATCAGATCCCGGCACTCCGCTGTGCGGGGGCCTGCAAGCTGGAGCCGGTGCCGAAAGGGATCCCCTTGGCCGTGATATCCCCGGGGACAGAATAAGAGAGCAGGAGGGCCCCAGCAGCCTTGGCTGGTGACCACCCCCTTCCCCAGCCTGGGCCCTCCCATCCACCCACAGATGAAGACCTTTCCAGACCAAAAGCAGTCTATAAAGTCTGGAAGACGTGACTGCTCCATCCAACGCACAGATGTGAACACAAAGCTGCAAGAAACATGAGATGATAAGGAAACATGACAGCCCAGAGGAACACCACACTTTTCGAGCAATGAACCCGCCCCCACCCCAAATGGAAATCTGTGAACTATTAAAGAATTCCAAATAATTCTTTCAAGGAAGCTCAGAAGGGCTACATGAAAACACAGGTAGACAACTCGATGAAGCCAGGAAAACAATACACGAACAAAACAAGAAGTTCAACAGAGAGACAGAAATCATAAAAAAGAAACAAGTAGAAATTCTGGAGCTAAAGAATACAATGAATGAAATGAAAAAAACAAACAAACCATGCAACAGAAAGCATCAATAGCACAGGTGATCAAGCAGAGGAAAGAACATGTAAACTTGGAGCAGGTCACTTGTGACCATCCAGTCAGAGGAGAAAAAGGAAAAATGCATAAAAAAGAGCAAAGAAAGCCAATGTGAATTATGGACGCCATGAAACAAAGTATTATTTGCATTGGGAGGCCCAGAAGGACAAGAGAAAGAAAAAGGGACAGAAAGCTTATTGAAGAGATAATGGCTGAAGATTTCCCACAGCTGGGAAAACGATCCGGACATCCAGGTACATGAAGCTCATAGATCTCCATACAGATTAAACCCAAAGGGGATTTCGCTTATATAAATTATAATAAAACTGTAAACAACAACAACAACAACGTAAAGATGGACAATTTTGAAAGGAGCAGAGGAAAAACAAAAAGACAAGTCATACCAGGAACTCCCATAAGGCTGTCAGCAGATTTCCCAGAAGTGAAACTTTGCAGGCCAGGACAGAGTGGGTGGATATATTTATTCAAAGTGTTCAAAGAAAAAAAAAAACTGCCAACCCAAAAGTACTGGACCTAGCAAAGCAGTTCTTCAGAAATGATAGCGAGATACTTTCCTAGATAAACAAAAGCTCATCACCACTAGGCCTGATTTGTAAGAAATGCTAAAGGGGGTTCTTCAAGCTGAAATGAAAGGATGCTAATTAGTAACATGAAAATACACGAAAGTGTAACTCACTGGGGAAGGTAAGTGTATAGTGAGATTCAGAATGCTCTTAATACTGTAACGGTGGTGTGTAAAACACTGAACTCTAGCACAAAGGCTAAAAGACAAAAGTCTCATTTCAGCCTTCAGGACACACTTAAGCTAAAGTGAAGGGATGGAAAAAGATATTCCAAGCAAACGGAAATCAAAAGAGAGCAGAGGTAGCTACACTTACATTAGACAGAATAGACTTTAAGTCAAAACATGTAATACGAGAAAAAGAAGGTAATTATATAATAATGAAGGGGTCAATTCATCAGGATGTTCTCACACCCAAATTTATCAAGCAAATATTAACAGATCAGTAGGCAGAAATAGACAGCAACAGAATAATAGTAGGGGACTTCTAATACCCCACTTTCAATAATGGAGAGGTGATCCAGACAGAACATCGGTAGGGAACTTCTGGACTCGAACCACATGTTAGACCAAACAGAACATACAGAACCTTCCATCCAATAGCAGCAGAATGCATGTTCTCAAAAGCACATAGAATCTTCTCTAGGACAGATCGTATAATAAGCCTCAAGAAGTCTGAGAAACTGAAATCATCTCAAGTATTTTTTTCTAACCACAATGATATGAAACTAGAAATTGCTACCATGAAGAAACTGGGAAGATTTATAAATAAGTGGAGATTAAGCAACTCTCTCAAACAATCAATGGGTTATAAGAACAAATTAAAATTAAAAAACAAACAAACAAAAATCTTGAGACAAATGAAAGTCAAAACACAGCGTACCAAAACATATCCCCAGGGGCAGATTAAGAGATCACAAGATCTGCAGCAAAAGTTATTCTAAGAGGGAATTTTATAGTGATGCGTGCCTACATAAAGAAGAATGAAAGATCGCAAACAAACAGCCCAACTTTAGACTATAAGGAACTAGAGAAAGGAGAACAAAGCCCAAAATTAACAGAAGGAAGGAAATAACAAAGATCAGAGCAGAAATAAACGAGAGGCTAGAAAAACAAAAGTCAAACCAAACTAAAAGCTGAGTTTTTCAAAAAAGATGAGTTTTTCAAAAAAGATGAACAAAATTGACAAACCTTTAGCTCCACTAAGAAAAAAAGAGAAAAGACTCAAGTGAATAAAATTAATTACAAATGAAATTGAGGAGACACAGAATCATGAGACTGCTTTGAATAATCAGATGTCGACAAACTGGACAATCTAGAAGAAATGGGTAAATCCCTAGAGACACACGACCTATGAAGACTGAATCATGAAGGAATAGGAAAACTTAACAGACTTAGAATTAGTAAGGGAACTGAAGCTGTAATTAAGAATCTCCCAACAAAGAGCGCCCAGAACCAGATGTCTCCCTTGATAAATTCTACAAAATATTTAAAGAATTAAATCCAATCCTTCTCATACTCTTCCAATGGAAGAGTAGGTAGCCACTTCCCAAGTCACGTTATGAGGCCAGTTTTGCCCTGATAACAAGGTCAGGCGAGAATGCTACGAAAAGAGAAAATTACAGCCCAATATCCCTGATGAACGTACATACAAAATCTTCGACGAAATACTAGCAAACCAAATTCAACAGCACAAGGATCATATACCATGACCAAGGGGGATTTATGTCTGGGATGCAAAGATGGATCGACACAGGCAAATCAATAAACGTGATATACCACATCAATAGAATCAAGGATAAAAATCATACGATCATCTCAGTAGATGCAGAAAAAGCAGTTGTCAAAATTCAACCTCTTCTTTCACGATAAAAACTTTCAACAAATTGGGTATAGAAGGAACATACTTGGTACGGCAGAGGCCATATATGAGAAGCACATCACACTCAATGACAACAGGCTAAACCTTTTCCTCCGAGATCAAGAACAAGAAAAGGATGCCCAGTCTCACCACTTCTTTCTCTCTCTCTTTTTCTTTCTTTCTTTCTTTCTTTCTTTCTTTCTTTCTTTCTTTCTTTCTTTCTTTCTTTCTTTCTTTCTTTCTTTCTTTCTTCCTTCCTTCCTTCCTTCCTTTCTTCCTTCCTTCCTTCCCTCCTTCCCTCCTTCCCTCCTTCCCTCCTTCCCTCCTTCCCTCCTTCCCTCCTTTCTTTCTTTCTTTCTTTCTTTCTTTCTTTCTTTCTTTCTTTCTTTCTTTCTTTCTTTCTTTCTTTCTTTCTTTCTTTCTCTTATTTATTTTGGGGAGGGGGAGGGAGAGGGAGAGAGAGAATCTCAAGCAGACTCCCTCCTGAGCACAAAGCCCAATGTGGGGCTTGATCTCACAACCCTGAGATCTTGACCTGAGCTGGAATTAAGAGTCAAATGCCTAATCGACAGAGCCACCCAGGTGCCCCCTCACCACTTCTTTTTAACATGTTACTGGAAGTCCCGGTCAGAGCGATTAGGCAAGCAAAAAATTAAAAGGGATCCAAATCATTAAGAAAGAAGTAAAATTGTTTCTGTTTGCAGGTGGCATGATCTTACAGATAGAAAACCCTAAAGACTCCACCAAAACCTAAGTTCTGAGGGTCTAATGTACAGAATGGTGACTATAGTTAAGATTAGTGCAGCTCATATTGGAAATTTGTGCAGAGAGTAGATCTCAAGGGTTCTCGCCACACACACACACACACACACACACACACACAGGTATGCGAGGTGATGCGTGTGTTAATTAACTTGATTGTGGTGATCATTTCACAATGCATAGGTTTATCAAATCGTCACTTCACACACTGTAAATCTGATTCTATTTGACAAATACACTCTAATAAAGCTGGAGAAAACAAAGAATTTACAATCAGGAAAAAAATGTGTTTCTTTTGATTTGGTCTTTTCTATCGAGTAACAGGTATTGTGTAGCCCTATTACATTTCCCTTTTTGCCTTGGTTGCTAGGATGCTCAAAATCAATAATTAACTATTTGCCAGTAATTGGTCCTCACGGCTTTCATCCTTGCTTTGTTTTAAGGTTATTGCATTTGTATGTTTCTGTAAAATGTTCTCTAATCCTTTCTTCTTTCTTTCTTTCTCCCCTCCCTCCCTCCTTTCCTTCCTTCCTTCCTTCTTTCCTTCCTTCCTTCCTACCTTCCTACCCTCCTTCTTTCTATCCTTCCCTCCCTCCTCCCTTTCTTCCATTCTCCCTCCTTCCCTTCCTTTTGTTCCTTCCTTCCTTCCTTCCTTCCTTCCTCTTCTGAATAGAAGGCAATGTAACTTATTAAGTCAATCGATACATTTTCAGCCTGGGCCACACACATTTCAGGACCCCGAATTCCACAAGTTCACTCCTACCTGGGTGTGGAAAGAATCCTTTTCCCTTAACATCCCTCAGATTTCAAGGGTGCATCTCTGAGCATTAAGGTCGGTTCTAAAGGTATGGCTGGGAGTAGCTAAGACCCTGGGTGGCATGGGGGGCCTGCGAGCCTTTGACTGTCCTTGTCGCCCACACGGCAGAGGGAGCATGATGTGGGGGGGTTAAAGGTGTGGATTCTGGCATCAGGGAGAACACAGAAGCTGAAATCCACCCCTGCCTCCAGGAACCGTGCGATCTTACCTCCCTGAGTCCTGTTTTTCTCATCTCTACGATGGGGTGATAAGAGTCTCAGCCCCATGGAGGGAGGGGCTGTGATATTTGAGCAGCCGTGCAAGAACCGCAGTGAGCACAGAGCCTGATGTGCTTCCCGCACTAGGGAAAGAACCTGCATTGTAATTTCCAAGAGCCGCCTAGAAACGGTGGCTTGGCCCGATGGAGGGATGCCAGGCAGCGGGCTGGTTTCCGGAGAGGGGTTCCGGATCCGCTTGAGATCACCTGGCCCCCGCCCGTGCCGCAGCCCCGCCCACCCCTCTCCAGAGCTCGGCAGGGCCCTCACCTGTACTGTGCTGGCCGGACGCTTCGGCCACAGGCCACCCAGCCCTGGGAGCCTCCTGCTTTCCGGGCTCGGGGCTGGGCTGCGGTGGGGGCTCCCAGTCCCCCAGGACTGCGGTGGACGTGGGAGCACTGGGCGACTCCTGGAGTGGCGACTCTTGGTCTGGGGAGCTTGGAGGGACTTGGTAAAAGGGCGAGGAAAGGTCTCCTGGGGGGAAAGACAGGAAGGAAATTGCCAAATACTGAGCGTCCCTCGTATGTCAAGACCCTCCATTCTGAGCTCTCACTACAATCCCTTGGGGTGAGTGTTGCTAATCCCGATTTAAAACCATAAAGATGAAAAAGAACCCACCTATCCTTTCGAGGTCGTCTTCTGTTTCCCCCATCCCTCCAGCCACAGCCAACCACGAACCTTCTTTCGACCTCTCTAGATTTGCGCATCCCGGGCATCCCACGTAAAGAGAATTTCGTGCTCTAGGGTCATTTTCACTGGCTTCTTTGACTTACCGTGTGTGCAAGCATTAATCATGCTGTGGCTTATATTAGTACTTCATTCCTTCATTGGAAAATAATTTCTGTGTATGTAGCAACTGTATTTTATTGATCCATCAGTGGATACACATTTGGGTTGTTGATGCTTTTTGCCTTTGATGAGTAACGGTACGATGAAAATTCACGTACACGTTTTTGCGTGAAGGTATGTTTTCATTTCTCTCGGGAGTGGGTAAGGCGGTGTTTTTTTTAGAGGATGTGGGTAAGGTGTCGTTTTTTTAGAGGGTGGTGAAAACCTTCTAACACTGATGGCGGCAAACCACTGAGTTGGACGCTTTAAATGGGTGAATTCTATCTCGATAAAACTATTGCCAAAAAGAATCATAAAGACAGAGACGCAGTTTTATCTTCTCAGTAGCTGGCCTGGGATTTCCTTCCGGCGAGAACGTCTGTTCGCTAGAGAGATGCTGAGAAGCCACTTGGCGGGGACAGGAGCCTCATTTCTAGGGCAAGTAGTTACCAGGCAGCATCTTAACACGGGGCCAGCAAGTTGGGACAGGGTGGCTGGTCATCACAGGGCAGAAGCAGTGGGACCGGGTACTGCATGGGGGAGGGGGAGCGCCAGGGAGATGGATGCTGGCAGGGGCACCAGAGGGGCCTTTGTGGGGGGACATGGGACTGGTCTAACCCCCTTCCGCACCGTTCGTCAGTAGAGCTGCACTGGGAAGCGTGAAGGCTCAGAAGGGGCAGTGGGGACACAGCGGGGATGAAGTGACCTGCTTCAGTCACACAGAAAGCAGGTGAGGTCAGGGGGAACGAGGGCAGTGGAGCTCGAGCTCGGGAGAGGAGAGGGGTGCTGGGCACCAGGGGGAGGGAAAGCAGAGGGACTGCGAGATTAGCAACGGGGACTTCCACAGAGCGGCAGCAGGAACGGCTGGTTCCAGGTTCCAAATGCTGCATGAGCGTGGACCAGCCCTTCCACACCGGGTGGAGGGGGCCTCTCAGAGCCGGGACGAGAAGGGGAAGAGGCAGGTGTGGTTAAGGTCTGCAGCCTGGGTAGGAGCTCCTGGATGGGGCAGTCAGCTGAGCTTGACTCTCCGATGACTCTCTTGGCTCAGGTCATGATCTCAGGGTTGTTAGCTCGAGCCCCGGGTCGGGCTCCATGCTCAGTGCAGTGTCTACTCGAGATTCTTACCCTCTGCTCCTCACCTCTCCACCCTCCCTTCTTAAAATAAATAAATCTTAAAAAAAAAAAAAAAAGATCGTTGGCCTGGGTGACTGGGGATGGTGGAAGTCGAAATAAGACAAGTCAGGAGAGGGGACCACAGGGGGCTGAGGAATGTGCCTGCCCTTCTCTTGGGGCTCATCTGGAGAGCAGAGGTCAGAAAGCCCCAAGGAGGAACTTGGAACTTTGTGAACCACGCTGGCCCTGAGGATCCTCGGAGTCCACCGAGATAACCCGCTGAGCTCTGCCTGGGCAAAGGCCGCGTTGCACCGGAGCCCGGGCACGGTAATGTGCCGCCCGGCCCGCCTGGGTCTCCTGTGTCCATCTCTCGCTTCGTACAGGCTGTCACCTCAGCGCTGGAACCTTCCAGAAGATCGTTTCCAGGCTGCCTGCCTCCGCCACCCCAGCCTGGCTCCCCTGTCTTGCGGCCTTCCCCTCCCCTCCACGCAGAGCCCCACGCAGCCCCAGGCTCACCTGGATGGAACCCGCGCGAGGTCTCAGGGCCCGCATGGCCAGGCTTACGGTTCCGTTGGATGCGTCCAGATGTGTCCGGCGGCTGTCCCGACCTCCTCGTCTCTGGGTCCCGGACAAACCTCAGCACCTTGGTGGAGGTGGGCCCGCTGGGGGACTGCACGCTGGGTGCACTCGGGGAGTGGGGGAACGGGGGGCGCTTGGCTGAGGGAAGCAGACAGATGGGGGAGCTTGTCTTCAGGAGGGGCAGGACCTGGGGGCCGAGGCCGAGTTTCTGCACACGGAGCAGCTCTGTCGTCTCCACCAGGGGAGGCCTGGAGAGGCCAGAGACGCCGTGAGCCTCAGGGACCAGCTTTCTGGAGGGCTCACTAGGTGTCGGGCTCTGTGCTAAACGGTTCCCGTGGGAGATTTTGGAAGATTTCGTAGCTGCAAAGATCAGCTTTCTGGAGGGCTCACTAGGTGTCGGGCTCTGTGCTAAACGTTTCCCGTGGGAGATTTTGGAAGATTTCGTAGCTGCAAAGATCAGCTTTCTGGAGGGCTCACTAGGTGTCGGGCTCTGTGCTAAACGTTTCCCGTGGGAGATTTTGGAAGATTTCGCGAACATTCTCACAGTCCGAACAGGCAGAGCGGCGGGATGGGTCTTTGCCGGAGGTAGCGCCTGCCGCGGCCCCTGGTTGCACAGCCCCTGGGTCAGCAGCTCCAGCTCAGGCCAAGCAAACGCACCCGGGAGCGCGGCTGGGAGTGATGTGGGAAACAGAGGCAGAGCAAGAGTTATAAAATTTCCTTACTATCCGGAGCCCACTGACAAGTCCTTGACACAGGCAGAGTGACATGTCCCTAGGGACCCAACTGTCCGCACCTTACTTTGCTAAGGGCCGAAGGCAGCCCCAGCCTGACCGACCCCCGCCCCAACCGGGACCCTGTGAGTCTACTTGAACATACAAAAACTCCTTCGGAACCTTCCTTTACCTCTAAACCCTCCAAGATACGTGCTGGCAATGATCCCCAAGCACAAGGCCCGCCGATAGACATCGGAAGGGTCTCGTGGCTAGTTTATTAGACGGTAAGAAATGCCCTTTTCCCAGCAACAGCTGGCCCCTCAAGGTCCTGGAAACCTTGCTTCCAAAATTCCTTAGAGACTGACGCTCTCCCTGACCCCTCCCGACTTGCAAGTACATAATGGACCACTGCTCACAGCCCCGGGGCAGCAGCAGCTGTCTCTGCCCACGGGTCCTGTCCCCGTGCTTTAATAAATCACCATTTTGCACCAAAGACGTCTCAAGAAGTCCTTCTTGGCCGTCGGCTCTGGACTCCCCACCACCGAACCTCACTTATGTTCTAAAACTTCGTCGGGAGCGCGCCTGGGCGCCCGGCACCAAGCCCCTGAGTGGGCCTCCCTCCCCCGCCACCGCCCGAGGTCAGCCCTTCCCCCCAGGCGCCCTGGGGACCCCTGCCAGCCTGGAAATGCGCTGGTGAGAAGGGTCCCGAGGCGCTGCCCAGAGGAAGGCCCGGAGGGGGCTCCAGGGTGGGGGTCTCCCGGGGGTCGGCGGCCAGGCCCGTGGACAGAGGGGGTTTTTGCGCTTACCTGACATCAAGGTCGCCTCCTCCCGGGCCTGGGCACAGAGCCTGCTCAGGCCCATCTGCTCCCAGATGCGGAGGGCCAGGTCCCAGGCCTGCTGCTCCCCATACTGAGCCACCAGCTGCGAGGCCACCTCCGCGGCTCCTGCCTTCTGCCGCCCAGCCGGGGTGGGGCGGGCCGGGGGCGCCCCGAGCGGCTGCTCAGGCAGCCGAAGCTGGAACTCCTTCAGCTCTTCCTTCCCCATCACGTTCAGATACCGGGCCAGGCGGCACTGGCCTTCGCCGGCCATCTCTGCCCTGCGGAGGGACCTGGGGATGTCCACGGGGGCGGGGCTGGCGGTGGATGCCGGGGTGGGGGGGGGGGCACGTCAGGCAGGCAGAGGACAGCGGTCTCCCTTCACCCTTGCCCCTCCCCTGTCCCCCCCTGCGATCATTCCTCCGCACCAACCTGGTAGATTCCTATTCAGCTCTCAGAACCCCGTTGTGTAAACCCCAGAGCCTCTGCGGAGAACGGGGAGTTAGGAGAAGGGAGGGGGAGGAGAGGGAGGAAAGGCCCCCAGAAGAATCCTGGCCGGAGTGGGGTGCGGCCGGCCAGGAGAGTGAACAGATGTGCCAGAGACACTCACCCTTCTCCGCTCCTGGGGTCCCGGCCTGACTGAGCTCAAAGCCAAGCACTCCCAGGCCCCCCAGGCCCTCTTGGCCGTGGGACACCGCCCGCGGGGAAGCGAAACCCGCAGTCACACGGAGGAAACCAGGCTGGGTGTGCCGGGGACAGGGGAGTGGCCCGGGGGGGGGGGGGGCTCAGTTCTGGGCCCAGACAGGCTGCCCCCGGGGCAGGGCGCAGACCCACGTGACACCCCGGGGCTTTCCGGGCCAGCCGCCAGGATGTGGACTCTCCGATGGGTGGGGGCCCATGAGTCACCGGGGGAACTCCCTACTAAACAACTGCAGCCGGGCCAGGGCGCCTGCCCCCAGCCTCTCCGGGGCGGCGAGCCTGCCCGAGCCCCACAGCCCGTCCTGCTAGCTGCGAGGGCCCCCCCGGTGTTCACTCCTGGCCGGGGCCCGGCTGCTTGCTGGCGCTCAGCGAGGAGAAGTTCCCGCCGGGAAGCGGCACGGTCCCCACCCCGTGGCCACAGAGCCAGGCCTCTGGGGAGACAGGCACAGGCTTTCTTCCTCTTTTGCCAGTTGGCGGAAATTAGGGTCTCTCCGTGGAGGAGAGGCGTGAGCAAAGGTTCCCTGTCCCTAACAGTTTCTGGAGACGCCTTGATTTGACGCAGCGGCCGCTCATTGGCTCGCTGCCTCCTCCAGCAGCCGATTCCTTCCTCCCAGCCTCAGTTCGCTCCTACGTTGAGGGATGGGAGCCCTCCAGGAAGGACCCCAGGGCTCTGGACGGTGGGAGGTAAGCCCAGGTCAGCGCAGGCTCCGAGGGTTAGCGCTCAGCCCCACAGGACTGCCCCCCTCCGGCTGTCACCCGCCCCTTTGCCCGATTTGGTGCCAAATTCAGAGGTCCCCCCCACCTCTTTTCAGGTCTGTTATTTGTGATTATTTGCTAGAAGGACCCAGAGGACACAGGACAACATTAGCCTTGGGGATTAACTTACCCTCCGGCCCCTCTGCGTGGACGCCCTGCCTTGGTCTTTGGGTGAGCAACCTCTACCCTGCAGCTCTGGGGGGCCCAGCCCACCTGCCATCTCGTTAGCATGCATGCTGAGAGCCTGAGGGGTTTAGGAGCTAGCCGTGTTCTGGGAACTGGGGACAGAACCCAAATATTTACTTTTTAATACATCACATCTCTTTCCCTCAAACCCCATATCCAGGATCTAACTTCTCAGTGTGCCGGTGGGTCCCGCCCTGGTGCAGCCCTCATCATCTTGTACCTGGACCATTGCAGTAGCCTCCCAACTGTACCCGGACCATTGCAGTAGCCTCCCAGCTGTACCCGGACCATTGCGGTAGCCTCCCAGCTGTACCCGGACCATTGCGGTAGCCTCCCAGCTGTACCCGGACCATTGCGGTAGCCTCCCAGCTGTACCCGGACCATTGCGGTAGCCTCCCAGCTGTACCCGGACCATTGCGGTAGCCTCCCAGCTGTACCCGGACCATTGCGGTAGCCTCCTAACTGCCCCCCAAGCTCTGACGTTGCCCCTTGGCTGTCTGTCTCCTGTCTGTCCAGAATTACCCTCTTAAAACATAAACCAGGGCAGGTCACATCTCCGCTCAAAACCTCGCAATACTCCCCATTTCTCTTGGAGTAAAAGCCGAAGTCCCACCAGTGCGCTGTATGATCTGACGCCTGATGCCTCTCTGACTTTCTCTCCTACCTCCGTCCCCGCCGGTCTCCTTTC
>CM052891.1:51039981-51066543 GCA_028534135.1 Potos flavus
GGGCCTGGGAGTGTCTCCGGCTGCGCCACTGTCCATCAGAGCAGAGGTGCTCTAACAGCAGCAGGAGGGTCTGGGATTAGCTCTGGGGCTGGACTTCTGCCCAGTCCGAGGTGCTGAGTGCGGGAATGGTTCCCGGAGGTGAGGAGCCTGCGAGAACAGGCCAAATCCTCAGCCGTCTGGGGCTCGGCGTGGAGAATTAATGAGGCCCCTCGCGGCGGCCCCACTAAGCCTCCTTACAACACCGCAAATCCCTGTGCCAACGGGTCATGAGACTCTATCGCTCAGGCTCTCTTTTCCTGCCAACATCTTCTTCGGCCACCGGGTGGTGACAGATCAGCAGAAATAAGAGCTCGGGCTTCTCCGAGCCGCCCGGGAGGGCTCTGGGACCACGAGGGGGCCCTTCCGGGAGCCCAGAGCTGGCCCCGGGGATGGCCGGGCTGCGAGGATGAGGTCTGTCCTCTCCTGATTCCTGTCTCGGTCCCCGGAGAGCGGAGGAAGGAGGCGTGGCCTCTCAAGCGTCTCCTGGGCCCCCACACCGGCCACTTTGCACACCCACCGCCCCGTGGATCCTGCAAATGAGCTGGGTCCGCCCTCCCAAGGAGGCATGGCCCCGAACTTTCACACCAAGGGCCTCGGACCCAGTTTTCCTGGCACGGCTGCCGGGCACAGCCCGCGGGGAGGACCCACTCCCGTCCTCCCGTCTTGCCTGTCTGCTTCCCGGGCTGTAACTGCGCCCAGGGCAGGGTTTCTGTCTCCCCTGCCCATAGCCCCGGCCCAGCCCCTGCTGCAGAGAGGGGGTTGCAAGGACCAGAAGCTCTCTACCTATCCGTTGAACAAAGAGATGCAGGAACGGTAGGGCGAGAAGCCGGCCTCACGGAACTGCCTCGGTTTCTCACCGGCCCGCGGCTGCCTTCGGCCACAATCGGACCTTTGCCTTCTTGCTTTCTTCCCGGGCTTTTGCCGCAGAACCTGCTGCTAGCCCATATTTGCTGAATTACATCCTCCTTCGCAGCACGGCTGTGCCCCTGGTGACCCCCGGGGGCCCTGCTGGGTCAGGGCTACCTGGAGCCGAATGGGTGAAATGTGCAGCTCGTCTGCCTCCGTGACGTTTTGAATTCCCGCTCGCTTCCGGTCTCTGCAGTCCCCGCGGGTGGAGACGGGCGGGCGGGAGAAGCCAGCCAGGCGGGAGGCTCATGGGGGCTCGAGGCGAGAACTGGGGGGTACGGGGTGTGCTTCGCCGGCCCCCGAGGGCTCGCGGTGGCCCACACGGTTCCAGGCACAGAGGAGGCACGGTCCATGGGGCATCATTTCCGGCTGTGCACGACTGGGCAGAGGACGTGGGAAATGCAGATGTGCTTCTCAGCCCCCGGGATGGCTCAGTGAAGGCTCCCCGAGGAGCAGGAGAGGAGGGAGCCCTCTGCGCTTACGTCTGCATTGACGACAGGAGCCCACCCCGGGTTTGCTTCCACCGTCCGGGACCCTCGGATGACACCAGGTGAAGACAGGGAGGGAGGGAGGAGGCTCGGATTCGGAGCAAAAGGTACGTCCGGGGAAGCAAACCTCAGACTGGAGAGGGCAGTTTGGCAGACGGGTCCCGGAGAAAGTTCAGAAGCCACCTCCTCCAGGAAGCCTTCTCTGACCTGCCAAGCTCCTGCTTCTGTCTTGTGTTGGAGACTCTGTGCTTCCCTCAGACCGTGAGCTCCTTGAGAACTCCTTGGGTCTTATTTCTTATTTTGTTCCCCATTCCCCTCCTCTCCCCGCCCTGCAGAGTGCCTGGCGCGTGTTGGATGCATAGGAAATACTTAGAGGATTGTAGAATTAATTGAGCCCCAAGGATGGACAGACACAGAGACTGCCTCGGGGGGCAGACGTTAGAAGGACGGAGGTGGAGAAAGGTCATGCCAGAGGCTCTGAAACTCTAGGGAGAGTGGAGTGGAGCTGGGGTAGGTGTTTCCCTTGGTCCCTGAACTGGCCAGGGTCACTCGCCCTTCTCCCGCAAGCCGTGTTCCCCTGGCCCCTTGCCGCTGGTCTCTGTCCGGCAGGCGACTGGAGGGGAAGAGGCCTGGGGGCTAGGAGAGAGTAGACACTTGAGGGCTGGGTTGCAGTTGTTGGGAAAAGAGGGAGCTGTGGGGGATGGGGGCACCGAAGTCTGGGAGTGACGGGGACAGGGGGCCCACGGCGGGAGCTGGAGTGGGCAGGCGGGGGCTGAGGGGCGACAGGGCGGGCTGCAGAGGTCTGGGGGGTGGTGGAGGCGTCCTGGGAAGCCGGATCTGCTTGAGGACCCTGGGGGACCATCCTCCTGCGGGCGGCGGGGTGCTGCGAGAGGAACGTGTCCGCCGAGGGGAGGCGGGATGGGGGGCCTACGGCGGGGGCCGGCCCTGGTGATGGTTCCTCTGGCGATCCGCACAACCCGGCGGAGGGACTGGACGGACGGATGGGCCGTGCTCCTGACCGGGACGTTGGGGGGCTCCCTGGGGCGCCGCCTGGCTGGGAGACGGGGGGCCCGGGGAGCCGCGCTGGGTGCGGGAGGGGGAGGAGGTCCGGGCTGGCTCTGAGCGGTGCGTTGGCGCCGGGCCGCGGGCTGCGTCCAGCACAGCGGTGGCGGCCGTGGCTCGGGGACTGCGTGGGGCCAGCGGGCTGCAGGTGGCGAGCTGGGGGCGTGCGGGGCGTCCGGGAATGCACGTGAGGGAGGCAGCTCTATACAGCTAAGTTCCTTTATTAACTTAATGAGTTTGGCTGCTTTCCTGGAAATCCAAGTGCCATTTGGTGTCACTGCGGCTTCCTCTGAAGGGATGTCGTTAAAGCTAAGAGCGTGGAGAAGGCACACGGGGGATGAGGCTAGCAAAGCCTGGGACATTTCGGAGCATCACGCAGACGTCTCGAGGACCTTCCGAGCGAAGAACCCTCCGCGCTCCGAGGTCGGCCTGCAGTGAGGGGCTGGGCGTGTGGCGGTGGGAATTTGAGACGTTGTCTGGGTAATCCGATCCACGCAACTCATGATGAGTAGTATTTGGGGGACTAATATTCATGCCGTATTAAGGTCGAGGCAGAGACAGCAAAGGGGCCCAAATACTTCCCGGCTTTTCCGTCTGTGGCTCACGGAGGCAACCTCTGGTCTGGGTTCTCTTTTCTCTTTTAATTTACTTATTTGACAGAGAGAGAGAGAAAGAGCACGCCACGAGCAGGGGGTAGTGGGGGAAGCAGGCTCCCCGCCGAGCAGGGAGCCCGATGTGGGGCTCGATCCCAGGCCTCTGAGATCATGACCTGAGCCGAAGGCAGAGGCTTAACCCACTGAGCCCCCCAGGGGCCCCCTGGACTGGGTTTCTGAAATCCGACCCCACAGTCCCGGCTCTGCCCCAAAATGGGTTTGCGTTCCATTGTCCTGGAGGTTCCCAGACACACCGAGAAGGAACCTTGAGGCAAACTGCTTCTTCCAAACACGAGCCCAGACTCGGAACAGCAGCAGCGGAGACGGGAGCCGCCGGCAAGACAGGAACAGACGGATCTCGTCCTGCTCCTTTTGTTCTTTGCAACGAGAGAGGGCGTGAAGTCCGGGGAAGTCGCTGGACTTCCGAGTCCATAATGGCGTTGGGAAACTCCCCTCTCTGAATTGAGTTTGGACCGAGAGCTGAATGCGGACGCCACGGGACGGGAAGACCTTCCCAGACGAGGTCAGCCAAGAGATCCTCATAGTTCATGGGATGCCAGGTCCCCCGGGGCCTGGGGGAGCATGGGACAGAGCTGCGGCCTTCCACTCTCTGACCCTCGCCCCTAAGCGAGCCCGCAGTGAGGACACCAACGCTCCATCGGAGGGAAAGGGAGGCACAGAGAGGTCAAGAGTCTTGGCAAAGCCACCCAGCTGGATGGGACTCAGACCGTCTCCTGCTGACGTCGGTCCCTCCCCTGGGATTGCTCCTCACCCACGAGGAAGGTGTGTATCGAGGGATGCTCACGGAGTCAGCGTTGAGCGCAGCCCAGCCTGAGGAAAGTGTCCGTGGTTCCCTCCACCCCCTCTTGGCTCCCATCCCGGGCAAGGATTCAACATGGCTGGGTGCTTTTATAAAATTTTTATTTTTCAATTACATGCTCATTGTAACAAACCCAAACAACACAAACGTGGATGAAGCAGGTGGAGAAAGGCCCCCTTTCGCTCCTCCTCCTGGTGCGAGACCTTTTTCCTTGCTTAGCTGTGGTTGTGTATGGTGCTTAGGGACCGGGCGTCCAGGCTTGATCCGGGCTCCGGCCCTCGCTAACCTCGCGGCCCTGGGGCGTTCGCCGAACTCTGTGCCTCAGTTTCCTCTTCTGACACGTGGGACGATGGTGCTCGCCTTGTGAGGTTGCTGCCGGGAGGAAATATTTAGGTACGTGCCCAAGAAAGAATACGTATTCAGCCAATCATTAGCTAGGTTTTATTACATGTGGCTTTTAAAATAAAAAACGAGTATGAACACTATACATATTGTGTACAATTTCCCTTTTCAATTTACAGTATGTTGTAGACATCTTTCCAAGTCTGCCCATATGGCACTTTTAAAAAATGGTTGCGTAAAATTTTATTTGTATGGAAGCACTATAATTTATTCATTCTGATATGGACAGACATTTACATTATTTCCAGAAGCAATGTTGCGACATTGTACTTTTTTGCTCCAGAGGTCTGATCGGTGGATTTCAGGGTGTATATGAATATGTATTTGAAATCTGATTATACATTTACACGTTTTTGCCCAAATGTGAGGCCAGTAATATTCTTACCGACAGCGTAATAAGAAAGCTCGCTCGCCCAACCTTTACTGACACTTGAGTTAGTCACCTTCTAAGTGCAGAGTAAAGAAATATTCAGCTAACTTTGTACATGGTAACAACGTTTCTACAAAGGTAAGGGAAGTCCGTGCATCACGCCATCGATATGCACAATAACATGAAACAAACCAACAGCCCGGAGACGAGGAGGGCAAGAGGCCTCCAGCCCCCGGTGCACAACTGAACCAAAGACGACCCATCAATGCTACCGGTGAGCACAGCGAGGAGATGGGAGGTTGGGAGCGGGCCATTTCCACACGGCCGTGCGCGGAAAGGGCGCTTCTGGAGAAGGCGCCCGATATGGGACACTTTGATTTCATTACGACAGGGGCTGACGAGGGCGTGTTGGAGGAGACGCTCGGTCGGGACAGCAGAAGGGCTTACAGAGCCCGTCAGGCTGGAGAAAGGGGTTTGCACCGAGGACGGCAAATAAGGGAAGCTTCACATCCGTGTGATTCTTAAGCAGTGCCAGGCTCTGCACTAGGCGTGTTGCATGCATTGTCTCACTTAATCCTTAGAGTTGTCGGTGGCTCCACAGGCTCAGAGAGGCTAAGCAACTTGCCCAAAGTCACACAGTAAGTAAGCCTGGGTGTGAGCTCTGGTCTCTCTGGCCTGAAGGAGCCCAGGATTCGGCGGAGGCAGGACGGCAGGGAAGGAGCGGGGGTGGGGGGCAGAGTGCTGACATGCAGGGATGTGTACCATCACTCCCCTCGGCACGGGGCCCAGAGGAAGACGCTTCCCACCTGCACAGAGTTCTGCCCTCTGGCACCCGGCAGGGGGAGGACATCGCGCTGGGAGGGGCCACGCCCCTGTGCACTTGGCACTTGGCCGGGCCAGAAGTCCAGGAGTGGCATCCCTGCAGAAGGGGCCCCCGGAGGAGGCGTCCACCTCCCCGTCCTAGGAGCAAAGCGGCTGCCAGTGTGGACGAACCAGGTCGGGTCCGCGTGTGCACGGCGCTTTCCTGCTTCTCATGCCAACGCCGGGGGCCCCAGGGTGCGGCCGGCCGGGCGGGCAGGAACTGAGCTCCCCTGAATCCGACGTTTCCCACACACACCTTTGTCTCCCCAACGCCATCAATAACAACCCGCATCCCCGCAGCATCTGCTAGCGATTTATTATTACACGGGTAGTCTAACATTTTCATACACGCCCCATTTTTCATCCCGGGTTGAGTTAATTACCACTGACTCGCAAGCCAGCGCGTTTCCGCCCGCAGCCGTGCAGACACTGGTGCAGCGCCCGCCCCTCCGCCCGAAGCGAGAATGTGCCACCTTTCCCCGGCTCCCGCGCGCGCCCCTCATCCATCACCGTCGCTCTGAATGAGTCACACGCACATGGACGGAAAAGCCTCGGAGACTTGGGGCCCAGCAGCTTGTCCCTGCTGAAAACGGGTTCCCAAAACGTGTGGGTCCCTCTTGAGAGTCGCGTGCTAGGGTTTCACAGAGTGGGCCGAGCCTGCGTCCTCGGGGTCCCTTCCCGCCTCCCGGGTTTACCCGCTGTGCCAGACGCCGTGGCGTCCTGGCCGCGGGGCGGGGACAGGGCTGCGTGGAGCACAGCTCTCCGAATTGGTGCTTTTCCCCTCATTGGAAGGGAATACAGTGACCACAGGCAACAGCTAATATTTACAGGGCCCCACTCCGTGCCAGACACAGTTCCGGGTCACAGGCTTTGTAAGACAGCATTCTCACAGCCTTACTACCGGGATCCCCGTCTCGCGGACGGGGGAACCGACGCACATGTGGCTTGGCGGCCTGGAGCTTGCCCCACGCGGCACGGCGGGAAGGGGCTGCAGCCGGGATTCAGATCCAGGGGAGCGTGAGCGTCTGCCCACCGGGCCGTGCGGCCTTCCGCACGGGGCGCCGAGGGGAGCAGCTCTGAGCTCCGGTGCGGGCCCAGCGGGAGGGCCCCTTGATCGGCTCACGAGTCTGGGGTCCGCCGCAGGCCCCGGGCGGGCGACGGCTGCATCCGGCGTCTAGCCTTCTGGTCCCGCCAGCCTCACTCTTCGGACGAGGACGCCCGGACAGGTTAAGGGATTTTCTAAGGCCTCACGGTGAGAGGCTGATGGGGAGTCGTGGTTACGGGCCCGGTGGCCGATGGCCAGTGTAAGCGTCGCCGTGGCGGGAGCCGGCGTGGTCGCTACGCACGCGGAATCCGCGGAGAACTCACGTCTCCCTGCGGCGGGGCGCACTACGGTCCGGCCAGTGTTTCCTCGCCGCTCTGCCTCCAGCCCGGACAGGAGGGAGTGAGCCCGCGTGCCTGCCGCCGTACGGCCCGAGGTCTCGGGCTTATTATGCAGCCAGCTGGTGCACCGAGGTCCAAAGCTCCTCCGGCAGAAACCCGAGGCGTGTGCGCGCGGCGAGGCCGGCGTTCAGCGGCCCCGGTCAAGCAGCACCCGTGTTGTGCAGCGGGGAGGCGCGCGGGGAAGCCGCCGCGTGCAATAACCTGGAAGGTACGAAAATGCGCTTAAAGCACCTGTCACGCTGGGTGAAGAGATTCTGAGACAAGGGGCTGAAAGCACAGGCTGGCTGCTGCTAATTGCATTTGAAAGACATAAACTCCAGAAGGGGTTGGCTGGTTTGCAGGCGGAGTTTCAAGCCCGGAAGTCTCCGGGTTGGAAAATCAAAGGCTTCCTCACCAGGGGAAGGTGTGGCCATTACAACACAGCCTCGGGGAGAAGACCGAGGTCAAGGCTTCCTGCGTGGGGTTTTGGGGGCTGCTTCCCAGCGATAGCCGACTGATGGCTGGGCGTTCGACCGGTCACTTGGCCTGCAGCATCCCACCGAAACCTTGTAACAGTCTCCTAATCTAATTCTCCCGTAAAATGTAGCTCTGTCATGGTTCAGGGAATAGATGAGGCAAAGCGATCAGGTCTGGGATTGGCGAGTTCGAATAAGTTCAGCCGGCTCTGGGGTTCGGGGGCAGGGGAGGCTTGGCCCCGGGAGCGGGAGCCTCGCGGAGCAGGTGGAGGGCTGCACGGGCTCTGGGGCACTGGCTGGTCACGGGAGGCCGCAGAGGTCAAGCATCGGAATAAAAAGGCATGCTTTTAAGGCAGTAGGCTGTCCTCGTGTGCATTTTCCGGGTGACGAAACCGTGGCCGAGACAGGGCTTGGAAGGAGGCCCGGCTCATGCAGCCCAGGAGGCAGAGCGAGGGCTGGAAGCCGGTGGGACGCCTGACTCGAAAACCCACAGTCTGGATCAGAAAACTGTCTGGCTCTCATCCCATACACACATCTGTGGCTACGCCGTGAATACGTGTGTGTGTGTGTGTGTGTGTGTGTGTGTGAGTGTGACACAGAGCTGTACCTCTCAGAGGCACGGGGTCCTGACCCCCGGACCCCGGGAGCCTGCGAGGTCGCCTGGCGAGCCTGTGCATCCTGGGACCTTGAGATGGGAGACGGTCCCGTTTTGCCTGGGGGGGCCCGGTGACCGCACGGGTTCTCGGGAGTACAGGAGGGAGGGAGGGCGTCCAAGCCGAGGGGACCCGCTAGGATCCGGGCAGCCCCCGGCGGCTGGGAGCGGGAGACACCGCCCTGCTCACACTTGGATTTTCACCCGTTTCAACCCGTTTTGGACTTCCCGCCCCCAGAACTGTGACCCGATCCATTTGGGTCTTTCCGAGCCACGAAGTTTGTGGTCATTTGTTGCAGCAGAAGTCGGAAAGCAGCACGGTGAATATCCCCGGGTGGATAGAGGGGGTTTCCTGAGTGCTCGTGTGTGTGTCCACAGGCGTCTGAGCATCCTCGAGGGAGGGGGGCCCCTGGGTGACCGGACGGGGCCGCAGACACCGGCAGAGTCCTCGGAGCTCTGCAGACTTCCGTCTGTTCCTTTACCAGTTGACTACACCCCAGCACAGCCCCGCGGCTGAATTCCACAAGCTCCGTGCGCCGGGGGCTCTGCAGGGCATGAGGGGTCCGTGTGAGTGAGCGGTGCGGGCGTCTGTGTTCAGATGCTCACACGCACGTGTGCTCACGCGGAGGGACACGCGAGGCGTGCAGATGCGCCTGCATTGCCTCGGGGGTCCCCCATGTCCATGCGGAGGGCACCTTCCCGAGCAGGGCTCCGTGGGGCGCAGGGAGGGAGCACGCCTCCCCCCCGCCGACAGGAAGCATTCATTTGCTCTTTTGTCCCCGGGGCTGGAGGAAAACGAAGCTTTCTACCCAATGAGAAGCAGTGTATTGATTTTTCCTCACTTCTGCTTGTTCACATTAGAGGCTTATTTCTGGGCAATTGACACCCAGATTGTTCATTTTTTACAGCACGAACATTTCACAGATTGCTTTTCCCTTCGAGACACGGTCCTGGGGGGAACCGAAACAGGTCCATTTGGTAGCTTTGTGCTTCCCTGCGTGGAGAGGATCCCTCGAAGAGTGAGTTCGGCTGCTCCGGTGGTCGCTCTCAGTGGTTCATTGGCTCGGCCGGGAATTTGTCCAAAAAGTCCTGTCGAGTGCTGGTGACGCGGGGACAGAATCCAGAGGACGGGCGCCGGCTGCGGTCATGGGCGCCGGCAGGCCCTCGCCTGTGCAGCCATCACTCTGGGGCTGGTGCGTGAGCCGGGGGAGGGCTCCCTGCCATCCTCCTGGGGGACAGCGGCAGGAAGGAAATTCAGGGCAGGGGGAAAAGGAGGAGGAAGAGGAAGAGGGCAGGACAAGCCTCAGCCCAGCGGGTCCCTTGTCCCAGCTGTGGTCGCTGGGGTTTCAGGCCTCCGAGGCCCCCAGAGGGGTAAGCTTCTTTCCAGGCCCCGAGGAACTGAGTCTGCCGCGGCTGGGGAAGGTCAGAGATTCAGGACGCCTCGGCTGGCACATCGTCCTATCCCTTCAGGCGGCCCAGAGGCCATGGGACTGCCCCGTGCTTCGGCCCTGCTCTCCGGAGACGCTCTCGGATGCTGGCTGTGGGGCTGAGACGGAGCCCACGCAGAGAGCGTGGAGAGGCCACATGGAGTGTCCTGGCCAACAGCCCAGCCGAGGTCCAGCGACAGCCCCCGTCAGGCACTGGGCACACGGATAAAGGCGCCCACAGAGGATTCCAGCTCCCGGCATGGTGAAACTCGCAGCTGAGTTCCCGACAGATGGTCCCTGCTGTGCCCCCTCCAAGCTTCTGACCCACGGAACCCTGGGGGGCTTCGTCCTGCAGCTGTGGCCGCTGGAGCGCCAGGCCCCCCTCGGGTCGGGGACTACCTGCCAGGCTGGCCCCCTCCTCGGCAGCCTCGTTTCTCGGGCTTTCTGCAGACACCATGGCCCTTGTCGCGAGTTCCTGGAGGACCCCCCTTTTCTTTCTCCTCCGACCCCTCCCTTGGGCCAACCGGAGGGGCCAGGCCAGCTCCCAGGGAGCCGGACTCCAGCGCCAGGCCTGCCCCGTGCCCGAGTGCGTCTGCAAACACGGCTCCCCTTGTCTGGCTGGGACTTTTCTTCCCGCACCGCTTAACCTCCCAGCCTGGAGATCTGCTCGCCCCTGGGGACTAATCCTGCAGCTCCTTCCTGGCGAACAGGCTCAGGACTCGTGCCCGGGGAGCGAAGGCAGAGCCGGGGTGTGGTGTGAGCTCGAGGCCCCGGGCCCGTCAGCCGGGCACCCGAGATCTGGGTCCCCATCATCGTTGCCTCTTTGGATTGCTGGGGACTCGGTGTGGCCGGACCCGACCTGCCCTAACAAGTCCGAGAGTTTATGCAACGTCTCCTGGTTTTAGGATCTCTGGCCTGGCGGCTGCGGGTTTGCTGTTAGCCACCTCCCACCGGGTCTCATTCCGCGGCGTTTCCAGACTACGTGGCCGTACTTCTCTAGTTCTGACCACGTGCTGTGAACCCCTCGAGTGCAGGGCCGAGCCCACGCTCACTCTCTCTGGACCCTGAGCTGTGCACGGGGTAGGGCGCACAGAGACCGAGGAGGCCACTGGTTGGTCAGTCCCATGGTCTCCGGAAGGAGGGTTCAGGCGCCGTGTCCCCCCAGCACAGCCCACGCAGGCTCCCTGCCGCCTCCCCTCTGGCTAGACCCCCTGTACTTCCCACACTTGGGAGCCCCACCTTCCCCCACAGACCTCCACAGTCAGGCTCCCCCAAAGCCCTCCGGCTGCAGCGTGGAAATCCGCTCCGAGACGGGTGCCTCTCCAAGCCTGTCTTAGCCGAAGCAGGACGCTCGCCTCCGAGGACCGCACGGGCGCGGTGCCCACGCGCAGTGCCGATCCCCGAGGTAGACCGCACGGGGCTGAGAAAACTCGAGCTTCAGAGGAAAAAGTCGTGTGCAGTGTTCTGGCTGCCCCGTCCCCCCCAGTGCTCCGCGCCCTCCCCAGGGCTCCCGACGGTGCCGCCGGGGGGGGGGGGGGGGGGGAGGGGGAGGGTAGGACGTGCACCCACCGCTCCCTTCCAAACACCTGGATGGAAGGCGGCGCATCCCGATGTGGGCACATTGTTGGCTGATGGCAAAACATTGTCTTTTCCGTATGAATAATGGGAGACATTTGGCTTGCTCATAATCTTTTGAAAACTGTAGTCATAGTAACATGTGTTTTGCCCGTTAAGATGAGATTTTTTTCCCCTCTCAAAGACAACAGTCTATTTTATAATGTGTTCTTATCCCCCCACTGGTGCAATATCTGTTGGATTTGCAACCCAACCAGTCAGAGACAGAAAGAGAAAAAAAAGGCTTGTCTTTGCTGCTGGTGAGAGTCTTGGCTGCTGCCGTAGGGAGATGTGACAGCCAGATTCCTTTGGCCAAAAACTGTCGTTTAGAACAAAAGACACAAGTCTCTGATGGAAAGAGGAATCACCAGCAGTAGCTACATGCAGCCTGGGAGGTGGTCTGCCCACGCCTGCCCTTTTCCAAAGGAGAGAGCTCAGGGCTTAGGAGAAGTAACTCACGTGGGGACATTCCACGTGCGTGTGGGCATGAGGGGTCTCCGCCCTGCTGTGCGGCTGTGCTGGGGGGAGGCTGTTACCCCCAACTTGGGGCACGGCTCCTCTCTCTGCAACCAGCAGCCCATGAGGGTGCAGAACTGTGAGACCGGGCAGCACGACGTGGGAGCCCAGTGTCAGGATGGTTGAAGGCAGGGGGTCGGTTGGCTTGGAGGGGGAGCTGGAGGCATTCAGGAGACAAGAGGGCCAATTGCGTCTCCCTTCTCTTTCTCTCTCTCTCTCCTCCCCATTTTTTTTTAACAGAGAGAGGGGCAGAGGGAGATAGAGAATCCCAAGCAGACCCCCTGCTGAGTGCAGAGCCTGATGCAGGGGTTGATACTATGACGTTGAGATCATGACCTGAGCCGGATCATGATGCTCATGACCTGAGCCGGATCATGAGTCGGATGCTCAACCAACTGAGCCACCCAGGTGCCCCTCCCTTCTCTTTTCTTAAGCTTTACTGAGATATGATTGATAAATAAACTTGCAAGATATTTTAAGTGTCCATTGTGTGGCTCGATACACATATACGGTGTGAGAGGCTCCCTTTCCTCTAGCCCCCTGATGATGATGGCTAATTTCAAATATCCGAGAGGCCGTCTGGGGGCAGAGGGATCCGGCTTGTTTTGCGTGGCCCCGAGGGAGGGGACTGGTCCCTGTGGATGGGAGGACACCAAACAGAGGCATTGTTTGGTCAGTCCAAAGCAGAGCTCTCTTGCTGCCTGGAGAGGGAATGGTGCGCGGGGGTAATTATGGTGCCCTGGGCTGGGTTCCCCGGGACATGACCCTGCGCTGTATTTGTGAATGCGCGAGTCCATAAGAACGTGCCCTTGTCATCAGTAGCCTCGTTGGGTGGGTGCAGGAGGTGAGTCGTGTTCAGCCACACCTGACCCCCACGGGGCGCCCTGGAGTGGGGATGTCCAATAATGCCATCCTGATTCGAAGTAAGGGACCTCACGCTGACCAGTCACTGGATGCAGTTGTCCCTGGAGGAAGGGGTTGACCTTGGACAAGCCTGCTCTCTTCGGCTAAGGGCAGTCGAGGAGAGCAGCTCAGCTGAGAGCCGTCTGCTGCCAGGGAGCCTGGGCGCTGGGAGAATGAGCCTGAAGGCAGACCTGGGCAGCACCCTGTGGCACCTGCTGGGGATGATGGCTTCATGGAGATGCTGTGACCTCTCCATCATGTGACTTCCAATGACCCTCCCAGTGCTCATGTTGTACAATAAAATATAGGCTGATGGGGCTACATTCTCGTGGGAGAGAGAGAACGCAATAAACAGATTCATCCCGGCAAGGGCACGTGGAATGGCTGTGCACACGCACTCAGAGAGGGGAGTAGTGATACGGGCACAGTCCCAAAGCTGTGAAGAAGCTCTGTGTGTGACGATCTGGGGAGCAGAGCCCCCACCTCTGTCCCTCTCCTTCCCTGTGTATGTCTCTTGGTCTGCCTTGACGACTCTGCCTGTTTGTCTGCCTCTGTCCCTCCCTCTGTCTTCTGCTGCCTCCAAATCTTTGTCTCTGTTTCTCTGTTATTCATTCTGTTTCTCCCCCTTGCTCTCCCTGCCCCCCTCTCTCTCCCCCCCTTTCCTCCTTCTCCCTCTTGGCCCCACCCCCCTCTTGGCCCCTACTCCCCTCTCTCCCTCCCTGCCTCTCTCTCTCCCCCTCCCTCTCTCTCTTCCCCTCCCTCTTCTTCCTGGTCTCCACCCCTCCCCCCTTCCCCTTCCTTCCTTCTCCCTCTTGGCCCCCACCCCCCTCTTGGCCCCCAATCCCCTCTTGGCCCCCACTCCCCTCTCTCCCCCCCACCTCTCTCTCTCCCCCTCCCCACCTCTCTCTCTCCCCCTCTCCCTCTCCCCCTTCTCCCTCCCACTCCCTCTTTCTCTCCCCCTCCCTATCTCTCCCTCTTCCTCCTGGTCCCCACCCCTCCCCTCTCCCCCTTCCCTCCTTCTCCCTCTTGGTCCCCACCCTTCTCTCTCCTCCCCTTCCTCTCTCCCTCCTCTTCCCTGCCCTCTTTCCCCCTCCTCTCTCCCCTCCCCTCCCTCTCCCTCTTGGTCCCCAACCCTTCTCTCTCTCCCCTTCCCGCCCCCGCCCCCAGGCCCAGAGCCCAGTCGGGCTCCCACAGGCCTGGGAGCAGGCAACTCTCCATGGTGCTGACGAGGACAGTGGTCCAGACCTCCATCCCTCATTAGGGAACAGAGATGGATGGCAGTGGTTTTCCTTGAACGCCGATCAGCAGGGACTCTCCATCCGCTGGTGCAGGTAGAGGAACTCCCTGTAATGGGACCAGCTTCCCCGGGGCACGCGAGACCCCCCTCCGTCCCAACAGCAGCTGCCTTTCTGCCGCCTCCCCGAAACACACTCAATCCTGTCTCGTACGTGCCCATGCAGCCTCTCTGGGGGGCTGGAGCAGCAGGTCCTTTTTGGTCTCTGGACTGCGGCGAAGCAGATTGGAAGCGGATTTATTTCTCCTGCTCTAGTGGCGCAGAGCCGCTCCCCGGCGAGGGAGCCAGGGGCCGGCCTTCTGGAAACACAGGCATCTCTCCATGGAAACCCTTCCCAAGGAGAATGGTGGCAGAGGGCCGTGCCATTTTATCCCTCCAAGAAGCTTTCTTTAATATCACCTAAAGCGAATTAAATGATGAGGGCCTGGGGATTTCATCTCTTCTGATCCCTTTCAGCCGCTGATGGGCGGGGGTGGGGGGAAGGCTCGGGGCTGGAGGGAGGGGAAGAGGGGCTCTGAGCAGGGGGGCCGTGCTCACAGAACTTAAAGCAGCCACGCACAGATTTCAGTCCTGGCCCCGTGGCTAATTCCGTGTGATCTCGGGTGAAGTACTGATGGGTGTCCCCGTCTGAGGCTGGGGGCCATCGTATCTGTTCAGCTTCCTCATAAAGGCGTTGTGAGGCCTTAAAAACTAAGTGCTGTGCACATTCCAACAGCTCAGCTTTTTCGTGAGTGTTTTCTAAACCTGGACCCCGTGCAAAGCACTTTACGTGCATTAACATCCTAATGAGGGAGTTGCTGTTATTGTCCCATTTAAGGGATGAGAACACTGAGGCCCCGAGGAGCCACGCAGGCTGCCCGTGACCCTCGGCTAGCCAGGGGGAGAGCTGAGAAATAAACCCAGGTCTGTTTGACGCCAAGATTCCTGTCTCCTTCCTGGCGTCCTTCCCCCAGCCCCTTCTTGCAGAATCAGCTGTGGCTGGGATCCCCGCAGCCCAGTGTCCCCACGGACTAATGGCAGGGGGTCCCCATGGCAGACGTCAGGGCTTGAGCTGGCAGACCCACTCTGAGAGGTCGGAGGCTGACCTTGGACACACCAGAGGGCATGTCGGGGAGGAGGGCTTGGCGTTCCTTCCTCAGGGAGGCCACCATCTGCTCTGTGTTCTTTCAGATCAATTACCTTCAAAATTTGTGACTTTCACCGACACTTCTGGGTAACAGAGAGTAAGGAGACCAGGTGTCTGATTCCTTATCTGTCCAAGGAGAGCACAGTTGTCCCTGAAAAGGATGCTTCTGAGCGTCCAGGAGGGGTCTCTCGTTGACTGCAAGGACCCAGCCCCAAGGATTCTGCAAGCAGCCTGAGCTATTTCTTTTCTTCTACCTACTTTCAGTCTTGTCTTCCAGCTCCAAGCCACAGCCACCAACTAAACGCCCTCCTCTCTGCTTTGAAGAAGTCAAATATGCTTTTAAAGTCTTAGGTTCAAAGCTCCAAGCAAGCCTTTCTAGGATATCCCAGAATAAGCTGGAGCCAGAGGAGGCGAATCAGGGAAGACTTGGAGGTGAATTGGATTGAGTTTCTACCAGTGGTCTGTCCAGCCTCGTAACTGTGGCTGTGAATTTCGCTATGCTTCGTATTTGCAACTAAAAATGTGGTTGACCTCCATCCCACCCCCCACCCCATCTCTGATGCTTGCCATATTTTTAAAAAGCTCAGCAAATCTCTTGGAGCTTTTGGATGATTAAAAAAAAAACTTAGGCTGTATTCCACTGAAAATGGTCGGTCCGACTTCTGTGCGCTTGTGCTGGTGGAACTGGGAAACACGGCCCGTGTACCAGCAGGCGGGCCTGGTGTCAGCACGGATGGCTGTTGAAAACTGGTCTAGCGTGTTCTTCCGCCTGTGTCGGAGATGCTGCACATGCTGGCTCGGGTCCCTGGGCTGGCGGCTCTCTTCCCTCGTGTTGCCCTTGGCTCTGAGTGCTCCGCGTGGGGACTCCTGAGCCCACGGCTGCCTGGTCCACACGTGTGTTCTCAGCCACATGTCACATGCAGGGCTAGACATGGGGGTCTGCCCGCCGCAGCCAAGCACGGGGCCAAGACCAGCTCTTCACTGCATTAGCTTGGGCTGCCTCCCCACACCTTCCATTCCCTTGGGGTGGTTTTTAGCCTCACTCCCTGCTGCTTGATTGATGGGCAGGAGCAGCCTGTCCTATGGCCAGAAAAACGTCCAGTTGCTCTCCCCCAAGAAGCAATGGGTGACTCCCTCTAGTTTCCTATGGGGCCGGGCAAGCTTTCCCAGAATGATGCACGGATGTAGAGAAGAAACTACAGGTACATCTCACTCCCTAGGAGAGTTTGGATTCTGCCCAACTGGGCACCCCTTGCACATCCAAGACACCAAGAAGCCTAGCCTTCAAGCCTCTTGCTGTCACAGCGTCCTGCGCCTGGGGCCTGAGTGTCTTCAAGCTCTGCACTTAGTTTCTGCTCCAAATTCTGGTGAATAGCTCAGTCCCTCGCCTCCTTCCTAGAAGACAAGCCTTGCCTTGCTCAAGCCTGGCCCTCATCTGATTGGCCCTGGTCTTGGTGGAAAGGGGATGCGTCTGGCTTTTCTTTCTTCTTCTTCTTTTTTCCCCTCCTTTCTCACATTTGAAAAAAAAAGCTCATTTTCTGGGCGCCTGGGTGGCTTAGTCTGTTAAGTGTCCGACTTCTGGTTTCAGCTCAGGTCGTGATCTCAGTGTCGTGAGATCGAGCCTCGCATGGGGCTCTCTGCTGGGTATGGAGCCTGTTTGAGATTCTCTCTCTCTCCCTCTGTCCCTCCCCTTGCTTGCTCTCTCTTTCTCAAATAAATAAATAAATCTTTAAAAAAAAACCCTCTCATTTTAGGGTAATCTTTTTTTTTTTTTTTCTTTTACATAAAAGTTGCAGAGATAACACAGAGAGTTTCCTCGTCCCCTTCCCCCACTTCCTCTGGTGTTAGTTTATTACATAACTGGGTGCTTTTGGTCAAAACGAGGGAAGTAGCATTGGTACAACACCATGAACTAAACTAGAGACTACTCAGATTTCACCAGTTTTTCTAACGGTGCCCTTTTTTTCGGTCCCAGACTCTGTTCCAAGGCACCGCACCGTGTTTAGGGAAGGCATCTGTTTTTATCACTGTGCCCTCAGAGTCCAGCCCGAGGCTCGGCGCAGAACGCAGAACGTGTGATCGAGGGAATGCTAACATAGGACAGCCCTTCTGTCTTGATTAATTGCTACTGGGAGTCACGGCTGTGTCCCCACACTTGCTGCAAGACCCCGGTGGTTCACGGGAGCCCGACGGCCTGAGCTCTGGGTGACTCTGCTGCTGGGACAGCCCCTCAGTGCCTGTCTTGGGTCGTCCGGTCCCTAATGCCTGGGCTGGGCATCATGGTCCAAGCCCCGTCTGCATTCTCCCATCCCGTGCCTGCAGGAAGGATGCACGCATTCCTGCAGACGTGTGCGTGTGTCGGATCCAGCAGCCGTCGGGGAGGCGGTATTGGGAAATGGATGCTATACGGGTCCCAGCATCTCCCTCCTCGGCCTCGTGAACTCCCCTAATCTCTGCGTTAGTCGGGGCTCAACCACAGATGTGCAAACATGTTGAGTTTTGGAGAATCGGGGGCCTCTTGGAGGAAACAGACCTTGTGCAGTTGTGGGAGCTGGGTCAGACCTCCTCATAAGATTCTTGTCGCTCGTGCCAGCGAGCGAGGGCTCATCGTGACATTTTTAGGAATTTTGTGATCCGGTTGCGAAACACGGCCATGATGAAAAGTTTAATGATACAAACTTATATTACGTAAATTGCATGAAAAACAGGGGGAACACATACTCAGAACTCATCCCTTCCTAATGATTTTGTTATGTCTTATGATTACTTAAGTTTGGGGGGTTATTTATGTCTCTTTATTATGTCTATTGACTCCATTTATGTCATATACCCCGTGCACCTCTTCCCGACTCCACGTTCAGTGACATCACGTTGGGAGCTTTCAATTAGCCCCCCGGTGGGAGTATTTATACCACAGAAATCAGCAAATGCTTAAATCAGGCTTGATTTATTATACTGTTGATTGCCTAGGCTCGTATAGGAGAAAAGCCCTCATAAAAGTAAACTTAAAATTTATTTGTGGCTCCGTGTAGCTCTCGAAACACCGGTTACGTTGTGAATAAAGGAAATGTTCTTTGGGGAGTCCAAGTTATTTTCCGATTGAGCCCGGATTTCCCTTTGCCTTACTCGTTACTGTCTTACTTTGTCTTACTTGTTACTGTCTTGTTACATATATGAACGAGAATATCGGCTCGGGTCTGGGTGGCACGGAGGGCTTGCCGGAGAAGCCAGCGCCCTTATTGCAGAGCTGAAGACGCAGCCGGGGGCGAGCAAGCCGCTGCGGCTTCGTGTGTGGAGTTCCTCCCCTGACCTTCCCAGAATAATGGCCGCTGCTTTCTTCTGCCTCCCGAATCTCGTGCCTGCTTCTCCCGGGGCCACCCTGACGCTGGAAGCGAGCGGGAAAGGGAATTCTGAGCACCAGAGCTCCCGCCGAGCTCAGCTGACGTCGCCCCCCAGCCTCCCTGACTCAGACGCGGCGTGAGGCCGGGCCGTGGACTTCCCCGGGTGTCACGGCGGCCCCGGGACCCTTTACCCTCAGTGCAGATCCTGGGCCGGGCTGTTCTGGGAGCCGGGCTCCTGTAGGAACAGATGGAATGACCCGTATTAAAGGGCATCTAAATAGTCTCTTTCTGGACACCGCGGGTTAATTAGCACGGTAGGGAAGATGAGGTGTCTGAGCCGAGTTGGCGAAGGGGTTTGGGGAGAAGCCTCGCGGCGTCCTTATCGGTGGGCTGAGCCAGCGTGGGTCCCCCTGAAGGGCCAGCTGGGTGCCGCGTGTCAGGGGAGAGTCAGAGGACTCACGGACGCACACTCCCTGTGTCTTCCCGGTGGGCTCACGTTCAGGTCGTTTGCCGGCACCTGCCAGGGCTTCCGTGGACCCTGCCTGCTTTGCCAAGTGGGAGGGCGTCAGAGTCGGGGCTGCCAAGGGCCTGTCTGAATCTGCTCGGCCGCGAGCGTGGTCTGATGGGCCAACGTCTGCTCCGGGGTGTGAGTTGGGGGCCGAGCGGAGTGGCTTCATGCAGGCATGACCTTGGCCAGCTGGTTCTGCTGCTGGTGAGCGAGCCAGCCGAGCCGGGGCGGGGGGTGGGTGGGGGACGCGGTTCCTGGGCAGGGGTCCTGCCAAGGCTGCAAGGGGCCAGGAAGGGTTGGGTCGGCCCGGCAGCGCGGTCATGCCCTGGTTGTGTCTCACTTTCCCTCTTGTCGAGCGTGGGCTGGAAACTCCCCCCGTGCTTCTTGAGACCCCCCGTCACACATCGAGTGCTGGTGACCATGGGCCCTTGCCACGGCCACTGACAGGACCACGCGAGCCAGCCAGGGCTGCAGGGGGTGTAGACAGGTGCTGCTCGCAACATGCACCTGCCCACGGCCCCGTGACCCTGCATGGTCTGGCTTCTAGCCTGCTGCAGTCACCTTGTTCGGGTCCTTGCCTGGGGGTGCAGCACCGGTTTCCTTTCCTTGGGGAGCTCTGCGCGTGGCCTCGGGCCCTGCTCTGGGCACGCACGTGCAGGTGAGCACGCAGGGACGGGCCACCAGCCCTCCCAGTCCTGCTCGGCTTGGCCGAACACAAAGTCCTTCCTGACAATCCCAGTGCCGCTGTCTGACCAAGCCGATTGTCTCTTTGCGTGTGTCCCACAAGGATGGGGGGTCCTTGGGGGCCCTTGAGGAGGGCAAAGAGCATTGTCCTTCACAGACAGCAGCCTTTCCTCTCCGTCTCATGCCTCCTCTTCTCCAGGTGCACAGCCGGCGAGACCGGAGGGCGTGAGAGGACAATGTGACCGGAGGACTCGGGAACGTCATTCTGCCCTTACGATGCCCGAGGCCGTGCAGAAGCTCACGCGCTCACGTCACATGTCTGCTGGCTGCTGCTGGCTGCTGGCCGGGGACTCCGCTCCCCTCCGTGTGCTCACTCTGCACCGGTGGGTTTGAGCCTCCTCGTCGCACGGTGTCTGGCCTCTCCGGAGCGCGCGTTCCCCGAACTGTGCGAACCAGGCAGAAGCCCCTTCCTTCCTACCCTCCGGCGGTCCCCTCGCATGCCCTTGGAGGTCCCAGAGTCTGGGAGGATGGCTGCTGACCTCACGTCACACCGCACGAGGAGCATCTGGGATGAGAGATACTGTTGCATTATTTCAGAAAATGCCACCAGCCACAGAGGCAAAGGAACTCAGTTCTATGGAGCTGAGGTTTGGATACCCAAACCTCGATGCAGAATTCAAGTTCATCGGCTGCACCCCGCGGACGGCTTCTTTCTTCTATGCTACTGATGCCCGGATAGCCTCGGACCCAAGGCCAGGAGGAAGGTCATGCTGTCTGCTATCTCCCTTAATGCTCCAACCCAAACCTTAACTCTTGTCGCTACGATGCAAGGAGACACCAACGGCAGGGGGAGCAGGTCTAGAGAGCAGAGGAAAGAGAGGATTTCCTGGCTGTCCTCCCCCTGCCCTTCCCGGTCTGGGCGGCGGCCCCGGCTTGCTGCACACACCGGGACACACACGGCGTATATGTTATAAGGGACGGCTGCTGTGGTTATGGGGGCTGACGATCCCAGGACCTGCGGGCTGAGTCGGCGAGCTGGAGACCCGGGAAGGCTGATGGGTTAGTTTCAGGCTGAGTCCGAAGGCCTGAGATGCGGGGAGAGCCGTGTTTCAGAGCGCACCCCGATGCGAATACAATTGGGGGCCGGAGGGAGCGTCCTCTCTTACTGGGGGAGGGTCAGCCTTTGCTGGTATTCTGGTCCATCTGATGGGGGCGGGGGTGGCACCACCTCGGTCCATGGCTGAAATGTTCATCCCGTCCCAGACGCCCTCACGGAGGCGCCCAGCCCAGGCGCTGGACCGGATCTCCGGGTTGACACACAGTTTAACCCACTGCCGTCCGAGGCCGGCTGGCCAACGGGAGGGAAGAAGCTTTTCGACCCCCTGAAAATCCTGTCCCAAGAGACGTCCGTCCGATCGGTGCCCTGAAATCCTGTCAACCAGACCCTGCCTCCTCCCCGAGAGGGCACTTCCCTGCGTTTGGTGTGGATTCATCCTTCTTGGGAGGGAGGGGTGGAGAGAGGGGAGCTTCACGCCTTCTGGAAGTCTGACTCCGTTTGCTGCGCCCCAGGGATGCAGTTTCCCCCAGCACCTGCTTTGGGGAGCTCACACTTTGGAGGGAAAAATGCACGGCTGGAAAGCCGACGGAGGTCATGGCCTCTGGGGCCCATCCAGATGCCCCCCCCCCATGGCCACCAGGGCATCTCATCCCATCGTGCTCCCTGAGAAACGGACGACTCCCCAGGGTGCTTCTAGCTCCTTGCAGGGCACGGTAAGCCCCTCGCTGGCCCTCCGCCGCCCTGCTCCCCTGCCCGTCTCGCCCGGGGCGCCCATCCTATCCTGCACGCCCCTCTGTGCCTGCTGAGACCCTCTCGTGCCCAGGTCCAGCTCCTGAGCCCCTCCGTGAAACCCTGCCCCTTTCATTTCCTGCCCTCATCGCGCGTCCTTATTTAATGCCGTTGGACGATGTGTTGTCGAGGTCGGGGGCCACCGTCCGCAGAGCCCTCGTGGCCGTTACCCCCACTGCATCCTTTCCTGACGCCTGGGAACAGGGGTCGGATCCCCTCTCTGCAGACGAGGCAGCGGACGGTAGGGAGGTTCAGCGAGAGGCTCCCCGGGTCTCACAGCGGCAGGTGGTCGGCATCGGACCCCGGGGACGGTGACCTCCCTGCTTGGTGGGAGGAGGGGCTCCTTCGACACGGGCTCCCTGGGCTACGACTGGGGAGGGGGCGGCCGGCTCAGGGGCTCTGCGGGTCCGGGTGAATGTGGCTGTTTCTCAGGAGGTGGGAGGCCGGTTGCCACGTGGGCTGTGACCCCCTGACCCCGGCGAGGGCTGGGTTCTTCCGAGGACCAGACGGCCGGAAGCCTGCTCAGCTCGACGGCAGACAGATGGCCCGGCGGGCGAAAGACAGCAGCCCCCTCGCACTGGGTGTGAAAAGCCTCACGGGCACGACGTGGCCTCCCACCGCCTGAGACTCAGACAGGAAGGCTGTCGGCTTCGTCTCGGCACGTCTGCCTGAAGGACCGCAGTGACACGCGCGTGGGAGCCTCAGAAGCAGGGGATCTCTTAGAGACGCGGAGCCTCTCAGCCCCGAGGGTCCAGATCCGCTCTCTGGTGATGGTGGTGGTCGGGGAGGGGGGGCGGGGAGCATCAGCTTCCCGCGCGGCTGGGGCCACGCTCAGGAGAGTGCGGCACCTGCAGACTTTCAGGGGACCCCCAAAACGCCGCCACAAGACAAATGATCTTGGAATGCCAGATCTGAAAACCGAAGTTAATGCAAAATATCCATGATGGAAAACAACCAACGTTTTAAATCGAGCAGGGTCAGGAGGATGGAAAGGCTCGTCCTGACTCTGGGGGGGCACGGCCGTGAGGTCCGGTGAGCAGACCTGCCGGCCTGCCACCCCTCCCCCACCTCCAGCTGAGTCCCAGGGAACCGCGACGTGAACCGTGTCGTGAACCTTGACATTCTCCCGTTTCTGCCCCATCCAGAGAGGGACCAGACCGCATGTCATTCCTTCCTTCCCTCCCTCTCTCTCTCTCCCTCCCTCCCTCACTCAAAGAGCATCCATGTTGTTGTATTTTTCTATGCAGATGCAAGTATTATTTGAAATTAATGACAAATTTTTAGTTGCAGCTTCCTTTACAGAACTTTCTCTCGTCCCCCCACCCCCACACTCTCTCTTGCGTCACCGAGCTCCCAGGACAATTATGAAGCTCGCTGCCCATACCAGGCACCCTCGTTCTTTCCCGTAACTTGATTGAAAAGGAAGCTAAAATTCCCTCAGGGGTAAGAGTTACTGGGAGTTTCTGGTGCGTACGCCTTATTAACTTGTGGGAATTGCATTCTGTTTATATTTTGTTGAGTTGTCTTCCTTTTTTCTTGATCACGAACGAGTGCTGAATGTTACCGAGTGCCTTTTGTTCGTCCTTCGATAGGATCATTTACTATTTTCTCCTTAATCTGCTAATTTGTTGAATTACATCAACGGATTTCCTAACATGGAGGGGGCTTTCTTGGCTTTCTTGGGATAAAGCTGTACTGAGTCATGTTGTATTTTTACGTGCTGCTGGAATGGATCTGTCACTCTTTTATGTAGGATCTAAAGTAAATCTGTCTTGGGGCCTGGGTGGCTCAGTGGGTTGAGCATCCGACTCTGGGTTTCAGCTCAGGTCATGACCCCGGGGTCCAGGGATCGAGTCCCGCGTCCGGCTCCCTGCTTCTCCCTCTGCCTTCCTCTTTCTCTCTCTGACAAATAAATAAAATCTTAAAAAAAAACGAATAGGTCAACTCCCCCGCCCCCCCATCCTACGCTGTGTGAAACAGCTTGTGAAAAAAATAGGGATTACCTCTCTGTCGCAGGTTTTCCGACGCTTCTGTAGCTGGGCTTACTGTCTTTGGGAAGGGGGAGAAGATTCCTCACTCCCTATTATATTTGTAAAACATGATTGGTTTATTCAAGTTTTCTATTTCTTTCCCAGCTCTTGTAATTTATGCTTTTATAGAAAATTGTCTGTGTCTTTACTTTTTTTTTTTTCCGTGTCTTTACTGTCTTAAAGTTATTCACAGCTTGTTTCTATGTTTTTTGGGTGTTTTTTTTTGGAGGGGGGCTGATTTCAAGCCTATTGTATCTTTTCTCCTGGTTTGAGGCTTGTGTGTTTCATCATTTTTTTCCCAGAGCCGTGTTCTGGTTTAATCTCCTGGAATACGTTCACCATTCCATTAATTTCTGTGGATATTTTCCTTATTTCCTTTTTTCTACTCTGATGTCCTTCTCCTGGATTCTCCAGGGAGGCATGGAACTCACCTACTTTTAATCTTTCCTGTTTTTTAATAAGCACATCGCTGGTGGAGGTTTCCTCTAGGCAGGACTTGTGTCACATCCCACAAATCTCCCGTGGAGCGTAGACCTCGTAGTTTGCGTCTAAGTATTTCACACATTTCCATCATGAATTTCTTTTTTAATCTGTGCTATTATTTCTGGAGCTTCTTTTTTTTTTTTTTCTTTTCCCAGTGCATTTCAAAACTACTTTCATTGTTAAATGCTAACGGGATTGCCTTAGTTGGAGGACATACGTCTGTGTGATATAGATTCTTTCCAGTTGGTCAATACTATCTTTGTGACCTAGCGTATAGTCAACTTTTATGATGTGCTTGGGGTGCCTGGAAAGAATGAATGCTCCATGTTTCTTGGGAGCAGGTTTCCAGATTTATCTACTAGATCACTCTCTTGAGTGTGTGGTTCAAAACACCTACATCCTTACTGCATAATCAATTTGCTTCTGGATGCACGAAACTCTTCTTCTGTGGTTGGGTATTAGCCAATAGCTCCTGGTCGCTCTTTCGGGTTTTACTTTATATATTTCGAGACGGGGTATGGAGATGAATAGGAGCCCATGACTGTTAGACCTCTTTGCTGGATCATGTTCTTTATAGGTGTGCGTTTTCCTCTTTATTTCTCAGACTCGTCTTCCCCTCAAATTTTGCCTCACATTAGCATTTGCTACATTTGCTTTCTTTTTTTAAAGAAAAGTTTTTAAGTTTGAAAAGTTCTTTTTAAAGAAAAAATTTTAAAGAAGTTTTTACTTTTTTTTTCTTTAAAGATTTTTATGTATTTATTAGAGAGAGAGGGAGCGAGCAAGGGAGAAGAAGAGAGAATCTGAAGCAGAGCTCGACTCGGGGGCTCGATTTCACGACCCTGAGATCATGACCTGAGCCAGAACCGAGAGTTCGATGCTCAACCAACTGAGCCACCCAGGGGCCCCCATTTGCTTTCTTTTAACGTTCACCTGGTAGGTGTCTTTTTTGGGTCCTTTTGTTTCAAATTTTCCCTGTCACTTGTAAGCAACGTGTGTAATTGAATTTAAAAAATCCAACCTGATTGCCTATTAGTCTGTTTTCAACAGGTGAGTCTGATCTACTAACATTTATTTTTCAGTGATTACTGGAGCATTTTTTAAAGATTTTATTTATTTATTTGACAGAGAGAGAGAGAGATCACAAGTAGGCAGAGAGGCAGGCAGAGAGAGAGGGGGAACCAGGCTCCCTGCTGAGCAGAGAACCCGATGCGGGGCTCAATCCCAGGACCCTGAGATCATGACCTGAGCCGAAGGCAGAGGCTTTAACCCACTGAGCCACCCAGGCACCCGATTACTGGAGTATTATATCTACCTTCTTAGTTTGTGTTTTTCTTGACTTTCATTTTTCTACTTTTTAGTATTACTTTTTGTTGTTAGATCGATAAAGTTTTCTTTTCCCTATTTTCCCCTACTTCTGCTGGGGTGGAAACTATACATTTTATTATTATTCTTTTGCAATGACTTTTTTTATTTTTGGCACTTATATGTTCCGTTCATTTTTCTAATAAAGCCAAAGGTCATTCATTATTTCTATTCTTTAGAGAAGAACTCGACATACTTTATCTACAGAACGCTTATATCTTTTGCCTAGCCATTATTATTATTTAGTAATCATGTAATACTTAAATAGCATTCTTTAGGGATCGGTACAAAGTTTCAGCATATTTTACCAATTTCCAAGTTCACCATTGTTTCCTACAGGACACTCTTCTCCTTTGATTTCACTGTCCTTCTTGCTGACATACGATCTTTGCTAATTCTGCTGGTTGGGTTCCCTGGGTGGTAAACACTTAATTTTTTGTGTCGTATGAACCAGATTTGAGGATTTCTCTCCCAAACCATCATGGACCCTGGAGAGGAGGCGTGAGGGATTCCAGGGGACGTCTTCGCGGACTCAGGGCCTGGGGAGGGGTTGGCTCTGGAGGGTTCCCTGCTGTCCAGGGGCGGGGAGGGGGGCCATCGCTGGAGCGGCTCTGAGTCACGCCAGCAGCACGCCCCCTGCCTCCGTTCCTCCCCGCATTGCTATGGAAACCCAGCCAGAGCCTTTCTCGCCGTGATGGGCCTTTTCTGGGTGTTTTTCCTCCTGGCCTCAAAGCTTACAAATCACTCTTTCCCGGGTGGAGAGCAGGTGATCTTCCTGGGCCGTCTGGGCAGGTGACTGACAAGTCAATTTAGCCAGACAATTGTTCAGGCTGATTTTTCCACTGAACTGTGCTCCTTGTTTTGGCTCCGGATAACTGGGTTAGAGCAGGGCCGGGGCGTGGGGGGCTGAAGGAGGGCGGGTGGGGAAGGCCAGGAAAGGACCCCGGGGGGGGACTCCTCTTCCCAGGAGGGCTGGGGGTGGGGGTGAGAACCTCAGACCCCGGGTCTGAAGCAGGGAGCTCAGGCTAGGGCGAGAGCCCCGTTTGGAGGATGAATCGCAGAGTTCAGGGAGTAGATTTACCCAAGGCCACAGGACTTACGTGGGGCTGAGTGCGGCGCTCTTCCCCTGCTCCTGTCCAGGGAAAACGGAAAAAAGCAGCCTTTGCTCCGTGCTGGATGTTTGGACCTTCTAATGAGGAAGGACAGGTGCTAATGTCCAAAGAACCGAGCCTGATTTCTTTTCAAGAGAACTCGCCACAAATCTGCACCTGACCAGA
>CM052891.1:51067043-51099216 GCA_028534135.1 Potos flavus
GGACGGGACTGGAAGAGATTATGCTGAGTGAAATAAGTCAAGCGGAGAGAGTCAATCATCATATGGTTTCACTTACGTGTGGAGCATAAGGAAACACATGGAGGACATTGTGAGAAGGGAAGGAAGGGTGAATGGGGGAAATCAGAGGGGGAGATGAACCAAGAGAGACTGTGGACTCTCAGCAACAAACTAAAGGTTTTAGAGGGAGGGGGCAGGGGGTTGGGTGAGCCTGGTGGTGGGTATTGAGGAGGCCACGTATTGCATGAGGCACTAGGTGTGGTGCATGAACAGTGAATCTTGGAACGCTGAAAAAAAAAAAAAAACTAAGGAAAAAAGAAAGAAAGAAACAAAGTTCCATGATGGCTATTGTTGGAAATTGTACTGGGATTATAGATAATTTAGAGGAAATTGGTTTCTTTACAACTGAGCTCTCCTGTCTGCGGAGGCCGCATCAGCTCTCCATCGAGTTAGATTGTCTCTGGTGAAAATACAATTACCTCCATCAAGGTATTCCATGTTTCTTAGGGTTTTCTCATGTTTCCGTTTTTTTGTTATTTTCTTCCTGAGATTTTTATTACATTCTCTAGTGTATTATTGAAAATAGATACGAAATCTATTGACTTTTTTTGCTGATCTCGTATTCCATCACTTACTCATTTTTTCCAGGTTGCCGGGTGCTTCTCATCAACATGTAGGTAAATAATCCCACGGTTTTGTCTCTTTCTCGCTGGCATCTGTGGCTTGTACTTCTTTTTTTCGTCTCATTTCGTGGAGAGTGGAGACTTCTTTGACTCCATCACCCAGAGAGCTCTGCGAGGCATCTACAACCAGGCCCCACCCGCAGAGACTGTGGGGCAGGTGCACGGGGGGGCCAGGGGCCACGAGCACCTTGGGACTCCCACGCGATCCTGCGGGCCAGGGGACGTGGCCTGGGGACGGCATTGAGCAACGACCTCCTCGTCCCCTTCCTGACTTACTGGGTGTCCCAGAAATATCGAGGGTCGTATTTTGTAGGTCCCTCATAAATACCCCTTATCAAATAAAGCAAATATTCTTCTACAACGACTTTGAGGAGATTTCCTTTTTTTAAATAGGAATTGGGAAAACAAAAAGTTAAAAAATATATATAAATAAATAAAAACAAAAATAGCAAGTGGAGTTTTATTTTGTATTTGTGCTTTTTTCCCCAGCATCTTGGGCTGAAACGTGAATTTGATTTTAAACCCTTTCATTCTTATAAAAGTATTTACAGCTGCAAACTTCCCTCAGAACACCAGGCTGTGACTGCAAACTTTTGCTCTACGCTATTTTTTATTGATATCTAAAGAGATTTCTTCTTTAACCCGAGACTACTGCAAAGTGTACATGTGATTTCCTAAAACTTTCAAGCATGTAAGACTCTTTGATTACCTCTTTATTGTAAATACCCCTTTCTGTTGCATTTTGCAGGTATGTATCTAGTGGCGACCCAGCTTGGGTTGATTTTTAATCTGAAACATAATTACAAGTAATACGATTGAAAACAAAACTATCTTCTCTGTTAGGCACGAAACTAACAAAATCAGACTTCTTAATTTTTCTATTCAAATTCCCTATTTTCTCAATTATTTTTTATCTCTTTGCTGTGTCAGGTTATGAGTCAAGTATGAGGCTTTGCCAATCTTTCCTCGCATTTCTGTTTGGGTTTTATACATGATTGCGACTTTCTATACTTCTCCTTGTGTTTCTACCTGGGTTTGATTTAATATTTCAGATCTATGGTGCTGGCACCAAAAGGCCCATAATTGTAATCATTCTCGGACAGATTGTTCCTTTTATCTATAAACAGTGTTGCAATTTGCCCTTTACAAGGCTTTTCACATTAAATTCCGTTCTGCTTGGTATTAATATCACTATTCCAGCTTTATTTGCTAACATTTGCTTTGATCTTTCATCTCTTTATTTCCAATATTCCTTTGTCATTTTTTCTGGAGGATTTCTCATGGAAGCAACTTATATCTGGATTTGAGGTTTCTTACTCATTCTGCGAGTCTCTTTTTATAAACCAATTGAACACATGCTGGTGGTTTTACTTGGACTCAAACTCCTGTCAAACATTTCATGTTTTCCGCACTTTCTCGATGTTCTTGTTTTTCCCTTTCTAGCGTCAGTTGAATTGATAAAATCTGCTTTGTTTCAATTTTCTTCTAAGTTTGGAATTCACATATTTATGTATTCCCCCACTGGTTATTCTTAGCTTTTCTTCATGCCTACCTACACGTACATTTTTCTATAATAATAATAATTAATAATAAAAGAGGTGAGAGGAAAGTCTGGGAGGTCGTGGATTTGCTTGCTTACACAGGTGCGTACTTACGCCAGATTCACTGAGTCACACGCATTAAATAAGTACAGTTTTCACGTGTCAATCTAACCTCAATTTGCAGTTTTTAACAAACGTACAGTTTTCTAACGCTATCCTTAGCATTATGTGAAAGCACAAAAAATAGGGAAAATTATACTTGACATTGGTCTTGGCAAGGATTTCTTGAATAAAACACCAAAGCAAAAGCGACAGAAGCTAAAATAAACAAACGGAATACATTAAACTCAACAGCTTATGCGAAGGAAGTCACCAACATGCTGAAAAAGCAGCCTACAGGATGGGAGAAAACGTTTGCAAACCATATATCTGATAAGAGATTAATACCCAACATATATAAAGATCTCATACAACTCAATAACACAAAAAAGCAAGAAATCCCATTTAGAAGTGGGCAAAGGATCTCAGTAGACATTTTCCCACAGCAGACATACCCACGGGTATATGAAAATGGATTCCACATCCCTCATTATCGGGGAAATAATGAAATCAAAGCCATAGTGAGATGTCACCTGTTGGGAAGGCTATCACCAAGAAACAAGCAAGAATGAGTGTCGGTGAGGGTGTGGAGCAAACAGGACTCTTGCACACCACTGCCGGGAAGGCCGCCTGGCATAGCCACTGTGGAAAACAGTATGGCGGTTCCTCCAAAATTTCAACATAGAGCTCCCCTTCCTAGGCACAGACCCCGAGGAAATGAATACGGTACCTCGAAGAGATATCTGCACCCCCGTGTTCAAGGCGGCATTATTCGCAATGGTCAAGGTACGGAAATGACCTGCATGTTCTTTGACAGATGAGTGGATAAGGAAAGGATGATAACACACACACACGAATATTATTCAGCCATATTAAAAAAAATGAAACCCTGCCTTTTGTGACAAGACGGCTGGAAATGGAGAACATTAGGCTACGTGAGACAAGCCAGAGAAAGACAGATCCTGCCTAGTATCAATTATCTATGGAATTTAAAAAAAAAAAGCTGATTTCATCAAAACAGAGAGCAGAATGGTGGTTGCAGAGACTGGGGGTTGGGGAAATGGGGAGATGTTGGACGAAGAATACAAACGTTCGGTTATAAGAAGAGTAAACGCAGAGCATCCAGGTTACGGTATGGTGATTAGTTAAAAATACGGTATCGTGTACTCGAAGTTACTAAGAGTACCTCTCGGGCGTTCCCAGCCCCACGCACCAGGCTGAACTTCGGGAGCGGATGCACGTGTGGCCTCATCTCGCTGCTGGTATCACCCCGCACTGTCTGTGTTTATCAAATCGTCACCGCTTTGTGCCGCTGTCAGCCCATCGATCACCAGTACCGTGGTCGGACCAGCCCTCGTGGGTCCTAGGATGATTGCAAGACACCCTCCAGCAGCAGCCATCAGGAAATTTGGAGAAACTAAGAATTTATGGCTTATGAAAGACGTGGAAATCACACAGCACAGCGAGACCATGGGCGGAGAGAGAGCGTGCACGGCCTGGGGCTTTTACTGGGGTCGAGGGTGGGAGCCTAAGGTTTTGTGGGCTTCCTCTATTGGCGACTTTAAAACCTAAGAGCAGGAATTTAAAGAGTGGCTAGAGGAAACACAAGCGGTCCAAACGGTCACTTATCAAAATCATTCAGGGTCTCTAAAACTAAAGAGCCTGGCGGGAAGAGGCTCTTGATCTGGCTGCAGGGCTGACACTCATTTATATTTTTTTAAGATTGATTTATTTATTTGAGAGAGAGCGAGAGCAGGGGTGGGACAGAAGGAGAGGGAGAAAATCTCAAGCAGACTCCCTGCTGAGCACAGAGCCCGACGTGGGGCTCGATCTCACGACCCCCAGATCATGACCTGAGCCGAAATGAAGAGTCAGACGTCCCACCCACTGAGCCACCCAGGTGCCCCTGGTACACGTTTATTGACAGAGCCAGCTTGGAAGCCAACGCCTAGACAATCGAAACTCAAGTCAGGCGCTCGTACGGCAAAAAAGGAAAAAAGAAAGAAAAACCTGTCAGGCTTTACACTACGATCACATTGCACGCTCTAAATACATACAACTGTATTTGTCAATTATTCTGTAATAAAGTTGGGGGATTAGGTGCCTGGAGGTGCTCCCTCCCCGGGTCCCAGTCCCCGAGCTTGCCACATCGGGGGACCCCCCTCCCCCGTCCTCTGTGGGTGTCTCTCCTTCAGGAGGGCTCTGACTGCAGTTTCCCTGGCCAATCTTCTGAGAAGAGACTTCTCATAATTACTGCCCGTCTCCTTCCTTGCCAGCACGGGGACGGGACCTTCTTAAAATAATTACTCCAGCCACTTCTCAGAATTGAGGGCAGGAGGAGGCAGCTGTCAGCACGTACTATCTACCACCTTGAACTGGGTATCTAGCTACTTTTTAAAGTTTCTTATGCTCAAATCGCCAGCACAAATCAGCAGAGGCTCTTATTTGGGGGAAGATCACAAAACAGAGGCCGACTAGTTCTATTAAACAGATTGGAACTATTTAGTGGCCAGATTTTTGACAAAAGCTTTGCAATTATCTTCTTGTACTTGCCCTACGGGATAGCTCTTCTTAAACCCGGAGACTCTGTCGATAGTGGTTGGCCCAAAAATGTGAATATTCCTTTGAGTAATTTGGACTTATCTTAAGCCATCCCCCAAAGAAGCTAGCTCTGGTTTTCCTAAACCTATGCAGACAGAAGGACGAATTATTGTAGAATAAGAATTCCTGGGAGGTTTAGGAAACACACATTTGTGGGGATAATTCCCGGATAATCCCACTTGGGAGAGAGGCGGAGACTCTGGAGGTGAGGGCTAAGTGTGAGTAGTGTAGGGGAGGAAAAACTTTTCCTCTACCCTCTTAGGTTCAATGCTCAGGGACCTGCTAATTAAAGCGACAAGAGACAGAAAAGCGAGAGAAAGAGTTATGCAGCGTTTATTTACCCCTGCAATGCGGATCTATGCAGGAGGGCTCAATGATGAGTAATTCAAACAGGTATTTAGAATTTAGGATTCCTATACTTAACCTAGTGGGAGAAGGGAAGAGAGAGAAGAGACTCCTATGAGAAGTACAAATGGGTCTCTTTAGGGAAGACGAAAGGGTTTTTTAGGAGAACAAAAGAGCTAAGAAAGTTTACGACAATGTTTGTCATACCGATATGATTTTTAGCAGTTGGGTTATGCTATGCCTTCACGTTCTTGAGATTTGTTGAGCCTCTTGAATGTGGGTTCATAGTCTTTATAAAATTTGGAAATTTTTCAGCCAGTCCTTCTTCAAATATTTTCTCTGCCTGCCCCTCTCCAGGGGCTCTGATGACATGTCATCAAGACCTTTGAGGTGGCTGCATAGCCCACCGGGGGGGGGGGGGGGCTCTGCTCATTTTTTAAAATCTTCATCCCTCTGTTGGCTCCATTTGAAGACTTCTCTTTCCTACGTCTTGGCATTCTCGAATCTCTTCCTCCACGATGGGTGGTCTGCATTAACTCCAGCCTGGAGGCTGGGGTCACTCTTCTCCTTGCACCACCCCCCACGTCTCTACTGAGCTTTTCCGGGACGTGGACGCCGTTACGGTAACTGGTTCGACGCCCCCATCCGATGATTCTAATACCTGCTTCCATTCCGGGTCGATTTTGACCATGGACGTCTGTCCTCGTTATGAGTCGTGTTTTCCTGGTTCTTTGCATGCCTGATACCTTTGTATTGGATACGGGATTTTCTAAATTCTCCCTTGTCGGGTGCTGGATATTTTGGGGTTCCCTTAAGTGTCCTCGAGCTGTTTTCTGGGGTGCAGCTAAGTTACCCGAGCGCAGTTCCGTCCTCCCGGAGCGTGCCGTCCAGGCTCTCCAGGCAGGACCGCGGCAGTGTTCATCTTTCCCCTGTCCCGAGGCAGAGCCTCCTGGGACCCGCCTCGGCGCCTGCTGGACCTGAGCTCCTAGCCCGGCTGGTGGAACGGGCACTAGCCTCAGCCCGTGGCACTAGCCACAGGGCGCTGTCACCTCTGATCTTTTGCACAAAGTGTCCCGGGCCTCGGGCAGTTTCCCCACATGCGAGTGCAGGGTTCTCAATGAACAGTGGAGCTGGGCCTCTGAGCTCTGTCCGGGCAGCTCTCTCCACGTCTCCTGACGCCTTGCTCCAGCTCCTCGGCTCAGGACACCTGCCAGGCTCTGCCTCAGTTTCTCTCTCTGCACTGCCGCATACAGACCCGCATTTCCGGCAGATGGATGAAATCAGCAGTGAGGAGAGCTGGGAGGTAGAGGCGGGGGTGCGAGATGAGCTCCATGACCCAGGGTGTGAAGCTAGGGACACGGTCAGAGGCCTGATGGCAAGGCGGGTGCACAGCTTGGATTTCATCTAGAGGCCACGAGGAGCCAGCACACAGTCGTGAGCAGCAGTAGGCACCCTCCGATGTACCCAAACAGCAGCAGCATTAGCTAGCACCCTTTTCTACATGCTTCCCACCTGCTTCGTGAATCCACACGACAACCCTGCACTTGGCTTATAAGGAAAAGGAGCCACGGGGAGATGAACCGGCCCCAGGCCACGCACACAGCCGCTGCGAGCCTGGGGCCCAGGCCACTGCTCTGGGGTACGGAGGCAGCATCAGCTCCGGGAAGGAATGAGGCTGGAGCCAAGACGGCGGGGCAGGGGTGCAGGGGTGCAGGGGTGCGGAAAGGGAGAGATACGGGGGAAGGTAGTCACCATGTCATTATTTGTAGGAATGAGAGAGAGAGTTGGTGCTGTTCGCTCACTGAGACGGGGAAGGCGGGACGTGGGCCGGAGAAGGTGCCGGCTTTGCCCAGCGTGCTGGGCTCGCATTCCCAGGGTCACGTGGAAGGAGGCGTCCAGGAGACCAGCAGATGAGCTAGAGATCGGGGAGCATCCACGCAGGATTAGAGAACCATCCACGTCCAGGAGTGAGTAGCTACCATGGGACAGCCTGGGCCGCAGGAAGAGGTAGACCAGACGGCTGGCTCCGTCTAAGGCCCCAGACAGGGACGGGGACACAGAACCGTGTAAGCATGCCAGCAGGAAGGCAGCATGGCGAGACGTGGAGGCAGACTCAGACCCCGACAGACCGGGGCTGGATCCTGGCCCCAGCCCTGTTGCCTGCCGTGGGCGACCTCGGAGAGGATGCTCCGTGTCTCTGGACTTCGGTTCCTTAAAAAAATGCAGATAAGGGGCGCCTGGGTGGCTCAGTGGGTTAGAGCCTCTGCCTTCGGCTCAGGTCATGATCTCAGGGTCCTGGGATCGAGCCCCGCATCGGGCTCTCTGCTCAGCGGGGAGTCTGCTTCTCCCTCTCCCTTCGCCCCTCCCCACTGCTCGTGCTCTCTTGCTCTCTCTCTCAAATAAATAAATCTTTTTTAAAAGTAAGAGAAAGGGGCGCCTGGGTGGCTCAGTGGGTTAAAGCCTCTGCCTTCGGCTCAGGTCATGATCTCAGAGTCCTGGGATTGAGCCCCGCATCGGGCTCTCTGCTCAGCAGGGAGCCTGCTTCTCCCTCTCTCTCTGCTTGCCTCTCTGCCTACTTGTGATCTCTCTCTGTCAAATAAATAAATAAAATCTTAGGGAAAAAATGCAGATAAGAATGCCTACCTCCTAGGATGAGGTTCCATGAACACATGCATGGGAAGCACCGAGGAGATACTCACAACATGATAGATTAGTCATTTCTTCTTCAGTCCCGAGGAAGAAGCAGCTTCTGTGTTCAGGGCGCCCTCAGTCATTCCGTCTCAGCCTCGTGGGCGTCTAGACCTGGGCCGGCTCTTCCTGTGTGCCGACGGGCAGCAGGAAGGCTACGGACCACGCGGGAGAGAGGTCATCCTCAGAGCGGTGGCACGTTTGGTGGGAGATGTTTTCATCAGACAGCTCTGCGCCCATCCAGGCCAGACTCCGGCACTCGCTGGCTACGTGATGTCAAGCCGATCATCCAGCCAGCCTGAGACTAAATTCCCCTCTCCGTAAATGGGGGTAATCACCCCTGCCGCACAGCCCTGTTCTGAGGCCTGAATGAGATCGCAGATGCAAAACGTCCTCGACAGGGTCTGGCACAAACCACGAGCTCCATAAATGTTCATTCCGGCCACCTCCCGCTTTCTTTCAAAGTCAGGAGAATTCCTTCCCTCATCTGGAAGTCCGAAGCTCTGCCTGTCTCCTCCTAATGAAATGCTCACATTCTGTGACCTTTATTGCTGAGAAAATTCTGCCTTCCTTCTAGACAGGGAGCTGCCTGGAGGACAGAGCCTGTGTCTGCCCCTGCTTAGAAATACAGATTCACCGTGAGCCCGATAAAGGGATCGTGAGTAACGAGCAGTTACATCAGAAGCCGTGAGTGAAGGAAAATTAATTTGCAGATGGAATTATTACATTGTGTACCCAATCTTGCAAAACAATGAGGCACAGCTTGTAAGAGTTTCAAACGTTTTTTCAGAAATTTAATTGCCACTTAATTTTCCCGCAAAACACAATAACCTCAGTAAACTAAAGGCAACACGATGGAGCTCTGGAAAGCTCATTGGGCAATGCCTGAAACTGAAGAGGCTTTTTCTGAGTCAGAAGCCTGAGGACGCAAGCTGCCATAATTGTCACCATCTCTGGTCATGAGCAGGATGCGTTTACCCTGATTCTTCCGCTCCCTCTGTCCCCATGAGAGGGCATGGCTCTCCCACCTGTGACTGCAGATGTGGGGGTAACCTGAGTGGAACCATTACCAATCTTTCTCTCACCGTGTCGCCTTGTGATCAGAGCTCAGCCCGTGATTGTAACCGGGGCTCAGTCTATGACCATGATCTGGGCTCAGTCTGTGATCATGATCAGGGCTCAGTCTGTGACCATGATCTGGGCTCAGTCTGTGATCATGATCAGGGCTCAGTCTGTGACCATGATCTGGGCTCAGTCTGTGATCATGAGATCAGGGCTCAGTCTGTGACCATGATCTGGGCTCAGTCTGTGATCATGATCAGGGCTCAGTCTGTGACCACAATCCAGGCTCAGTCTGTGACCATGATCTGGGCTCAGTCTGTGACCACAATCTGGGCTCAGTCTGTGATCAGGATCAGGGCTCAGTCTATGTCCACGATCCAGGCTCAGCCTTCAACCACAGCCACACCTCTACAGCCACAGCTGAATTTAGAGACGGACAATGGGACAGACATGACACAAAGACCTTAGGTGACTGCCACACCACTCGATTAATAATTATTGAATTGAATTAAATAAATGCTGGGTGATTCCTCAGAGTCTCAAGATGAGGTGGGATGTGGGGAGGACGGGGAGGAATGAGAAGGTGGGAGTCATCAGCCCTGATGAGGAAAGGCCCAGAATTCAGGTGTAGCAGACAGAGCTAGATCTTTGCCCTGACCCATTTAAGGAAGGTCTTGGCCAGGAAGCTGGATTTGTCACCTTCAGCTGCAGGGTAACCCTGCACAGACCTGGAGTGTGTGCCCTGGAGTGTGGGCCAGCTGCAATCGCTGTCACCTGCTTGGGATCACAGCGAAATGGGTCAGCACCTGCCGGCCACTCTGATGATTAATAGCGTGGAAAGTGGCTATCTCACAGTGAGTGGGGCTCCAGGACTCAAGCCTGGGAAGTTGCTGCCGTGCCAGCAATGAGCTCATCCCATGAACGTGAGCCGCCGTGGGGCTCCAAGGGGTGGTAAATCTCCGTGGCTTTTGTGGGCATTCGTGACTTCCCTGCATCAGCCCGTCCCCTACTCAGCCTCCCCTCTCTGCTGCCTCCCGTGTCCCATCTGAAGGACGCCTCTGAAATGAGGGATGACACCTAATGGAGCCAGATACAAAATTAATCAAATCGGACACAAGAACGGATGTGGAATGCAACCCGTCCACACATGAGGTGCCTTCTCGAGAGGAGCGCTTTGTCTACCGCCAGCGGCATCGGTGAAGGACTCGGGCAAGGAGCAGCAACACCGGGTAGTATTTCCAGAGTGAGGACCGGAGACACAGAGAACACTTGCTAAAGAAGGTGGGTTTGCTATTTCCATGCACCGAGATTCTTGGAGGTTGACTTTCCTTGTTGTGACCTAGTTACAAGAAGCACCTAACAACGCCTTCAAAGAGCTGGATCGCCACATATGAGAGCAGAAGCTCTTCGCTTCTCTGTCGGCTCCGTCACGGAATCATCCCTGTCTTCTGGAGCGTTGACTCTATGCCTGGCTCTGTACTGGGCTCGAAGCAAGTCGGGCAAGACAAGCGTCACTGTCGTTGGCCAACATCTGGCGAAAATTTACCACGTGCGGCACCTCGCGCCGAGGCACCCAGAAGCATCGCCTTGTTTAAGTTGGCATAGCCTAGGAAGTAGCTACTATTCGTGTCCTCGGTTTACAGATGAGGAAACTGAGTCATGAAGTAACGTGCTCAGAGTTAAGCCAGCAGGAAGCTCGCGGCCCAAGCGACCCGTTCAGATCTTCCCTCCCCATCATTTGAACTGCAGGCAGAGTGACTACGAGATTCAAACACAAACTGAGGTTCACTTTCTCTCCCCCGAGCAGTGTCTACACTGGACAGCCCCATTCTTCCGTCACGCTGGTCCTTTTCTACGCCAAGCCTTCAGTGTCCCCCACGTTGTGCCAGTAAATCCCCCAGGGCTTAAGTCATCCAGACCTAGCTTCTAACCATGGGGTTTGCATGTGAAAGGGAGTGACACATGTCCTCTCCTGGAGCCTTGCCACTTCCCCATGGAGCGCTGGGATCAATGTTCCCTCCCCGCTGGGCCTGGGCGGACATCTGTGCGTGAGAGGAGAGACATCTTGGGACCTCCACGCCTAGATCCCCAACGTGCCATGCGGCCTGTCTTGCATCTTCCAGATGCTTCTGCTCGGGACCCAGCCGCCATAAGGCGTGCGACGCTGAACCACACGGGGCAGCCCAGCAGAGGCACTCTGCATGCAGCTCAGGGGAGAGCCACCGTCGTCCTCAGATGTGAGTGACGGCACGTCGGGAGGATTCCAGCCCGACACCATGGATGGCGACCCCCCACCCCCAGCCTTCAAGTCTGCCCGGCGGGGACCCCGGACATCACAGAGCGGACTCACCGCCCCTGCCGCGTCCCGTCCGCATTCCTGACCCACAGCATCTGAGGCCCTAACGAGATGCTGGCTCGGTCCTGCGGTGCTAGCGGCTGGGACTGATGAGCGTTTGCAAGATCTCACCTCCAGGAGCGTGTCCCATCCGGGAGCCCCCGAGAAGTCACTTCCCAGTGACACATCAAGGCAGGGCTGCTCGCTGCTCTGGGGGCCCCAGTGCTCTCCGGGCGAGTCCGAAGGCCCCCCGAGCCCAGGATCTGAAAAGCCAGGCCCCCGGGCTGCACAGACAAGGGATCTGCAAGAAGGTTCAGACGTCCGCGGGGAAGAGCACCTCCCGGGGAAGCCGCCAACACAAGAGGGGAATTGCAAATTCCTCTGAAGGGTGAATCCTGTTTGTTATTCAGGGAAGGACGCTTGGAATCTAAGGAACATCAAACAGACCAGCGGCGGGTTGGCCGCGGGCCAGGGAGCGAAGGAGCAGGGGAAGCAAGCAAACGGGGTATGCAAACGATAGCATCTAGCATCGGGAAGTTACCCAGAGGGAAACCAAATGTCCTGAGCGGCGGAGAATCTCATGAAAGTCTTTGTCCGAAGCCACCATCTGTTCCTGTCACGGCCGCGACCCGGCCGTCTCTCTCCAGAAAACTGAGCCGTGCGCGCGCTGGGGACAAGGACAGTCTAGACACTGTCTCTGCCGTGCGTGTGCGTGCCTGTCCCCCTGCGGTCGTCCTTGTCTTCGCGTGGTGGCTCAGAGGACAGACTCTTGAGCCCGGATCCTGCGTGGCCTCTTGGAAAGTTCCTTGCCCCCTCCTCGGCCTCTGTGTGCTCACCTTAGGTAGGATCCTAACAGCGCCTACCTGGCGGGGCTGCTGCGGGATTTAACGCCCTATTAGCTCAGTCCCCGACCCCGCGGGCAGTTCAGCTTTCATTCATCACCGTTACCGAGTGGTTTCCCGGCCTGTGCGGGCCGTCTGCAGGCGCCCGCGTGGGTGCCCGTCAGAGCCCGCGCGACCAGCACGTCCTTCCCCGCATTCGCTTCCCAGACACGCGCCCACCGCGGAGGCAGAGCGCCGGGAACCCGGGCAGCGCCGCGGACGAGCCCGGAGAAACGGTCAGGGATTAGCAACCTTGGAGTCTCAGCGACGTCACAGAACACGGGAGGGGTTCCTGTTCGCGTCACAGCCGAAGCAAGCTAGCAGGCTGTCCTCGGGGCCTGTCCTCCACGTGGGGACTCAGGGACCCAGACTCCGTCCCAGGCACTGGAGGGTCGTGCCGTCCTCCAGTCGCCACTGCCCACACCCCATCGGTCACAACTCGGGGGCCGTAAACAGTATCGCTGGTCTCGCCACAGAGAACCAATCCTGACTCGGCAGAGAGACGTTACTGTGGGGACAGAAGGAAAGCGCAGGGCCTCCCCTCCCCCGCCCCTGCTCAGTCTCCCCTGCGTTTCTGGGGCAGAAACCAGGACCTTGCGCAGAAGCGAGAAAAATCAGGGAATGATGCCTACGGACAAGGAATCGCAGCTAACATATTTCTCATCTTCACGGCTCAGCTTGAAGCCAGTCGGCACGAGCCGATGACTCCGGGAGCCAGATTCCGCGGGAGCCAGGTGCTGGGATCCCCCCGCAGGTCCCAGGGACTTTCCGGGACCTTCCCGTTACGCACACACCAGGGAGGGGCAGGCATTTGAATCCGGGTAATTGGCTTTTCTCGGCGGGACAATACGCGGTGAGGCCGGAGCGGAGCGGGCTCCCCGGGGCCGCAGCAGCAGGTGCGAGCCCCCGGCGTCCTTCCCGAGCCGCGAGCCGTGGGAGGAGTCCAGGGAGGAAGGAGCGACAGAGAGAGTCTCTCCAGATCGCAGCGGGAAGGGCGGGTGTGACTCCTCACTACATTTTCCTGAACCTGAAGGGAAAGAAAGTCGACCAAAGCGATGGGCTGGCAACAGATGGCGAGCAGATCAGTCGGGAAAGTCTCTTCTGGGGTCAAAAGGAGAGGCGGCAGAGATGCTCCCACGGACGTCTCCATTCGCCGCCTACAAAGCTCCATCCCAGAGGAGATCGCACCCAAAGCGTCGTCTCGCGCCGCCCTTCTGAGCCAGCGCCAGTGCCTCTCAGAAACCGCGGCCGTAAGGACGAAATCGGGTCTGAGCTCCGTCACCGTTCAGGCCCCGCGCGGGGAGCAGGGGACGGGGACGCAGACGCGGGTTCCCATCACGGCCACTGCGGAGCCGGGCCATGAGGGACGCCCCGGGCAGAGGAGGCTCAGGGAGGCCGGATCAGCTAGGCAGACACGGATCCCCGTCGCAAAGCCTGCCACGGGACGGACGGCCACGAACGGCCACAAACGGCCCTCCCGCGGCAGAGACGGGGAAACATCCCACGAACCCAAACTGAGCGATGTTCTCCCAGATCACTGGCCGGCGCTCTTCCCACGTATCGAGGTCACGAAAGATAAAGACGGACTCCGGGACTGTCCCAGGCTGGAAAGGGATTCAATTAGCTCAGACTAGATGCAAAGTGGGGTCCTGGACCGGAAAGGAGATCTTGGAGGAGAACCTGCCGAGGGTCCAGCAAGATTCACGGGTGAGTCAGAAACACCGAATCAGTGCGAAACCTCCGGTGTCGGCGACTGTCCTCTGGTCACGTAAGCGGCCGGCATCAGGCGAAGCCGGGGGAAGGGTGCAGGGAATGCTCCGTACTTTACGGCTCTTCCGGAAGTCTAGTTATCGCCCAGAAAAATGAAAGAATCAGGCACTGGTGTTTTTTTTTTCCTTTCTGCAAGCAGGGTGCGGCTCCTACACGGGGGGAAGGGGGCCGCTTTCTCACCGAAAAGCTCCTTTTCCACAAGTGGCTTCAAGAGACCGTTATCAGGAATATGGATTTTACCGTATGATTTCACTCCTATGTGGAATTGAAGAAACAAAACAAATGAGCAAAGGGGAAAAAAAATAAAGGACAGAGAGAGACAAACCAAGAAATAGACTCCTCACTACAAAGAACACAGTGATGTGAGCAGAGGGGAGGTGGTAGGGGGCGGGGGGCATCGGGGGTGGGATTAAGGAGGGCACCTGTCACGAGGAAAAAAATAAATAAAATGATGGCAAGAAAAGAAAAATCAAAAGTAAAAAAAAGAGGAATATAGATTTTTGCTCATTATTCTTGAACTATGTAAGTTACACATACTCTTGCGTTATGATCTATTTTTTAACCTTTCAAAAGCGGTTCCTTTCTTCATGAAATGAATTTCTATTTTTAAAGGAAAACGTGCTATCACCACCACAAACGAAAAGCCGGTGGTCACTGGCCATAAAGTAAGTTAACCGGTAAGAATGAACACAGCGGATGAAGGCGCTCCCACACACCAGTGGCCCCGAGCTGGAGTCTTCCCTTCGTGACCCCAGAGCCGTCTGTATGTGAGCTTATGTATGTACCTGTAGTTACTATGTTGCGTTTACATATACTCGACTTACAGGAAATCTCTAAGGAAGAGTAGCGCATGAGAAATTAATAACAAATTAATAACGTTGCATTCTGGCAGCAGAATAGGGGAGCTGGGGTCAGGATGGGAGAGAAGCTTCTCCCTCCTCCTGCTGCGAAGTCTGAATTTCCTACGGTGTGCATTTGCCATTTCATAGAAGAGTAGACCGCCACTTTGAGATCCATGGAGCCACAGGACATTTGCACACCTATTATCTTATTTGGCATTCACACTAGGGATGGGGGGAGGCAGAAAAGGGATCATGAGCCCACTCTGTGGATGAGAGAGAAACAGGTCCAGCCCATCAAGAGACCTGCCCCCGGCCAGACGCTAAGAGAAGGCCAAGCCAGCATTTGACACCAGACCCATCCCACGCCTCGGACCCAAGCCTCAACCACATCGTGCAGCCTGCTTCGGTCAGGGCCCGCCAGCGTTATCCAGCAAGGATCTTCTCCTCAGTCCCAACACACATCACATGGGAGAGACGGTGCGGGACAGCCCCCGGGGGAGCCTCTTGTCCAGCGTGGCCATTTTACAGATGGGCAAAGAGAGGCCCAGAATCACAAAGCAGGTGTTTCCGTTTCTCTGGGTCTCAGATGGGACCTTCACGGCCACCTGGTGGGGTGCTCGAGGGATCAGAGGAGACCGTGTGTATACAGGGTTTTGCAGCCAAGAGAGCATGAGGCATGGTTTCGGGGACCCGCCTGCCCACAGGAGAGCCAAGAGACGGGGCCGGGAACGTGCACACGAGCCCCAGAGGACAGGCCCCCTCTACCACCACGCCTCCCAGCCCTGTCCTCATCCCTCCGAAGGCAAGACACAGGCCGATGGGGTCGGGGAGCCGACAGAGGCGCCAGATGGCGGTGAGCAAGAAGTGAGCCCCCCCTCCCCGCCAGGGTCCCACTCCAGCCATTTTCAACTTTGCACCAAATGGAAATTTCTTGAGCAGCGCTGAAAGCTCCCACAATGACTCACGTCGCCAAGTGAGCTCTAGGAACAAATGGATGCTAATTATTCTGTGGCAGGAAGACAAGTGGAGAATTTAAACAGGGGGTCCCACCAAGCAGTTGGTGGGAAATCTGAAGGCTCAGAAAGGCAGGGCCTGCCCTCCCCCTGCTCAGCCCGGAAGGGCATCTCACGGGCCCAGGATCTGCAAAGACAGCCCTCTGCACGGCCCCCGGCCCCCCGGGCACCGCTCCCTCCAGCTTTGCAGCTGAGCTGGGTTTACAGAGCCTTCTTTGTGCAGCATGGAGGAGGGCAACCCCTCGAAACCCACAGGGAGCCCCACGATGCCCCCTCTCGGCCCGCCCCAGCAAGGGGGGGGCACTGAAGGCCGGTGCATCTGGTTTCCCAGGACAGGCTGGACGGCGCGTGGAGGCGGAAGTGTGCCCTGGGCCTCCCGCCTCCTTTGCTGCAGCCGGACCAAAGGGTCCCGGGTCGCCCCCTCCTGCAGAGCGCCCCCAGCCCAGGAGGTGAGGGCTGGGTGCTACCCCACAGCAGGCCGGACCGCCGGACAGCCTCAGGACTCGGCCTCGGCTGGAGCCACGGCCTCTCCCTGCAGGGCTCAGCTCTCCTCCTGACCGCCTCCTACTGGATCCCTGTGATTCGGGCGCCCCCTCCTCCCGAAGGGCCCACGACCCCAGCTGCAGCCTAGGAAACCGAGGACAGAACAGTCAGTAAAGCGTCCGAAGTCAGACAGCAGCGCTGGGATTTGGGCGGCGGGGTCCGGCTGCAGAGTCTGTGCCCAGGGACCCACCCAGTCCTTCCTCCCCGTCCCGACCCAGAGCAAGGCCGTGTACTCAGCCCCCTCCTCGGGGGTCCTTGCTCCACAGGGCCCGTCCCGGCGCACGAGAGGCTGCCCACGGGAGGAAGTCGCCTTTCCGGAAAAGGACGGACCCCGGTGCGTTTCCTGGAGAGCACGGCTCAGTCATCCCTGAGGACAAAATACGCATCGGCCACATCCGCCGTGGGTCTCCACGAAGACAGCGCCCTGTCCCTTTCAAGGGACGAGAGCGCCCTGCTGTCCCCTCCCCCCCCCCATGTCGTGAGGCCTGGTGCAAAGAAAGAGCAGTGGACGTCTGAGGGCGGAAGACCTGAGTTCTGGTGCCGACGAACGTCTGATTCTCTCGGGAGCTGTGTGAGCCTGAGAGCCCCCCAAACCTCTCTGAGCCTGCGTTTCTCCGTGGCTCCGTGGGCACGGGCGAAGGCCGCGCTCTGCTCCGGGCTAGCAAGGGGGGTGACGTCATCACTGAGCCCAAGGAGGGACACAGGGACAGGAGGGCTGGGACCGGCGGGAGTCAGCAGAGACGTGGCGCCCCTCGGGCAGCTGGGGCATCCTGAGTGAAGGCTAGTGGTCGCCATGCGCCCGGAGGGAGGAAGGGGGCGTGGGGGGACGCACGGCCCCGTGAGCGCCTGGGGACAGACAGCTGCAAAGTGGCCAGGACCCCCACCCTTGATCCTCTGATGTCCACAGGGGCCCCCGCCGGCTGGACGCACACGTCCCCATCCCAACACCGGAGCCGCATCGGCAGGCCTCCTGGAGACCCGTGGGGGGCAGGGGGCTGATGCCTGGGGACAGAGGGGAGAGGCCGCCACGCACCTCCAGCCGCCGCACACTCCAAATCCCAACCCCGGCCCGGCCACGACCTCAGCTCCATGTGCGCCACTGTAAAAAATAACGGGGGGCCAGCATGGGAGCCGGGAAGGGGTCACAAACCACCCCAAACGCCCCTTCTCCCAGAAGCAGCCACGGTGAGCATGGATCGTGCCCCCTTCTTGCTTTTCCCAAGATGATGGGAGGATTCAAAACAGAAAGACAGAGGCGGACGTGGGAAGATAGGCTCGTCGGACGATACCTACAGACAGGTGTGTCCCACCTTCTCTGCCCGACACACAAGGAGTGCTTTTCGTGTCGCCAGAATCCGTGCGCCGCTTTAAACGATTCGTAAGAACTTACAGAGCGGATACACCGTCGGCCGGCGTTGTCTTAACGAGCAGGATACGAAGATGGAATCTAATGTAGGACAGTCATAATCACCTCTGTCTCCGTCTCAGATCGCTTTCCTACACTTTCCTTCCAGAAACGCAACTCCTAAGACAAAGGGGATAAATATTTCATAGACACTTGCCAAATGTCCTCTGAAAATGTATTCTCTTATCAGGTGTGTTCGAGAATTCTTAACACATCCTGCATATCACAGCCAGAAAAAAGTAAATATATAGACACACATATATGCGTACACACACACACACACACACACAGAGGAAATTGCAAGGGTTGGGGTTGCGATTAAAATAAATTGAAAAGCTCTGATTTTAAATGTGGTTTAAATTAAAAGGATGTCCTTCGCCCAGCCCTGACCTTGATGACACAGGGACCCCGCGTCTAAAGCCCAGGTGTGTGCCACGGTCTCTGCCAGTGATGAGGTGGGGAGCCCTTAGTTAGCCCCACTCTCCCTTGCCCCCCCACCCCTCGCTGCCCGCCGGGAAATGGCTCCCCCACGCCCTGGTTCCCAGAACCCCCTTCCTAGCCACGCGAGGGGCCGTCTGGCACTCTGCCTCAGAGCTCGGCTCAGCCGGATATCTCATCCATCTTCCCCGACCGAGGACGTGCCCCACGGGGGCCCTGGGCAGAGCCGCACGTGGGAGCCAGAGGCGAGGCCCAGGGTCTACCTGGCTGTGTGACCCCGGGTCCATTACTGAGTCTCTCTGGGCTGGGGTCCTTGTCTCTGAAGGAGGGAGCCGGACTCGACCACCTCCGAGTCCACTCCCGTCTCTCTCTGTGTCTCTCTCTGCCTCTGGGCCCCGGATGAGACGGATGAGACGGTGGCCGTCTCTGGCCTGCACAGCCGCAGCCCGGCCGCCGCCCCGGAGCCGGAAACGAACGGGGCTGAGACTCTGGTGGTTGTGCAGCGACCGGCGATGCATCGCGCGGCCGGAACGGCGGGGGAAGCTCCGAGGCCAGTTCCCCGGGTCCCCGCTGCGGTAAAGCCGGGCTGGGGGGCGGTCTTCAGGTGGACCAGTGCAGCTTGAAGGGAAAGAGCGGACGGCAGAGGAGGCCCCCAGCCCCGCGGCGACCCCAGCAGGGGCTCCCCGCCGCCCTCGCAGAGACCGCTGAGAACAAAGCCGCGCCTGCTGTGCTTTCCACGGAAATCTGTGTTCCCAGATGTTCCTCTCCCGCTGGGGACTGCCCGGGATAACAAGGAGGAGGAGGGTTCACAGGGTAGGGGTGGGGCGGGGAGGGGGTCTGTCAATTTAAGAAATAGAAACAGCTGCTTTCAAAGACTCCCGCCAGGAGAAAAGGAGCTTTTGTTCTGTCCGTTCCCTCCCCCCTCCCCCCCCCCACCCCCCGCGCTCCGGGTTTAAATGAAAGCGCCGCCCGATTGATCGATCCGATCGGTGGCGTCGGGGCAACCGAGGTGCTTTCAAGCGGGGGGCCTGGGCGTGGCCCCACCGTCCTGCCTCCGGATGAAACACGCAATCCTATCTATTTCATGGCTTTCTGAATCGGACCAGGGCTTCGGTTTTGTTCTAGTAAATCGAGACTTGCGAGAGCCCCGGGCGCCCCTGCGGTTCCTGGAAGGGAGGGACGCCCAAGACCGAGTTCGTCCTGCTCCAGGGGCTGCCTCCACCTGCACGAAATAAATGAGGCCCATGCTGAGACCCCAGAGGCGGGCGGCGCTTTGGTGGAATGCCAGCCGGGCTCGCAACCTCAGGAGCTTAACCCAAGCGGTGACCCCCGCCCCCACCCCTGCAGCTGCCAGACGGACCCCTGCCCCTCACGCCCACCGGCGATGAGCCCTGACCCCTCCGCCAAGAGTCCCCACCCCACCTCTGCTGACACGGCGCCCCCGGGAACATTCTGCTGGGCTCATGTCTTCCAAGAGTGGAGCGGAGGGAGGAGAGGGGGCTGGTCCGCCCAGCAGCTGCCTCTGTGCCCATCCCGCAGGGACCCTCCTCCTTCCTCCTCTCGCACCCTGTGCACGTGGCTGTGTCCACGCCCTTCCCGTTTCCCCAGGAGTGACACCGCTCCCTGCAGAAATAACCAGATCTCAGCACCCCCATCCATCGGCGCTGGGGTCTTGCAAATTCTGCAGCCTGGGAGCTTGAAGGCTGGTGGCGTTTTTACAGCACAAGGCAATGAGTTCTCCGTGGAGGAAGCAAGGAGGCCTCCACGTGGGTCCGTGTCTCTGCAGCCCATGAGTCCCTGCATTGGACGTCTCCAGTGACGGATTTCGTGGGCCCCAAACACAGCCCCGGGTGAGAAACGGTGCCCACGCTGGAAATAGAAGGATCAGTAGAGACTGTCCAGATGAAGGAGAGGCTAGTGTGAGCCCCATCCTGGGTAAATCCCATGCCCCCCTCCCTCTCCTCAGCTGTAAAATAGGGGTGCTGGGCCCCCCACTTGTTTCCCAGGACTGCTGAGAGGCAGGGAGAAAGTAGCAAAGAAAAATGCCTTGAGAACTGGGAAGTGTGGTCCAGCCGTGGGATGCGCTTACGTCGTTCCGGGACAGCTGGGGCTCTCAGGGAAGTCCTGCAGTGGGATTTCTCTCTGGGGAACCCACGCCGGCGCCCGGCTGTCCCTACGACCTCCCTCCTCACCACTCGGCTCTTGGACTAGAAGTCGTCATCCCACCCACTGACCTGGCGCCTTCCATGCACAGCCCCACTTAGAGTCCATTTGGAATCGTGGGGTTTCGGGGCAAGGGCTGCAGGTGAGGTCGCTGGGTGTCTTGGCGAGCCTCCAGGATCCGCCCCCCAGCGGTGTGGGTCACAGAGGAGCCGCGGGAGCCCCACCAGGGCCGATATCAGGAAGGGACCACACAGACTGGCCAGGTCTGTAGGGTGAGTGCGGATGTCCCCCGAGGGCCACGCGCCAATGTTCCCCGGGAGACGCAGGGAGGCTCTCAAGAAAGACTCCAGCTGGAGTTCAGGCCCGGCTGGGTTTGCCCAGGACCCAGGTTGGGAAGCCCGTCCTTGTCACCCCACCTGAGTCACGGCCATCCGGGGACTCATCTCGGCCCTGCCCAGTGTGGACGCCCCTCTGCTCCCCCCTGGCCCCTGCGGCCCCCGTGCCCCCAAGCGCCCCTCTGCCTCTATGACACCCCCGCAGCCCTGTGCCCCCTTGTCCCCCGCAACCCCCCGAGACTCCCCTTCCTTGGCCGCACAGCCTCCCTCCCTGCTCCCGGGGAGACCCCGCCCCCCGGAGACACCAAGCCCGCGCGCTCCTGCGCATCTGAGAGCGGGAGGGGCGCGTGTTTTGCGGTGCAGCGGAGTCGGAGAGGAGAACGCACGTATATTGCAAGAACGCACAGACCCCACTGAAGAGCCCACGGGAGCCGATGAAAGGAGCAACGCGCCCGACATTTGGAAGAAGAGAAGAAAGCGAGCCGGCGATTAAGTGCCACGAGAGGCGTCTGAATGTTCCCGGTAACTGATTTATAAATTCCACGGAAGGCCTCGCACATTTGATTCTTCGCCGGGGACACGCATCTCCATTTTTCCACTTTATAGTCTTGGCGGGAAATGGCCTTTTTCTGAGCTGCCACTTACAGCGTGGGACCCTGGGGAGGGCGCCCTGGGACCAGGGGCAGGAAGGGGCAGGGGAGCAGAGCTGGGGGTGCGCCCGCCCCTCCGAACCCGGCCCCCAGCCCCTGGGGACCCTGAGTAAGCAGAACAGTGTCCTGGGGGAAAGAGGCCCCCTGCCTGCAAGTCATCCGTTTAAAGCAGGAGAAACCCAAGCAAACCATGCATTTTGGAGGATTTCTTAATGCAATTTCTTTCCATTGCTCTTTTGGTATGAGTGATGGGAAACAAGTCTTTTTCCGTAAGCTGTCCCCAAGGCGCTGCCCCCCAGCCCGAGACTTCCCCCGGGGGGGAGGGGGAGCCAGAAGTCAGACTGAGGTCAAGACAGGCCCACCCCACACTCATTGGAGGGAGCAGACGCCTCCCAGACTCTGGTCCTCATCTGTGCAATGGGGAGAAGACTGACATCTGCCGGACAGGTGACCGCTCAGTGACTCGGTGCAGAAGGCAAGGCGAGCACGCTGTGGCCCTTCCCAACCTGGCTGCCTTGCACCCGCGGTGGAGACCAGGCTTCTCGGGGTCAAGGCAGCCCATGTCCCGCGGGGCCCGCCTGTCCCCTAAGGGACTCAAGTCCGCGGCTGCCCGCGGCCGGGGCTCCAGGACCTGCTTCCCCACCTGCTGGAGGGACAGACCCGCAGCACACCCTACCGGCGTCAGAAAGGCCCTGCTCTTACCAAAACCAAAAACGAGTAAACTAATTAACAGGAGCCGATCTCAGCACCCGAGGCCACCTATCCCGGCTTTTTTCCCCCTCCGTCCCTCTTGGTCCCTAAAAAGGTCACAGTGTCGTCGTGATCATCAGATCAGACCGTGGCCACACGGGATTGCTCATCTATAAGCACTTTGCAGAAACGCCCGTTGGGGAGGAGGCCCCGGGGAGCTGCCCCTGGGGGGGGCCTGGCTCCTCCCCCAACCTGGGCCTCCGTCCATCTGTCCGGCTGTGAGGACAGAAGACCCAGGCCGAGGAGAACCCCAGTCGCCGCAGGGCACCGCCGGTCGATGGGTCGTCCGGTCCTTGCGGACTCGAACAGCTGCCCGAACGCAGGACTAGGCTTCTCCCGGCCAATTTCACCGCCACCGCATACCGTCAAACCCCGGGGATTTTTAATCTCAACAGCGAGCAGTCACCGAGCTGTTCGGCGGGCCTGGTGCGTATTCATTCACTTCTCCGGTTCCCTGCGGGGTAGGAATCATTACTGCGCCCATCTCACAGAGGAAGGAGACAGAGTCAGGGAGGTTCCGTGACGCGTCTAGAACCCAGGGTTAGAGGGCGGCCCGCCACAGCCTGGTCGCAGGAGGGCTCGCCCCTCCCGTCAGCCCCTGAGAGCGGCCCAGAGCCACATCCAGTCCCTGGCAGAGCCACTCAGCCATCCCCGTCCCGCAGCCCTCACCTCTGCCCTCCAGGCCGCCATCCTGTGAATCTCAGCAGCAAGGCCCCTTCTTCCAGGAAGTCCGCCCTGATTCGCTTGCTGATTTCGGCAGCCCCCTCTATGTTCCCAGAGACTGACACCCTTCTCTTACCACCCCTTCCTCCTCGATTGCCGACGTTCGTGCAATCTTCACTCCTCCTGGGCTGCAGCCCATAGCCTAAGCTCCTTAAGCAGCGAGATACACCCTCCAACTCTCAAAGCCCCCAGGGCTGGGTGCCCTTCCTCCCCTTTTCCAGAGGCTCCGATTCTCAGGACTGCACGGCCTTGGCTGGGCTTCGGGTCTGGCTCCAGGGCCCACGAGGGTCTGGCAGCCTCCCCAGCAGAGACCCGCCACCCACTTCCAGCCGGCATGTCCCCCCCACGCTGGACACTCACTGCGCGTTCTTCGGGAACCTCGTCCCTTCTCCGCAGACCTCCCCCCTGCAGACCATGGGGCTCAGCCCCCCTCGTCCCAGGGCCCCCGGGTCTCCAGCAGACCACTCTGCTCTGCTCGGGGTGGGAGGGTCTCTCTCAGGACCCCACAGCGGGCCTGCCTTCCTGGGGTCAGGCCAGGGCCTGGAAATCCTGCACCCCCAAACTCCACGAGCAGGGGTCAGAGCATCAGCTCCTTGCCCAGACGTTCAGGACCCTGGCTACCTTTCCCGCCTCCTCCTCCTGCCTTTACTGAGAGGCATTAATGAGAATTAACAGGCCATTCCCCACACACGGGACACTCAGCCGTAACCGCTCCCCAAATCTTCACGACCCCCCAGTGAGCCTTACGGCCTCCGTCCCATTTTACCGGCGGCCCCACATAGCACGGATGGGCAGGGCTGGGCTTTGAACCGACAGTGCCGACCGCCTGGCCGAGCCCCGGCCGGCCCCCTCCCCTCCCACCAGGACCACCGCACCCCCGGTCGGTTCCTCCTTCCCCCTCCATGAGACCTCCGCCACCGCCCCTGCCCGCGTCCCCACGCCCCGGGCACTCAGCGCTGGCCCTGTGGCCTGCGGACGACCGCGGGGCAGGCCCGGCGCCCCCAGCCCCTGACCCAGGCCCGGCTGGCCGTGGTGCTCGGGGAACACATCACCGAGGACCCTCCGGGGGAGTGAGTGACGGGGGCTGACTCTTCCCCCCCGGGAGGCCTCCCTCCCCTCCGAGACAAAGACAGCACATTACTCACGGATATCAATCGACAGTTGCGAAGGCTTAATCCTTCCGCACTTACTGCAAACCCATCCACACGCGGACATAAATAAGTGTTTTTTCGGAGGAGGAGAAAGAAGACTTTTCATAGCCTCATAAAAACAACGCTTTATTTCTCATCTCGCAGAGCCCGTCTGGGCTGAGCTGCGCTCGGGAGCCCCCGGAAGGCGCGACGCTAACGCGCTCATGAAAAACTACCCCCTCCACGGCTGCCCGAGGCCGGGGCAACGAGGAGAGATTTCTTTCCGCGCCCGACCGCGTGCGTCCGGCGGTCATCAATCTCCCCCAGAACGGGGCCCGTGTGGGCAGTGGGGCTTGGCCGCCGCAGCAAGTGGCAGAGAGATTTGGCAAAAGAGAGAACATGTAGGCGCGGGGAGCGGTAAGCGACGGCGGGGGAGACACCAGCGGGTTTTCACGATGAGCGAGCCGGCCGTTAGGACCTGCAGGGACCCCGGCGCGGGGCTGGTTCCGGGCCCGTCGTGACCGCCAGGCTCCCGGGGGCGTTCTCGCTGCATTCATGTGCACGGTCATCCCGAGGGGCGCACGAAAGCCTCCCGATATTTCTGCTCGGTCCTCGCGGCCCACGCAGGTCGAGCACCCGGGTCCTGCTGTCCTCGGCAGGGTGGCCTGCTTGATCCTGGCCAGCTCGTGGGAGCAGAAGTGAAGGTCACTTCCAAGCTGGGCACCCACGGGCCTCTGTCAGCCTGGATTCAGAGCGAAGGGTCAGGAGCGGTGTCGCCCTCGATGACCCACGATGGGAGCGGGAGCACGGCTCGCCGTGGAAGCCGCCAGAGTCCCCGTGTGCCGCGTAGCCTCGCCCCTCCCGAGGCCACAGGGCCCGGGGCCCCCATCTCCATCCCACGGCCTGCTCCAGCTGGTAAAGGACCTCTGTCTGAGCTAGAGGCTTACAGCGGGGCTGACCGCCAAACCTGCCCCTCTGAGCATCTTCACAACACAGAGGGGCTGCTGCCATCCGTCCCCTTCACCTGTATCCCGGCCCCCCTCACCTCCGCAAGCCTGAGCCTCCAGGACGCCAGCAGCCCGCCATCCTGCCCACGACGCAAACCAGAAAAAGAAACACGGGCCTGATCTCAACACCAGCCCCGCGGCACAGACTTCCCACCGGAGGAGCCCGTCACCCGGCCCAGCCCGAGATGCGATGCTCGCCCAGGAGCCTGTGTTTTAGGCGCCTTAATTTGCTGGGGAAGGCGGGGGGGCATGTGTTTGTGACACTTTGCCAGCAGGCAGGGTGGAGAGCTGCACGGGGGCGGCCGGTTGCCCCGCTCGGCTTCTAACAAACAGGAGCCCCTTCCCAGCCCACACGCCGGGAGGCAGATGGCGGGTCTCGCCGCGGACCTCCCCCGTAATCTGCAGGCCTGACCCCTGCTCCTTGACGCTGCGCCTCCCGCTGACCCAGATTCGGCGCCTCTCATGGTGCCCGGGAAGCTCGGCTCTGCCCCCGGCGATGGAAGGCCTGCCAAAGGCCCGCTCACAGCCAGTGAGACAAGGGAGGTCAGCGCCGGGGCCGGGGCGAGGGAGGCGGGAGGGAGGCGTGTTTCGAGCCAGCTCACTTTGCTCAAGCTTGACGGAGGAGTGACCTACAAGCCGCAGCCCTCGCCTGTCTCGGGGAACATTCACGGATTATTAGTTTCCTTCCCGGGGTGTGCGGCCGCCGCCAAAACCGGGTTTGGAAGCATTCTCCTCCCCCGAGCGGTCACTCCCGTGAGCACGCAGCGTGGGGGGCTCTCCTGCGGGTCTCCCTGGCTGAGCCGACCCCGTGAGGTTCACGCGAGCCGAGGCGTGTGCCCGCACTCTCTCCCCTCCTGTGGTGCGATGGCACCCTATCGGACCCCTTCGCCTGCTGGGGTAAGGCGGGTCGTTTCCGCATGTCCGGCCGTGGCGGATAGCGGCGCGATGGACGTTGGCATACGGGTCTTTTTGTGGATGTGTGTTTTCCTTTGTCTTGAGGGGACGTGAATGAATGATCAGGGACGCGTGTGGATCTGAGGGACGGAAGGGTGGGTGGAGGGGGAAACTGAGGCAGAGACACGGCACGCACAAAGCACGGGGGGCTTGATTCGTGAGCTGGCGTGGCGGAGAAGGGGCAGGTTAGCCTGAGCTTGCAGGTCACACCCAAAGTCGAATCCTCGCCCTGTCACTTACGGGCTGTCTGACGCTGGGCACGTTGCTGACCTCTCCAGCGTCAGCGCTCTCATCTGTAGAATATTTGCGGTAATGCCTTCTCGCCGGCTATTGTCAAGATGAAAAGAGACCGTTCTTATGGCGGCACCCAGCAAGAACTCTGCGCGCTGTGGGGCAGAACAGGCCACACACGTGTCCCCTTGCACCCAGATCCCCCAATGTCCATGGGCATCGGCTGGTGTTTGCCGGGGAGCCGTGGATGCCCCAAGGCCCTGCGGGACGGGGCGTGGCACGGACGCCCTTCCTCGAGCCACAGCCACACGGGCCAGATGTCACCTGTTTCTCCGTGGTTCTGTCCCGTGGCCAAGCCAGAGCCTCCGTGTCTTCCCTCCATCCTCAGCCAACACGGCGGCACAGCCCACGTGGAGACAAATGTCCCCGGTTGGCCTCCAGCTGATAGGCCCTCTGGGAGGATGGAGAGTCAGGCTTGAGAGAATGGATGGTTTATTCCTCTGGGGATACGGGGCGGTCAGGTCTGTGCACAGGTGGTTAGGAGCAGCGACCTTGAGCCAAGTGCGGACCGCCCCAGGCTGCATTTTCCCATCGTTCCGGGGGCCTCCATGAAAGGTCCACGGCGGTATTGCTGACCCCAGCGTCCCCGGCACCCAGCAGAGGCATGTGGGCGCTGGCATAACCACTCGTGGGGGAGTGAGCCCCCCACTTGCACCGTCCCGAAGCCCATCTCCCCATCCTGAAATTGACCATCGATCTCCCAGCCCCGGGAAGGTCGAGATCGCCGGCGATGCTGGAAATACGCCTGGGGGGCAAAGGCCCCCATCACAGTGCTTTTCCACGGCGAAGAGGCAGCAGCTCTGTCTGCAAATGGGCTCTGGGGTGAGGTCCGGGGATTCTGGTGAGCGACCGGGAGCGAGTCACTGCCTGCATCCCGGTTCTCACCGAATAGGCTTATTCTACGGATGAAATGACCCCGCGGATGTGAGATGCTTTGCACAATGCCTGGCACCACACCATCGCTCCACCGATGCTGGTTATAATTATCGGAGTCGTTAATATTCATCAAGGACAGGTGCTGGGGACAGGTTCCCATCCCATCGGGGATCCGGAGCATCAGCCCGAGTCCAGGCTTTTGTTGGAAGATTTCCTTCCTTCCCTTTATGCAAAAAGACAAAGACTCTCTTCCATTCAGTCTCCAGCAAAGAGCTCGGTGGGAGACCAGGAAGGTGGCAATGACTTCATTTCCATTCATCTTCTCTGGGCTCTTTTCTCCACTCCAACTCCTCCTGATTCATGACCCTGGGCTCTGCCACACACCTGCCCCCTCCCCTGACCACCCGCCCGCCCGCCAGCAGCCGGGCTCGCCCCCCTCCTCCCGGAGTGGACAGCACCCGGGCCGCCCTCTGCCGCCCCAGGCCTGGCCTTGCCAAGCCGCTTCCTCCCCTGCTTTGCTTGTCCTTCCCGCGCCCCCGAGAACCACAAAGGCCCCCATCGCCTGGTCCAAGTGACCGTCCGCTAACGGCTTCTGAAACCCCGACTCGCATCAGCTCCGCAGGCTTTCCAGCCCGAAACCATCCCTGTTTGCTCTGGACATCCAGCGGAGTGTCAGACAGCGCTTTAATCATTATTACGGGAGCTGCGCTGCGACTCTCGGGAGAAACACTCGAGTGGGTGGAAGGGGGCTGACATAATTAGTCTGGCACAGTTCGATAGGGAACCACTGCTCCTGCGGTAATGAGCTTCTGTGATATGTTAATGTTAGTGTAAGAAATTATGCCCGTGCAACAAATTGGCTGGGGGGGTGGGGAGGACACGCCGGGGACCTTCCCAGGCAAGAGGTGAGTGGGGAAGACGCCGAGAAGGCTCGTAAAGCCCCTCGTCCTTGTCCCCAGGTCATGGGTGGTCCCCGGGAGCTGAGGGTCTCTGACGGTCGCCCCGGGAAGCCGCGGGGGCCACAGAGGTTAAGCCGCTGCTGCCGATGTGCACGAGCGCCTGGATATTTGTTCAAGTAGGAAAATAAGAAGCTCAAGGAAATGACTCGGAGCACTAAAAATCGATGAAGGGATCGCGTAATAACTGTCCCTTTCAGCTGCACGACGCGGTGCCCTTTGCAATGCGTTTTCATGGCCCTCGTGAGAAGCAGAAGGCTCAAAAAAAGTAAGGACTCTGCCACTTAGCGCACGGGGACACTGGTCAATGAACGACATCCGTGGGCCTCGGCGTCCTCGTCGGCAGTGGCGAGTCGTGCCCACCCTCGGAGCTGGAATAATGTCCCTGAGCTCCTAGGACGTAGTAGGTGTGGAATAAAATGCGGTTAATATTGTGCCGATTGACCGCCATTGGTTTTGCACGACGCTGATGAAGGCCAGTGCTGCCGGGTGTCGGCCATCACCAGAAACTGCTGACAAACGTCCCGTCTCAAAAGAGGGAAGGTGGGCAGCATTGTCCCCAAACCAGCAAATGTCGACATTGCTGAAACAGGACTGACCATGCCCCAAACCCGAACAGCGGACTAACGCCCATCCCTCCTGCGCGTTGGCGTCTTGGCTAAATTCCGTGTGACACCCGCCGGGAGGGTGTCGTCAAAAGAAACAAAGTTAACGAGTGTTGGCGAGGACGTGGAGGAAAAGGAATTCTCGTGCACGACGCGGTGGGGCAGACTTCTTATCCCCGCGTCGCGGAGGAGAAGACCGGGCTTCTCGGGTCGTGGGGTGGGGGCCGGCGAGGGGGGGGTGTGAACCCCAAGCCCCAGAACCAGACGGCTCTGTCACGGCGGCTGCCCCCACCCCCGACACCCCCTCGCCACCCTGGTGCCTCAGTGTAAGGCATTCTTGGGGGACTGTCGAAGCAGGGCCCCTTCTCTGCACCTGGGAAAGGGGTGTCCCTTGCCGCCGGGGGAGTAGGACGATCAGGGGAATCCGCCTTAGGCTTGGCACTCCTGGTCTGCTACCCCGCGGACGGACCGGCGCCTGATCCACGGTCTGGGGGTCCACACGGCAGCCCCACGGATGCTTTGCATCGTCTTCCCAGACCAGACCCACTGGGACCCCGGGGGAGGTGGAGGCAGCCATGTCTGCTGAATTCGAGCCCGCACTGCCAGGCCACGTTTGGGCCAGCGGGGCTCAGGGCGGGGTCCTCTTAGAGACGCCCATTTCCGGGGCTCCCAGACCCACTGAGTCAGAACGTCTGCCCGGGCATAGAGTCCAGCAAACACATCCCATAAGCCTCCGGCGGTCCCCGTGCCTGAGGACGCTCGGGACCCACCGATCTAGGCGTCCTGTGCTCCTGCATCACAGGGAGGAGACGAAGGGCAAGTCTCCTTGCGGACTCTCCTTCCCAGTTCTCTAGCTCGCCGACCCTTCTGTGTCCCACCTGCAGCCCCTGCCCTTAAGCCCGACACCCCTTCCCCACAGCGTGCCGGCACCCTCCCTCCAAGATGGCCCGCGTCTCTCCGAGCAGCGCCGGGCTGTGCCCTGAGTCCCGCCTGCAGCCTCCGTCCTCAGCCAGACGCCCCCGGGAGGGCAGCTGGTGCAGGGGGAGGCGGGCGAGGGCTCCGACGCCAAACCGCCCTGGACCCAGGTCGCGGGAACCCCAACTTCCCATCCCTCTTTCCAGGCTCGGCAAGACAAGAAGGCCAGCCAGGTTGCTATGGGGGACCGAACGCCCCCGACTCACTGCGGGTCCCTGCAGATGCTTCCCCTCCCTGGGCCTCGGCCCCGCCCCTGCAAAAGGGGAGGTTACCCTGCACACGCGCCGGGAGCCCTTCCCGCCGGGACACGCCGGGCTCCAGCCTGGAGGCGCCGAGGACCTGGACGGCAGGTGCCAGCGTGGCCCTCGCCCGTCCCCTTCCCTGCACTCCGGGCTCAGGGGGGGCGGGCGCCTCCGGGGACACCGGCAGCCCCTTGTCCCTGCGTGTGGCCGGCCTGGCCCGGGTCGCGCTGCTGATAGAATTTCTGGTGCTTAGTCATACTTTTTTGAGTAAATATCATGGTAAAAAGACATGACATTTCCGGGGCCAGTCTTCAGCATTAATAAAAGATTCCAAGAACAGGGTGACCTTTTCACAAAGGATTTGTAAATGCCAAAAACTACATAAAACCTCTCTTTCGGAGGCGGACAGGACTGTCACCGCTCAGCTCTCATTCCACGACTTGTGCGGCTGGCTCCCGTCCCCGGTGCCGCCGGCCGAGCTGTGGGCCGGGGGAAGGAGGAGGAGGAGGAGGAGGGAGGGGAGGAAGCAGAGCGGGGTGCGGGGGCGGGGGGCAGGGCCAGCCCTAGAGCACGGCGGGGACAGGCGACCAGGGGACCTCCCAGCAGGTTCCCTGACGACAGAGCATCCAAGCGGCCATCTCTCAGCGGCCACACTGGTCTCTGTGTCACATCCATTCGGGGCCGAGAAAGGGACGGCTCCTGTGGGGCAACCGGCCAACGGCCTGGGAAGCCGAGCGTGTCTGAGGGGCTGGCCAGGCCTGGGCTGGCCCCCTGGGGATGTGCCTCAGAGCCCAAAGGCCCCCTGCCGGCGGGCCTCCCCACCCGCAGGTCACGGACCCTCGGAAGGCACACAGGCAGACACGGGCTGAGAATGCGGGCTCTGGGCTCGCCCAGTCCCGGGCTGACTCTCCCCAAACCTCCCTCCCTTGTCGGGGAACGCGACCTCCCTCCTCCGGGCTGAGCCACGGCATGGTGACTGACGTTGCCAGGCACCGGACACGGCACCGCTGGAAGGAGCGTCCCCTCCGCGGTGCCCCCCCGTCTTGGGTCCCCCTCACCTGCACTGGGGTCCGAGTGTGGGGCAGGCACGGGCTCGGAGCCCTTGCAGAAGGGGATTCCGCCCCTCGGGCCGGGCAGTGGCATCGGGGCCTCCCCGCTCCGCACCCCGGGGCCTCGCCCGCTGCCCTCCGCGGCCTCGGCGGTGACCCGGCCCCCGAAACAAGCTGCCCACAGCCACCTCGGCTCGGACGGAAGCGCGACGCCGGCTGCTCCTTTGTGGGGCTCATGGCGCAGTGGAACTTGACAGATCTTAATTTTCTTTTTAAAAGACGCATTATCGCAGAGGACATAATAAGCCACAGCAGTGACATGAGGCAATTGTCTGACTAGTGAGGGTAGAGTGGGTTTCACCGCCCGGCTCACATGCCTCACCCATGATAGGGGGAATCTGGGACGTCTGAAAATTGCTTTTCGATTCAACATCCCATCTGCGGGCCATTGTGGATGGGTCAGGCCGTGGGCTGAGTAAGGGGTCAGCCCCATGTAGAGAAACCTGGTCCCTGCCCCTCGTGAGCCCCGATATAACAGAAGACGAGTCCCTACAACAGAACTGTGAGTCCGGGGACATAGAACGGAAGCCCAGAGAGGGTAAGAAGTTGGCCCCGGGTCACACAGCTGCACCGTTGCGGAAGGCAGGCTCGGATCTTTGCCCCCGCGCCGTGGCTGGTTAGTCCGGCCCCCGGACGCGAGCTCGGCCTGACCCCCTCTCATCTTTCAGGTGGGAAGGCACCGTCGTGGAGAAAGCCGAGTGGAGACAGAACTGACCGGTGGTCACCAGAGGCGGGGGCGGGGGGGCGGGGAGGAGCGGGACGGGGGAGGGGGTCCAAAGGTACAAACCTCCGGCTTCGGGTGGACAGCGTGCAGCTCACAATACTGGACTGTGTATTTGAAAAGGGCTAAGAAAGTAAATCTTAGAAGGTTTCATCATAAGAAAAAAAAACGTTTGCGAGCTATGCCAGGGGACTGGGCTCGGCTGGCTGACCGCGCTCACGGCCGTGACCGTGACCACGACACGAGACACACAAGTACCGAATCACTCTGTTGGGCCCCGGGAACTAATGCAATGTTGGATGTCAGCTAAACCGCGGAAGGGAGGGAGGGAGGAAGCTGGCCGCGCTCTGGAATTCCAGCTTCTTCCCGACATTGTCACGCAGATCCCCGGAGAGCAAGACCAAAGGGCAGCCCGTAGCCCC
>CM052891.1:51099716-51164962 GCA_028534135.1 Potos flavus
GCGGGCCCTGACCGGGGACCCGGAGCCGATTTCCTAGACACAGACGAGCCCGCCGATTCAGCTCCCCGATGCACCGTGCCTGGCGGTGCGCCTGTCACACAGGCACGTGATGACCGCACCCCCCGACCGTGAGCTCTCTGGGGCCAGGAGCCCACCGCCCTCTCCATCAGACGCGCGGCCCCGTGGCTCAGACGAGGTGCCCTGGAGCGGTTTGTGCTAGAACATTCCGGTGCCGAGACCCCCTTGTGATTCGTGACTTCTACCACGTGACCGCTGCCTGAGCCCCCGTCCCCGCACCCCGAAGACGCAAGGATGGGGGAGTGAGCCCCGTTCCCCATCCCCGGGGATGGACTCCCAGAGCTCCTCCAAGCAGCGACGTTAAAGGTTCCGGAAGAGGTGGGCGGTCGGCCTCCGCGTGGCCGATTCCTCTCGGAGACCCGTCCGGGGTGCGGGGAGGCCCCTATCCTGGAAGCCAGGGACTGCCAGTCACTCGCAGGGGTCCTCTGAGGGGCACCGCCTCTGTGACACCAGCCCCCCACCCCCGGGCTCCGTAAGTCCCGCCATCCGGTCCGGTTGACCGCGGCTTTCACCTGACTCCGGCCCCGAAGTTCTCGAGGTTCCTCCCATGCCCCCCAGAGCCGCCTCCGTGGTGCGCAGACTCGCGGCCCCCAGCGATGCCCACATCCCGCTCTCCGGGGGCCCAGTGGAGGGGAATCACGGATGCTAACGGCTCGCTGTGCGGGAGGAAGGCTATTGTGCACGTTCCGCGTGAACCCGACGTGATCGCGGGGTCCTGGAAGGCAGACCGGGACCTGGAGGAGAACACCAGAGATGCGGCCATGTGGGAAGGACACGAGTCACCATTCTGGCCGGGAAGACAGGGGTCGGGGTGCTGCAGTCCTTGTCGCGTGCCATTGCCCCAGGGTCGGTCTGCGCGAGGACCCGGGGCTGCTCACGCCTCGTGTTCTGCTGGTGCCCGTTACTGACGGGCGCCCCCCGCCCCGTGCCGGCTGGGGCTGCTGCACAGAGCGCCCTGGGGCTGGGTCCCTTGGACTCGCGATGGCTTGCAACGTGTCCTTTGCACTCCGGGGTGCAGGGCGGGCTGAGGCGGAGGGATCCTGGGTCGCTCCCGGGCTGGGCAGGCAGGCACTTCGAGCAGCCAGAAGCAGGCAGAGCCGTGAACCGTGTCCCAGAGACCAGGGGCCACATCCAAGGAATCGGCTGTGGGCAGGTCCTAAGCACTTTGGGGGGCCGGGGGGACCACGGAGTGAGGGAGGAGAAGCTTGGACAGACTGATCCTGTTAAGCCTTTGCTGGGAGAGGGAGTCCCCTCCCCTGAATATTTGCTGGTGGCTGTGTGTGACCCCAGCCCCTCGGCAGAGACACCCCCCCCCGCCCCGGGGACCCCCATCACGGCCCCTGCCTTGAGCGGAGGCTCCGTCTATGCCTCATGTCTCGAATTCGATTGCGACTGGCTCGCCCTCCTCTGACCACAGAGCTGACCCACTTGAAAAGTTTGCCGTCACCGGCCCCGGTGCATAGCTGGTGGGAACGACTTGGTGAAATGTATTAATAACGACAAGTATATTCAAATCTTCTGACTCGGTAATTGTCCCTGTGGGAATCCAGCCTCAGGGTATCGCCGGGGATGTGGACAAAGACTTTGCTCAAAGAAGTTCCTCTCAGCACAATTTCGAGGAGAGAGCCACCAGTAAATCGCTTAGATGTTCGACAAAGGAAAAACGGTTTTTAGGGAACAATCCCCACAGTGAAATATTTCGCAGCCGCTGAAAGGGACGGCAAAGGTATATTTCAGGGCACAAAAATGCCCGCAATATAAAACTGCATTCAAGAAAAAAAGATTGCCTCAGTCGGGGAGTTTGGATGCTGGCTACTTTCCTTGTTGCATTTTTCTCAATTTCTATATTTTCCACCACGATCACATGCTTCTTGCGGAACCGGGAGGAGAGGGAGAATGGCCGCTTTCTTAGGGCCCCGAGGGCGCTGGTGTCCCCAAGCCCATGTCCCTCAGCAGCCCGGCCGGGGTTTCTGGGGCCGCACACTCCCCATCAGCCCTTGCCTGGCACGCCCCGGGGGGAAATGTGTGTTTGGCTCTAATTCCAAATCCCAATAAAACCCACAGCTGCTTCTCCGAGTTCTCATCTCTGCGGCAGCGGACCCCCCCGAGCTTCTGATTCTCTTCTGCGTTGCTAGTCTTTCTTTGCACGCAGATACTAAATATACTCTAATGGATCCCGGCCGTTCCTGAGGCAGCCCAAGATCGGGACGGCTAGAGGCACTGCCAGTTGGGTTCTCAAACTCCGAATTCAGTACTCCTGGGTCTCTACAAAAGGACAGATGAGAATCCAGTCCAGGCTTGAGAATTGTCCCAGCTTGGACTGGAAAACCTAATCCAGACTGGCTTCAACAATAAAGAAGACTTATGGTCTCATCGAAACAAAACTTCCTGAGAAATCAGGCACAGCTTGTGCTTCAGCCTGTGCTTCAGGCACAGGTTGATCCAGACGTTCTCGGGGACGTTGGGATCCTGGCACCATTTTCTCTGCTGTTCCTTGGCTGTTTCAACCAAACGGCAGCTGCCTCCATCCACAGCGTCCTGTTCAGATGAAGAGACGGTGCTGTTGTCCCCACCTCCTCCAGCATGGCCACTGGGATTCGCTGTCCCCGGACCAGCTCAGCTCAGGTGCTGCCCCTGGACTGTGACCACGGGACGGGATACACTGACTATCGAAGCCCATCAGGGGCGTGGATGAGAGCTGCGGGTGAAGTCAGTTTCTCCAGAAACCAGGACCCACGAGACGGAGGGAACGAGTGCCGCAGCCTGCCACAAATGTCCACCACGGGCAAGCTGTCCTCCGACGCTCCTTTAGCGAGTATGTCCAGACGGGTGTCTGCTCGCCTTCACTGCGGGAGCCGTTCACAAACGTTCAGCTCTTGAGCCTCGTTCGGCGAGCGCGGACCATTAACTCACAAATCCGGTTAAATAAAATACTTGAACTTCCCGCTGTTCCTGGCACTAGAAGGAAATTAATGCTTGAAGGACGTTGATTCAGAATACGTCCGTGGTTCCGGGAAGCAAAGATCAGAAACCTAATTATAGTTTCCTTTCTGGAAAGAAAGGAAAAGAGGAATTTAGTCAACAGACGGGTGAATCCGTCCATGAGGACAGACTCCTTCGGGGACTTGCCAGCCTTGGCCTCCAACTCTCCCCTTCCGCTCCAGCACCCGTCCCCTTCCTTCTCCGTGAAAAATCCTCCCTACGTGTCCACAGCCCTGTCCACGCCTCCTCCGGGAAGCCTGCCTGACCGCTCTCCATCTGGTAGACCTGAGGTTTGGTTCCCCCCATGCCGGTGCCCCCACACTTCTGACGTGCCTTATAGGGGGCCGTGTCCCTGTCTGCCACCCCGTAGGACGTAATAACTCGGAGGAGGAGGGACAGTGACCACGGAGCATGCTAGTGGGCCGCAGGCCATCCCGCCAGCCCATCCTGACACGTAAATGCTTCCCCGTGGACGGCTTTTTGGAGAAATGTTCCACACGCGCCGATGAGGGACAGACCGAAGGAGGGTCACAGCTAAGAGAGTCAAAGCATAAAGGAGGAGACACCTGGGCCCCTCAGGAATCCCCACAGGTCCACCCCACGCGGCAGGGCTCCTGGGGGCCAGTCCGCCACGTGTCACATGCAAGGGTGGGAGGCTGTGGGTATTTAGACACTGACATCTGGATCTTTTGCTTAAAAAATAAGAATGTGCCTTTAATAAAAAAAAAAACAAACTCCCATCCCAGCATCTAGAAGTTTCCTTCCTCCCCAGAGACCCAAGGAAATTTTTTTTTTTCCCCTTGGTGCAGAAATCTCCCAGCTCAGTAAGGAAGTGCAGCCCGCACGCCCCTCTCTGCACTCTGGGCCTCCCTCCTGCTCTGCGCCCATCCTGAAAGCCACTCTGGCCTGGCTCTGGTGGCCAGGACCGGGCTCGGGAAGCCCCTTCCTCACTAGATCAGGGGTCTGCACCCGGGGGTCCCATCGGGCCCTCCCCCTGCGTTCGTACGACCCACAAAAATAGTTTCCACATGTTTAAGTGTCGGCCAAAGGGAAAATAAAATCAAAAGAGTGTTTCATGACATGTGAAAATGATCGGAGATGAAAATTTCGGCTTCCGTCAAGGGTCCAGGGAAGCTTTACCGTGTCCGGCACAATTACTGCTCTTGGAGCCATTTTACACCAGAGACATGACGAGAGCCAAGAGAGTCCGGAAATCCAATCCCTTCTGATGTTTCCACAGAAGATTAACCGCCTCCAAGAAGTTAGGGAAGTGTCTTCATAACAGTGACTTAAAGACACTGCTATTCAGTATGTTAATGAAAAATCCATTGATGTTGGGCATTTATCAAGTGTCAAAAATTAAATTTAGCCGTCCTGTGATTTTAATTAGCACAGACCGGGGTAAGCCAGCAGGTATCCGTGTGACTCAGACAGAAACCTCCAACCCTACACCTTCACGGGGTTAACACACAGGGAAGGGGGGCGGGCGGCACGGAGGGGACTCCGAAGGAGCTGGGGAACTCGGAAGGAGAGGGGCTGGTTCCAGGAAGAGGGGACAGCATGTGCCGGAGGGTCGGGAGTCCCCAGGGAAGCAAACGGTCCAGTTTGCCAAGAATGGCGAGACAGGCAGAGTCTCAGAGTCAGAGTGGAACCCGCCTGGTGGGAATGGGGGGGCGGCGAGAAGCTTCGGGGCAGCACAGAAGGAGGCTGCGTGGCTCCTGTGGCCTTGGGCACAGCGTCGAGCCCGCGGCAGAGAAGGGACACTCTGAAGGACGTTCTGAAGGATGCAAGGCAAGGAGAGCCAGAGCCGGTCCTTGAGGGGCCTCGCCAACCCCAGGGAGGGTGCGGGATGGGCGTGGGGAGGTCGAGACAGTTTGCACGTCCTCTGCGAACCACAGGATGTCTGTGACCAAAACGAGGCTTCACACTCACGTGATCGGTGTGGCGGTTTTAAAAGGCGGAGCCACTCCCGCGGTCCGAACTCGTCTACTGTGAATCTGGGGGGGAGCTGAGACCCCAGCCAACAGCCGCATGAGGAGCAACCCTGGAAACCGAGCCCTGGCCCCGGTCCAGCCTTCGGATGGTGCAGCCCCAGCCAACATCCCGACTGAAACCCCGTGGCGGCCCCTGAGCATGACCCGCTAAGCCACTCCCCAACTCCCGGCCCACAGCGATGGAGACGATGGGTGTTTTTTATTTTCGGGGCCAAACTTCGGGCAACAGATAAGTAGCACATTTTGGGTCCAGAGTCTGGTTCCATCACACACGGCTGGGATGATTTTAGGCCTCGGTTTCCCAAATGTAACATGGGAATAATGTGACACACCCCCAAGGTGGACACGAGGATTCTGGGAGATGAAATCTTTACAAAGTACAAAACACTTACGAGCCCGGTAGGTCGTCGCCAAGCGCAGCTGACCACTGGCGCCCAAGGTGGCCTGGAAAACACGAGCGCATCTTTGGAGGTGTGGACGGACTGTTAAAAGGGCCACGGCCGGGGTCCGCATCCAGCCTGCAGGCTGCCGAGGGCTCCCTGGGGCCCCGGGAGATGCAGGAGAAGCAGAGGTCTGAGCGTCCGTGATGACGTTCCGAGTGACCACGGCAGTGACCTCCGGGTCCAACCAGCATCACGTGACAGCCTGGGTCTTGTAGGTAGGTCGGCGGAGCTCCCTTTGGGATTTTAGCTACTGGTTTCCTCTTCGGGTGGTTTCCTGGGAGCAGCGACCCCTGGGTGCTGGGACCGGGAGGTGGGCACATCCAACGTCTTGATGGCCCCCCTCCCAGGTGACTGTGACTTCAACCCCGAGAACACAATCTAATGCGTGAAGACTTTGGAAGAGCCCGCCCAGCGGCGAATCGTTACAAAGTCTCCATAAGTGGCACCTTCGCCTCTCTGGTCCGTCAACTTTGCCAAACTTACCCCAGTTTTCTCTGCTAATGGCAGATGCCAAGTTGAGTCATGTCAAGAGTTTCATGCAAGTGACATGGAAGTAAACTGAGGCAGATCCCAGCCCCCTGATGTAGACCCATGAGCCCCGAGCCTTGCCGAGGACAAGGGGTCCTGCAGAGAGGCCAGTGGGCGGCTTGGCCACTGCACGGGCATCCGCATAGGCTGCTGCCTGATGCGGGCAGGGCTGTGCGTGGTGTTCCCACCCCCAGGCATGGCACAGAATTATTCAGAGCTTGCAGATTTTCCCTAGAGTCAGAGAGCCATTTCCAAAGATTAACAGCAGGAAACTACATTGCTAGAGTCCACGGCTCGGCGTCTGGTCCTTCACGGTGGACGGAATGTCTGTGTCCTGGGGGGGGGGGGCAGGGCTCAGTCCGCTGAGCCTCTGACTCTTGATTTCCGCTCAGGCCATGATCTCCTGGGATCGAGCCCCGCCGTGGAACCTGCTTGGGATTCCCTCTCCCTCTGCCCCTCTTCCCCTTCACGCTCCCACTCGCTCTCTCTCTAAAAAATAAAAAAACAAGAATAAAATTGAGGTAGCTATATATTCCTGACACAATCCTTCAGTAAAACAAATCAAAACTCTGCTTATACTATGGTGCTGTCTACCAGACCGCAGGCTAGAGAATGTATCTGTTTCAGGATGCATATTTATAGGGCTAAATGCACAGAGAGCGGTTTAGACCAAGTCGATGAAGGCACCGAGGACTGGCCAGAGCGCGGTCCTGGCTGCTCCAGGCGACTCCCGCTCCACCGCGTTCCCCCGAGTTTTACCGTGAGACTCCACGAATGTATTACAGGAACGTCTTTTTTGTGCAATCAAAATAAATTGAAATAATTTTATACCATTCGAAACAAACCTGCCAGGGCCACGGACATACCCAATTCTGCTCAAATGTACCAAAAAAAAAAAAAAAAAATACAGCTTATCTCCTTCTTAATGACTAATGTAACCTTCCTCCCCGCCCGGCATCCCTCGGCAAAGGGAAGGTGGGACAGGAGGAATCAGGCGGACGGTAAACTTCCTAATCAATACTGTCTTGGTCCCTGACGGGTTGAGGGTCGCTGCTTTCCAGAACACTGTTCCGTCGGATTTCTTCCCTCTGCCTCTGCTTCTCTCGGAGAGGGTGTCCGAGTGTTTGGGGGCTTGCATGCCCTTGGGGTGGAGCGAGGGGGTGTTTGAGCCTGACGGGGTCCTCTGGCTCATCCTGGTCTGTCTCGGAGTAGCCGGCCATGACGTCTGGTCCTTGGGGACCTTGCTGGCACCTCCCTGGATTCCGGGGTCCCCCCCTGTGCACCCACATGTGTCTGCCTCCTCATCATATCACCGGCACGTCCTCGGCAGCTGAAGAACCTTCGGCTCCCTGCACAGCAATGCAGACCGTGGGGACCGGGGACGCGGCCCCGGCTCATGTGCGGGGCTCACCATCAGCCAGGGCCCCCCTTCCTGTCCGTGGGCTGTGCCCAGAGAGATACGAATATCTCCCCATGCCCCCCAAATGAGGACACGAACCCACATGTTCCTATACGAGCAATGAGGTTTTGAATAGTGATTTCTAATGAGGCCGAGTCCCAAATCCCCAAAGCCTTGGCCAGCGTGTGAGCACCCCACGTACTCGTTCGCACCTGCTGCCAGCCTGCGCCCCCCACCCCTGCAACAGAGCACTCCCCTCCTTCCCTTTGGCTCAATCAGCGGGTTTCTGCAACTGGAAAAACTCCTCTACTTCCCAGCCCCAACCGCGCAAGGGGCAGCCTCTCAGAAAGGAGAAAGAGGCTGCCGTCCCCCCAGACGCCCCCGCACGATCCTCAGAACTCAGCCCCCCAATGTCCCCCTCATTTCCATGCCATTTGTGACACCGGTCAGAGGAGCGGTCAAGGCAGGGACCCCTTCCAACCTTCCTCGCTCCCTCCAAGTCCGGCGCGCGGCTGGGGGCTCACTCTGGCTGAACGGCAGCAGGAAAGCCAGCGGTCATGTCGCGCTTTGGCCTCCTGTACTCAGAAGCCACAAAGAGACGGGGTCAGGATCAATGCTGAGGACGGGGGCCCCCTCGCCTCCCACCTGAGTCCAGGATGCCCATTCCCCTGGGTCTGCAAAGAGCTTTGTTTGCTCGGGGTCAGAGCAGCCGGGGAAACTAATCCAACAGCCGGGACCCTGCCTGTGGCTTAGGAGTATAATTTTCCTCCGGCATCCGAGGTTCTTTCTGTCAAAAGTAATTAATCTCTCCTTGTAGTGACAGGTGGCTGGAAGTCTTTCGCTTTCAGCAAAGCTACACAAGGTCCAAGAAGCCCCATGCACAGAAGGAAGGAATTAGTCAAATGCAACAATGGGGACCTAATTCCTTAGCAGCCAGACAGGAATCAGGAAAAGAGGCTCAGGCTTTTTGAAGAATCCCTTTTATGGCTTCCAGAAAACCTATCTCAAGTCAAGTCCCTCGCTTTTACTTGCAAGTGACAGAAAGCCAAGAATAAACTCATTAAGATGAAATGAAAAGTCATTGCCATAGAGCTAAAGAATCTGAGCATCAGGCATGGGCCGATCCAGGGGTCAAATGACTTCGTCGGGAACCTCTCTCACTGTCTTGGTTTTCCTGTCTGTGTCCTGACCCCCTTCTTACTTGGTTTCTTCCCTCGTGGCTGAAAAATGACCACCCGAAGCTTCTAAGTTCAAGTCCAGAGGGCAAGGGGAGACAGAGGTGTCCTTGTCCCGCGTTCACGATAGTTTCTCTAACTGGACTTGCTTCATCGGGAGACTTTTGGTTAATGGGTTCAGTCTGGGTTGCAGCCCGAGACGAGAAAGGACAAACAGAGAAGTGACTTGTGAGGCACCTCCTGGAGAAAGGCTTGCATCCGTGCACGAAGAAGTTCAGCGTGAGGACGTCACCTGAAATGGAAGGAGTCCTAGGGGACGCAGCGATCCCAGGTGGCATGGCTGGTCTGCTTTTCAGAAGGTAGTTTGCACCGCGTCGCCAAGAACTGAGCCCCTGCAAAGAGCAAGCAGTCCGTCTTCCCCAGTGTCTCCACACCGCCAGCCCCGGACCCACCAGCAGGTTCAAACGCATCTTAAGAAATAATCATTGATTTTCCAAATCAGCCCCCTCCACCCCCATCCCCGGCTCCTTCCCACCGGCCGCAGCACAGACTCTCCCTCCCGTGCCTTCCTTCCTGGGCTGAGTCAGGAAGCTTCTTATCTTATCTGAACCAGATGCAGATCCCCAGGAGCCCTGAGGCTGAAGTCAGCAAGACCCCCCCAGACCCGGGGCCCCCGTGCGTTCATCCTCATGAGGCGCACGCGGAGGTCGTCACGGGGAGCCGGGGAAATCAATACGGGAGCAGAGATAAGCCCCCAGGCGAGTGGTGGGGACCAGTGCCAGCAGGCACGGCTGTTTCGGATGTCCGAAATGTAGGTTGCCAAAGCCAGGCAGAAACACTGGAATCCAGCAGTTGCAGCTGAGGCCAAACGCGAGCGAGACCCCCCAGCCCCACCCCCAGAGTTGATGGCTCAAGGCAGGCTACACACATCAGCATTTGGGTCCCCCCTTCTCACCTGATCCGTCCCTAAGCCCCTCGGTTCTGAACCGTAGCGGCAAGTCAGATTCACCCGAAAGTTTTGCTTTGACATTAATACAGTTGCCTGGACCTCCATTCATCTCCAGCAACATAGTTTCAACTCCTTCCAACTGAGACCCATCAGAAGAAATATGTTGTATCTCAGCCCAGAACCACCACCCCTAAATGTGGGAAACCACACACACCCTGCTTGCGAAAGGGTCTCCGATTTTTTCTATACTATTGTTTTGCTTTGTGTTGATCCTGGTGATGATCTGCTTTGAGCTTGTGCAGACAGGCAAACATCTGTCTGGGATATTAATTTGTCTCGCTCTGTCTCCGTTTCTTCCTCCTCTGATTGCAAGTCCCTAACCCGGTTCTTTGCTGTTCCTCGCCTCAGAGATTTTTTGAAGGGCAGAATGCAGACACCACCTAAACTCAAAGGATTTTCCAGACTTTTGTTAAAACCTAAACTCTTTGATGAGGTTAGGCTTAATGTCCCCAGGAGGAAAGGGAGAATCGACTCAGAGAATGAAATTTCCCGTGGGCTGGAAATAGGAAGAATGTTGTAGGTCCCGGAGTAGAGGGGAAGGAGCACCCCATTTGCTGGTCAGGTCCTGGGATGGGGCGCCTCTCCATGAGGCTGAACCCTAAGAGTTCCCAGCTGTGGCAAAAGCGTGCATGCCCCCAGAATGGCTAATATCAATAAAACACGAAACAGCAGGAGTTGGTGAGGATGCAGACTGGTGCGGCCATTGCAGGAACAGTAGGGAGGGTCCTCCAAAAGTTAAAAATAGACCTACCTTAGGATCCAGCAATCGTATTACTAGGTATTTACCCAAAGAATACAAAAATACTAATTTGAAAAAAAAATATGCGCACCCTTATATTTATCGCAACATTATTTACAAGAAGCAAATTATGGAACCAACCCAAACGTCCCTCAACGGATGAATGGATAAGGATGTGGTGCATGCATACAATGGAATGGTACTCAGCTGTAAAAAAGAATGAGATCTTGCCATTTTCAACACAGATGGAGCTGGAGGGCATGATGCTGAGTGAAATGAGAAAGACAATTATCATACGATTTCATTCCTCCGTGGAATAAAAGCAAAAGACACGAGAAGCAGAAACAAAGCCATGAATGAGGCCAGGTGACTGGGGGAGGGGGAACGGAGGAAGGGAAGGGGGACGCAGGTTTCTAGAGATGGTCACGGGGATGAAGGGTGGCAAAGAACGAGATCCGCCTGCAGACAGGTGTCTCTCCCGGGGAGGCCAGACAGGGGACACCGTCCAGGACGTGAGCAGGCTGCCCTCAGTGGCCGGCCGTTCCCGCCACAATACGGCACAGTGCACAGCCCAGACCCCCGCTCCCACATCTGCCCTTTGTGGGCTCATTCTCTGCTCCTTCATTGTTCCCCGTCTGTAAAATGCAGAAAATAATAGACCCTCGTAAGGATGAGCTGAGTCAGTGCCGGTGACCAGCGAGGCCGGCATGGGCGGGTCTGGGAAGGCATCGTTCGCCGCTATCACCGGGACCGCACGATGCCAGGAGAAGGTTCTCACGTGTTTCCATGCGTCTTCTGAATACAGACCTGACCGCTCTTGTCCTGGGCCACCTTTCCCGGGATGTCCGGCCAGCACACAGCCCCGAGAGACTCCGCGTCTCTGTCCAGGGCAGAGGGCGGTGCGATCGCTGCGCGAGGTAGTGAGGAGACGCGCCCTCTGCAGCGGAGATGGGCGGGTCTGCCGGCCGCCAGCCGTGAGACGTCGGAGGGTCCTCAGCTCGGATTCTTCGAGTGCGACCCAGCCCACGGCACGCGCGGCCCCCGCCCGGGCACCGCGCTCCATCCCCGGGGGCTGCAGCAGGCCTCCGGTCTCTGGTCCCGGGCGCTCATGTCTTCCCCAGCGCCCACGCAACGGTCGCCCACCGGACTCCGCCGGCTTTCTCAGAAGCTTCCTCAGAAGCTCCCGGGCTCCGGGGACCGATCGCGCCTGCCCGGGGCCAACCCCCAGCGGAGACGTCGGCCAGCTGGTTGTGAATTAGCAGGTACTCAGCCTCCCGCGGCCACCGAGGCTCCTGAGTGGTTTCACAGCAAATGAGGTACTACCCCCCCCCCCCGCCGCGGGACTCGCCCACCCCCCCGCCCCCGCCCCGGGGCTGGGGCCGCCGCACCTGCTACCCGGCCTGGGAAGCTACAGCCGTCCCACCGATCTCTATTCGTGTCCTTTCCTTCCGTGGGGATGCGCAGAAGGAAAACCAGGTCTGTCTCTGCCCTCTGCCTTCTGCCTCCTTGGCCCGAGGCCGTTCCGAACGACCAGGCCGAATCCTCCGGCTGGTAAATGTCACGGCTGAGCCGTGACCCTGGCCCCAGGCGGCAACTCGGTGCGGCTGCCCGGTTAGTGCATATTGAGGGCGATGGTACTTTCCTCATTCTCACGACAGCCCCCTTCGGGCGGCCGGGGCACTGGGGGCCGCCAGAGACACTCCAGGAGCCCGTTGTCTCGCCTGCAGGCCGCCCCAGCCCGACGGGGCTCCGTGCTCCCTCCAAGGGCTCTGTCCCTCCCTCAGTCTCCCGATGCCAGTGCCCGGGGCTCGGCCGCCAGGGGGCAAACACAGACAGCCCTGCGTGGTCCCCCCAGGCTCGGGGTGGAGGGCGACCCTCCCAAGCACATAAGGACAAAGCTAACGGGATGATCCTGCAGCTTCTGACTCCCTCAACCCACTCAGGTCCACACCTGGGCAAATCCAGGGGCTAGGCATCACCGTGGAAATACCTCGGGGACCGCCTGCCGCCTTCGGTGCTCTTTGAGTGACACTGACACAACATACAAGTGACCATTTTACAGCACACGATTCTGCGGCTCTGGGCACAATGACTCTACCTGGTTCTGGAACATCTCCGTCACCCCAAGAAAGACCCTACAGCAGCTGTCCCTCCCCATGTCCCCGCCCTCGGCCCCTGGCAACCACTGGCCTCGTTTCTGTCTCTACTACTGATTTACCGATTCTGGACGTTTCCCATGAATGGGATCGCAGAACATGTGACCGTTCGTGTCTGGCTTGTTTCGGTGACTGGGGCGTGTCTGAGGCCCGTCCAGGCTGCAGCGTGGGACACACGTGTGTGCGGGCCCCGTTGACAGGTGGGCACAGCCTGAGGGTCCGTCCACGGCAGATAAATGGACGGCGGTGGGCACGTGCAATGGGATATTACTCACCCAGGAAAGGAATGACGTTTGAAAGACGCAGCAAGGAGGGGCCCCTGGGTGGCTCAGTGGGTTAAAGCCTCTGCCTTCGGCTTGGGTCATGATCTCAGGGTCCTGGGATCGAGCCCCGCATCGGGCTCTCTGCTCAGCGGGGAACCTGCTTCCCCCTCTCCCTCTGCCTGCCTCTCTGCCTACTTGTGATCTCTCTCTCTCTGTGTCAAATAAATAAAATAAAAAATCTTAAAAAAAAAAAAAAAAAGACGCAGCAAGGAGGTGGTGGTTTCCAGGGCTGGAGCGGGGGACTCGTGTTGGTGGGGACCGAGTTTCCATTTGGGAGGGTGGGAACGCCCCGCACACGGCTGGGGACGGATGTCCTCGAGGCCACAGACCCGTGCGTTTACAGAGGGTGGCGACAGTGAATTTAGCGACGCGCGCTCCCCCACAATAAGCAAGAAGGGTTGGCGAGGGAATGCGTCCTTGGTGGGGGAGCGCTGCCAACAGGATGCCCGCTTCCCCGCCTCCCCCGCCCCTGCACCCCACTTTTGTTTCATGTGTTTTGTGATAAAGAGCTTTTAACACAACGTCCTTCCAAACAACTCCCGGAAATACCTGTGGGAGAATTTGAGTTATTTACTGAATATGTGGCAGGCGGACCAACGTGGATGCGTGAAAGCAGGGGGTTTCACAAAGCCCCCTCCATAGCCGCCGAGCGGCAGGGGTGGGAATGGTCCCGACGCCCAGAGCGAGGCCTCGATGGGGGAGCCGCCGGGCAGGGGTCCCAGTGCCGGGCCCTGGACAAGTCCTTCTCAACGCATCATGTCTTTCCGGCTCCAAACACAAACGCACACCGTCTGCTTCTCGGGTCCGCGGTGTGGATCTGAGGGCTCAGATGCCAAGGGCAGCCTCACGGAGGGAAGGGCGCTCCCGGCCCGGCGTCAGATCTGGAGACCCTGCTACTAATTCAGGCGGATGTGCCTGGTGCCAGGAGGAGCCCGCGGCGCTCCCCGCCGGCAGAGACAGTCGTGGTTTATGACTCTGAGCTCACCGGAAGGTTAGCTGGGTCCAAGAGGGAGCTCGAGCCTTCGTTTACACCTCGGTCCCAGATTCTCCCCACTTGCGGCTGGGAGGTAATGAGTTCTGAGCGGCGCCGGAGTCGGGCGCCCTGTGAGCCTGACACAACCCGCTCTTTGAAGAGAAATCCGTGCACGTTAATCACTGGGAAGGAAGAAGACTGGCCAAGCACCACGGCTCACTTGGCAAATGTTTGCCAAGCACCGCCGCCCGCCAGGCAGCATCCTGGCCGCTGGAGGCAGAACGGAGGTAAACAGAAGGGTTGAGTCCCGGGCCTCGAGGGCTTGGCCTGCTGGTGGGGGTTCTGCCGGTGAACCTGAGCCAAAAAGCCGGGGAAGGAAAGAACGTGAAGAGCGTTGGGAGTGCTGCTTTGGGAAGGGCAATCAGGAGGGTTTCCTGGAGGCGGTGATGTATGAGCCAAAGCCGGAACAGCAGATGAAGTAGCCACAGAAAGAGTCCTGGGCAGGGACCCCCGGCAGCAGCGTCTTCCGGGGGTGGGGGTGGGGGGCCCTGGAGTCGCCCGGGGGACCCCGGGGGCACAGGTTAGAAACAGAGCTCCGTGAGGCTGGGCAACGAGCCCAGAGTCTTCACGGCAGCCTAGAGCTCGTCTCTCATCTGCTCTGCTCTATCCACTCGGCCCCGCTAAGCTTAGTTAGGTTGGATTTAGGAATGAGCCTCGGCCTCCCCTCCTGCCCACTTCTCTCCAGCCAGCTGCCCACCCCTTGGGTGCCCCTGCTCCGTCCTAGCCCAGGGCCTCTGGGCGAGCCCTCCCTCCAGCTCTCTCTGAGTCCTCCTGTCTCGGGCCCTTAGCTCCAAGGTCTCCTCCTCAGGGAAGGCCTCCCTGACCACCCCACACATCCCTCTCGATGCCAGACTCTGCTGGGGTCTCTCCAGAGCACGTCGGCCTCCCCACGAGCGTCCTGTGCCCCCCAAGAGAGTGCGGGCCCCACGGAAGAGAGGGCTCGTCCGGGACATCACCTCTCTCCACGCGTGCAAACCCCAGACCAGAACCTGGCACGGGGGCAGGGGCCCGGGACCGCTCTGCTGGGCGGAAGGCTCGGGCTGGGGGCAGGAGAGTCCGGGAGAGCTGGTTTGGAAGGATGAGTAGGAGATGGCAGTTCTGGAGAGAGGCAGCCGCGTTTGGACAAGCCAGGGGCCGTGAGCCTCCGCGGGCTCACCGGCAAGTGCCTGCGACGATGGGTTACTGGTGGGGAGCAGGTGGGGAGGCCGGACAGAGGGGTCACCTGACAGCTGAGTAGCCGGGCCAGGCGGAAAGCCCGGGGCTCGGGGCTGACTGCAGCTGACCCGGGGGCAGACAAAGACACGGGGTCGGGTGTGAGTGGAAAAGGCCGCGTGGGGGGCAGCGGGAAGGACTGACTAGTGGGAGACCCCGGCCCCTCGGGGGGCTATTTGGCGAGAAACAGTGTGGTCGCTGGTGGTGGTGGACAGAGGAGGGCTTAGCGGGAGCGAGTCCTATTCTCCCCCCTGGAGAGACTCCTGCGTGGAACCGCCGTCCCGGCTGTGGGATTCAACCCGCTTCCTCCTTCCCTTTGCAGAGGGAGGCAGAGCTTGGGGTCTTGGAGACACTCGAGGGGCCCCCTGTCCGTCCCTGTTCTTCCTCCTGTAGCGGGAAGGGAGGTCCAGGCACAGGTGACGGACACGTCTCTTGGCCCAGGCCGGACCCCGGCCGTGTTCCCAGGGGTGTGCTGAGCTCCCTCCCAGCCTGGCCTGCGTTCCCAGCCCCATGAGACGCACCCGCCGCCAGAACATAGCTTTCCTCCCCTTCTCCACTCTGGGGACCCACACTCCGTCCCCCCCACAGCCTGCGTCCACTGACTGCAGCTCGCAGCCCGCGCCTGCTTCCGTCTCTGCACTCTCCAGACTCCTCTCCAGCGCCGCTGCCTCCAGGAAGCTTGCCGGGACGCTCCAGGGTTTGCATCTCTGAGCACACTCTGACCTTATGCCTCTGTGGACGATTATGTCCTCTCCCCACCGCGGAGCCCTGGGGCTGTGGCTGGCCCGGCAGCAAGGGGGTGGGGACCACCACGGCGGACCCCAGGGCCCCCCCAGGGGCAGAACGGCCTGCGACAAAGGGAAGCAGCCGACTAACCAACCCACAGACAGCAGGACCCGCAAGCCCGGCCAGCTCCTTCGTCTATTTAATAGGCCTTATAAATCACATAAAATTTTATAAATCCTATAAATTATGTTTTTATGAAGCATGAAAATCACCTGTAAGGACACCACCTGTGGATGGAGGCAGCCCGTGGGGAGACCTCGATCATCCCGGGATGGACGCGTGGTCCCCGCCCCGCGCCCTCGCCCTACCCGCGTGCCCGCCCGCACAGCCTTCCCCAAAGGGAGGGAAGCGAGAGGGTTCCCGGAGTGCGGGCGTGGGCTCGGGGGGGACAGCACGGCGAGGGTCCCGGATCCGTCCCTCCTGCCTGAGATTTCGAGGCAGGACGCTCATCGTCTGAGACTCCAGAAGCCCGAGGTGAGGACCGTCAGCCCTCAGCTGTCTCTGGGGGCTCCCCGGGAACTCGGGGTATCCCGCGGGCGTGTTCCCGAATCGCTGGGAGGCTCTGAGCAGAGCCCCTCGCTGGAGAGACAAGGGAACAGCCCTGGATGTGGGGGCAGAGTGTCCCCGGACCTCTCCTGCTCTTTCCAAGACTGTGTCCTCGTCTGTCCATGGTTCTGGAAGCCTTCAGTGGGGCGTGGGCAGTGTGGACAGTGTCCATCACGTCGTGGGCAGAGGAAACCCCCAAATTAGTTGCTCCCCTGCCTCTGCTTCCATCAGTAACCTGGAAAGAGCGAACTCACTAGTGGGTCGTGACAGGGGCTTGTCGGCGGTGCCACAGCCGTGGGAAGGGCTGTGTGTCCGTATGTGGAGCGCCGTGGGCCGGACGTGTGCGTCCCCCCCAAATTCACATGTTGGAGGTAAGGCTTTTGGGGGGAAGGTTGGTCAGGAGGGGGAGCCCTCGCAATGGGATTAGGGGCGTAGGAAAGACCCCAGAGATGCCCTTCCTCCACGAGAGGATACAAGGAACAAGGACAGGGTCCCCTCCGGCGCCGAGTCTGCCAGGACCAGGATCTTAACGTCTGGCCCCCAGAACCAGGAAAAATGAATGTTTGCTGTTTACAAGTCCCAGCGGCCAGCAGGGACCAGGATGGGCATTGTCACGGCCACGCTGACCCGACGTTCCTGAGACGCCGGCAGGTGGAGGGTGATTCAGGCAAGGAGAGGGAGTTGCCGGGAAAGCCGCCTTGGCCAGGTGCGTCCCCCGCGGAGACGGCCCCACTCCTGCGGCCCAGCTGCCCACAACGAGAATCTCGACCTCATCCCGAGGAAGCACCAGCCCGACCCGAGGGACGGCAGTCCGCAGAACCCCCGGCCGGCGCCCTTCCCAAGTGCCCGAGTGGTGCCCGCTGGACTGAGGGCCGTCCCAGATCGGAGCAGCGGGTGCATGGCGGGGGGGGGGGGGTCTTCAGCAGACTGCGGAAACGTCCGAGCGCGCCCGCGGGTCAGTCCGTGGAGCGGCCGTGCCACGGCTCCTTCCCCGGCTCGGACCCCGACGCCCCGGGCTCGGAGGCGTCCCCGTGTGAGGACCCTGGAGGCAGGCGTAGGGGAAACCTGCCTTTTCGGCAGCTTCTTTGTAGATCCAAAATGACTCCAAAATTGTGAACTATTTTAACATTAAGGAGCGAGAAGACAGAATTCAAGCCAGGGGAGCAGGAGGCGGCCCCCCCTTCGTGCCCCCATAGGGCCCGGGGCTGAGAGGGAAGGGAAGTCCCCACCTCCCTGCTTTCTTCCCAAATCAGGGCCTAAACCCCCCTAGGCTGCAGTCTCCACGAGCCCTACGTGAGCCTCCCCAGGAGAGGCAGCCCAGGCAGAAAACCGCAGATCTGCCCCCGGCCCCACTGGCCGTGGGGGACGGCAGCCCGGGGGGGGGGGGGGCCGGGATGCGTCCTCCAGTCCCCAGGGCCCAGTGGGAGGGACACCCGCCTCCTCCTTCCGTGCGGCCCCCCCCACCAGTCCCCAACACTCCACATCTCACTCTTTGGGGGCCCTTTCTACCAACAACAAAAATCTTGGGGCGCCTGGAAGGCTCGGCTGTTCTTGGCTCAGGTCGCGATCTTGGGGGCGTGAGGTGGAGCCCCAGGGCGGGCTCAGCTGAGGGTCTGCTGGACTTTCTCCCTCTCCCTCTGCCCCCCCGCCCCCAGCCCGCTCGGGCTCTTTCTCTCTCTCTAATTAAATAAATAAAATCTCTTTTAAAAGTCTCTTGGATTCCCACAGAATTACAGTCAATCCTTTGGTATCCGTCCTCTGAGAAAATACATACTTGTGAAAACAAAAGCAACTGCGTTGACCTTTTAAAAATAAAACTCTCTTTTGCCCGTCACCACAGACGAGGTACGGGTTTGGGAGAAAGTGTGTGTCTCTCTGCAGGAAAGCTCGGGCTCCCAGGACTCACCGGGGAACCAATCCCTCATTTGTGGGGATCCCTCCACCATCCCTCCATCCCTCCATCCCTCCAGCCAGCCCCCAGCCTGCACCCCCCACACTTGTGGACCCCCCAGGACCTCAGGACCCCCAGCCCAGGCAGAGCCTGATGGCACTGGAGTCTGAAGCTTCCCAGGGGGAAAGTTACTGCAAGTTCAACAGACAAGGAACATGACTTTATACAAAGCTTTGCTTTGTTTCCATCCGTCTACTCTGTTCCCATGTCTACGTCCTCCACCTCTAAACCCTCAAGGCGGCCTGGGCGGCATCAGATCTGGTTGCACAGAAACGCGGGGTTTTTACTTAAAATGTTGACATTTTGTTCATTATGGATTTTTTGCATTAATGTAGATTTTTAAAAAAACTTGCATTAAAATATTACTTATTTGGATTAGTGGTGGTTTTTGGGGGGGACCTCGTGAAATTTCGTTCTGGGCACGAGGGCCTCCCTTGGCCAGCCCCGCCCAGCCCTGCACGTCCGCCCGGGATCCTGCTCCGCGCCTCGGCCGCTGGAACGCCCCCGGTCTCCCAGGTGTTGGGTGTTACTGGTGGTCAGAGGGGAAACCCTCTCACCCCTCTCCTCGGATTTTTATTTACTTGACAGAGAGAGAGTTAATGGCTACAGAGCAACCCATTCACCGTGTGTGTGTGTGTGTGTGTGTGTGTGTGTGTGTGTGTGTGTGATGGTTACATATACATCTACGCATATTTAATGTCTGTGACGGCAACATCAGTAACATCTGCAACGGTTAATTGTACGAAGGTGTGTATGACTCTACCATTATTTATTCTCTTATTCGGCACTATTAGCCCCTGCTGGGTCCCGGAGACGCAGTGAGTGATGGTGAGGGACGCAGGGAGGGCACGTTCCCACGACTGCCCTTCCCGGTCCAGGCACCGTGAGCCCGTGTCCCACGTTCTCCGGGACCATCGTTCCCAGCTGCTCTCAAGGGGAATGTGCCAGATGCGTGTCCCGGGTCCGGGTTCCGAAACCAGCACCGTGTGATGGTAAATGACGGGATGACCGGTCCTCCGACAGTTGGCAAATTCCCCTCTTCTTCCTGGTAATGTCCCCCCGACAAACGCCCGGGAGTGGGGTCGTGGCTCCAAAGGATGTGAGCCTTCTGATGTGACCCTTGTCATCAAATTGTTTTCCAAAGGGGTTGCGCCCGGGTGACACCACAACTGTGTCACTTCTGGGCGTGATCATTCTATTTCCGAATGTGCGCTAATTTAATAGGTGTAAAATTGAATCTCATTTTAATTTGCATTTCTTTGCTCGTTATGAAGGTTGAACGCTTTCTCTGATAAGCGCACGCTTGGGTTTGCTCCCTTCATTTCCGCGTCCATGTAGAAAGCACGACACATTAAGCCCGGACCACCTGCCGGACACCGACGCAGGCTGAAGACTCGGGGACGCGCGTCCGGTGTGAAAGCAGAGGAAACGGATGGTCCCACTGCAGCAGAGTGGGTCACGTTTCAGAGAGTGGCCCAGAGCACTCCGGGGGGACAGGAGGGACCCAGGGAGGTGACCTGGGGGCTGAGGAGGGGGCTTGGGCGCTGTGGATCAGCCTTGCACAGCCCGGTGGGCAAAGCAGAAGGGACTGCTCCTGACCACGTAGGATGGCCCTCTCTTCCGCCGCGATGGATGGGTAGATGGGTGGGTGGGCGGATGGATGAATACAGGGGTAGACAAGTGCATGGATGGATGGATGGTGCAGGGTAAATAGGTAGATGACGGTAGGGGTGAGGATGGATAGGTAGGTGTCTGTGAAATCCCAGTCTGGCACACTGATTGGGAAACCAGTCCGGAATGCCCAGGAGCCCCCAGCTTGGCCCTTTCCAACCCCTAGCAGCCTTTCCCTCTGTTTCAAGAATAAATGGGATTTTCCCTCCCCATCGCCAAGTTCCCACGGCGGCCGTTCGTTCTGAGTGTCTAGGGCGGCCCGTGGGGGTGCGATGAGTCCGCGTTAGCAGCCACTGTAACCGGCCTGTAATTTCCAGGCTGTTGGATGGCGATCGCGCTCAACGGCTCGGCCAGACTCTGCACCTGTAATGACACGCGGAGCCTCTTCCCGTCTCCGCGCCGTTCCGGATGCCAACGAACAGGTGAGCTCCTGATGCCGTATTAGCACCGGGTGATTTTCGTCACTAAATGACTCCAGGGCCGTCCAAACGAGGAGAGCAATTAGGCCCATCAGGGGAAGACAAAGTGTCCCTTGATGAGCGTAATGATGACACAGGCGGAATCGCTCTGGCCCCAGGCAGGGCGTGAAATCGCACTTGCGGGCTGCTCCGCGGTGCACACCGGCCGTGCACAGTCCTCGGCCCCACTGCCTGCACGGGGCACCCGCCACGGCCCCCGGGGCCTCGCCCCGTCGGGGGGAAACACCAGCCCTTCCACGTAATTAGGAGAAATTGAGCATCCAATGCTCCTTACTGAGATGAGCAGTTACAGGGTGACTTTTCCAGGAAAAATGTTAGTCTCTGCAGAGGAGTTGAACCGAGATAGTCCTTGCCCCTTCCACACGGCGACAGGGACCCTCCATGATCTCTCTTCCGCCCCGCGCTCCAGCCATCGGATCCCACAACGTTTGCCAGGACGCCAGGCACAGTCATGCATCAAGGCGTGCACGCGCATGCCCTTCCCTCTGCCTAGAACACCCTTCCCTTCAGTGACCGAAACCGACTCCGGTGTCACCGCTGACACTTGGCCTCACGGTCAAAGTTGGCCTCTGCGGTCATTTGGGGTCTGCAGACATGCCTCCTCCCCCGGGCTGAGAAGTCTCTGCATCTCCGCCCCCCCCGAAAACGGAGACGCTCCCAAGCAAAGTGCCCGGACCGCCGTGCTTGCACGGAGTCCAGCCTGCCCCCTGTTTCTGCAAATAAAGTTTTATTGGGACGCGATACTTCCCTGTCGTCTGCCGCTGCCTTCTCGGCACGGAGGCAGGGTGCTTGCCACGGGGACCCTGCGCCAAAAACGTTTGCATTCGGGCCCTTCGCTGAAAAAGTTTGTCAACGCCTGGCCCAGGCTGAGAGAGGCCAGACCCCTCACCGTACCGGGGGGGCGTGGTGGCGGGACTGAGGCAGAGAGGGGACCAAGTCCCCGGCCTCCTGTCCTCTTAACAACGCACCACCTCCTGGGGTCTGGAGGATCTGCACTCCTTCCCTCTGGAGAGGGACACTCCCCTGACGGGGGAGGAAGGAGAAATGTGGGAAATCCAGAGACCAGCACAGAGGGCGCCTCACGGAAATACAGAAGGTGGCCAGGCCTTGGGAAGCTGGTGCCCGGACGGTCCACCGCGAGCAGTGGGCACGCACATGGGACTGGAACCAGACAGTCGGGACTCTGGGGACAAGTGACTTAACCTCTGCAAGCCTCGACTTCCCCATCTGTGCAACGAGGAGCAAAGTGGTTACTTGACGACATGTCTCGCACGGTGCCAGGGACAGGGCTGCGGATGCACGGAAGGAGCCAGCACAAAGTGGGACCTCGGGGAGCCTCTTCGGTGGCCCCAAACAGAAGGGAGGGCTCACGTGAGCTCCCGGGTGCCGCGGCCAGCCCCGAGGACCCTCTGTGTTACCGGCCCGGTTCAGCCGCCGCCTCCTCCCTCCGCCTCGTCTTCATCCCGTCTCCCCTCCCCCAGCCCTGCCGTTCTTTGTCCCTTGGCTGCCTTTTATTGAAGCTGATCCAATATTTCTGAATGTTCAGTTTTATATTCCCTGCTGGATTTTTAGCGATACCTCCTTTTATCGTGTGTCTTAGTCGCACGCCGGGACTGACACGAGGCCCCCGCCGTCGATCCTGGGCGGCTCTGCACCCGCTCACGTCCCTCCCCTGTGAGCCCCAGCCTGTCCCCCTTCACGAGGGTCATGACCGGACAGCAGGATGACCTCGTGATTATATGCACCCACTCTGTTCTTTCCGCGCTCGTCGCCGATCTTTCACTTTTCATAGGTTTCAAACCACAGCTTACACCATCACTGTGTTTTAAACAATCAGTTCAAAGATATTCTTCCTGGGCCTGAAAAGTCGAAGGCCAGTCCGGTCCTTATTGCCCTGTCCTTCCCGGACTATGGAAGGATCCCCCCCCGCCGGCTGCTTTTCAAGATTTCCTTTGTGTTCAGTGTTAAGCAGCTCGAAGACGATGTGGGGACGTGTGACTTTCCCCTTCTTGGATAAGGATCCTCTCGCCTTCTTGGAACCGTAAGTTTATGTTTTTCCCCTTTCAAAGATCAATTTTGGGGGGAAATTGTTAGCTATGTGTTTCTTCAAATACGTGTCCTGGATGGTCTCCCACGGGGACTGCACGTGTGTCGGGCTGTTTGAGGTCGTCCCACGAACTTCGGAGGCTCTGCTCCCTTTTCCTTGATCCTTTCCCTGCCTACCGTCGCCGAATTGGGTCATTCCTTGTGATTTATGTTCAAATTCACTTATTTGTTCTCCTGGCGCCTCTAACCTGCTATGAAGCCCATCCTGTGAATACTTTCTTTCAACTATGATACCTTCCGGTTCTAGAATTTGCATTTGGTTCTTTTTCCTTCCTGTCCCTTGGCAGACATTCTGTCTGTTGACTCACCATGACTTTGGTCTTTCGAGCGTATTTATAGAGCTGCTTTAAAGATTTTACTTTCAGGGGCGCCTGGGAGGGCTCAGTCGTTAAGCGTCTGCCTTCGGCTCAGGTCACGGTCCCAGGGTCCTGGGATCGAGTCCTGCGTCGGGCTCCCTGCTCAGCGGGGAGCCTGCTTCTCTCTTTTCCATCTCAGAAGAGAGGAGAAAATGTTTCTCGGCTGAAAACCACACTTGCTGGTTATGGAAATGATTCAGAGTTGTTTTTTGTTTTTTTTTACATTTCTGTATTGATTCCCAGCCTTCTAGTTTATTGTACAATCCCAGGCCCCGGGACGGGGACCATATTACCGCACAAACGTGGAGGATCTCCCCCGGGACTTGCTTACATCCCAAGTGCTGTGCTGTCCTCGGAGCCCTTGTCTAAAACAAAGGCAGCAGGTGACCAGAAAGCACCCAGGTCCTTCTCTCTGCGGCAGGTGCACGGGAACTCAGAAAGCCCCAAGGGGCCTCGCGTGGGGCCTGGGGTCGCGTGGAGCAGGGCGGGGCTGGCGCGCCCTGGGGAGGCACAGCTGGGCCTCCAATCCAGCTGCGCTCGGCCAGGGGTGCTCGCCACCTCCTAAGGGGGCTCACGGGACCCCACAATGGGGTCCTAATTGTGTCCTTGGTGCAGCCGTGCTCCCCCTCCCAGCACAGCTAAATGACTGAGTAATGGCCCCATAAACGGCCATCTGATTAGCCCGATCCCCGGAGGAGGGATACCCGGACGGGCCACGCGGCGGGGCGCAGGCGCCAGGATCCCCATCTGTCTCTGTCGCCCGAGGAGCCCACACTTATTTGTCAGCCCTGACAGGAGCTGCTGATCGGCAGAAGGGCGGTAACAGTGGACCTCTTTGTTCTGCACACAAGCCGAAGACCCTCTACCCTCCTTTCTCCCGACAGCGAGGAAGTGGGTCCAGACACGCTGGCCAGGTCCTTGGCGGAAGGAAAGGGTCTGAGACCCGGGGGACAGAGGAGGCCGGGGCTGAGAGTGGAGACCAAAGTGAGAAGTCCCGAGACCCACGTGCCTGGGTCTGATCCGTGCTGCAAAAGGGGACAGTCCCGTCCGCCCAGCCACGGGCCAGCAGCCCACATCCCCTCCCCCAGCCGGTGGAGCGTGATGGGGGCAGGGAAACTAGGAGGAGGGAGGACCAGGCAGATGGCTTTCGTCCATTCTGCAGAGTCGGGGACAGCAGACCCCCACCCCACTAACACCCGAGAGCACAGGGCAGCAGCCGGCCGCGGGAGGATGCTGGGTACCACGGCCCCTCGGTGGGACCCTCTGACACCTTGACGAAGGGTTGCCCCGCCCCCTGCCCACCCTCCTGGCCTGCGGAACCCTGCTCAGCCGTTGTTTCTCTCATAGGGACACCCCCCAAGGAAGGGGCTCTCAGGCCGGCCCAGGCTGAGCAGAGATGAGAGCAAGTAGATTCCTGGCCTCTGCAACTGCCGTCAGGCCTTGGCTCACTCGTGCAGAAGAAGGCGCCTCTCCTGGATGGCCGTGGATGCAGTTCCCGTCTGGGGAGCCTTGATGGGATCCCCATGACCCAGAAGCAGAAAGGGTGAAAGCAACCTCAGACCATCAGGAACACACAGCCCTTACTGTGGCGAGCGCCCCGGGTTTCGCGAGAATGCCTCCAGTTTTCTCCATTAGTTTGACATGAGCTCAAACTCTTAATATGCTTAAGAAAATATCAGGCTGGATCAAATGTTTTCAGTTGCAAGTCATGAAATGACCGCTCAAGTTGCCTTAAACCATTAGGAGAATTTATCAGCTGGCGTGAGAATAACCCAATGAGAGTACGAGCTTCAGGTGCAGTTTGATCAGGGCGCTGGTTCCATTTCCCTGCTACGCCGAGCCCCGCACACCGGCTTGTGGTCTGGCTGGCCTTCCTCTTAGAAAGGTCAACATCTGCCCACTTGTACACCTGACATCTACACACCATGTAACCCAGTAGGAAAAGCTTTTCTTTCTCTAAACTTTGAAGAGATGGAAAGCCTGCTTTGAGGTGCTTGCTCTGATAGCGAATCCTAGGACTCTCCTCATAGTTGGAGCCATCGTAATGGCCAAGAATATCGCTTGCTGAATTATCACTGGTATGTAACTTCTCCCTGTGGGTTGAGGCTCCACTGACGGACGTGGGGCGAGGGGGCCCCTTCAAAGCAGGTGGGGGTCCAAGCCGCTCCAGCCCTGGGCTGCCTGTGGTGGCGAGGGGCACAGTCCATCCCGCTGCATAAAGTTAGTCCATCAGCTTTGAGAGAGGACTGCATATTGAATTCGGTTAAAATCCCTTTTTCATAGCTACTGCACCAGTCCTGGGACGTTTCTTCCGTGGATACGTTAATGTATCACGTTAATAGATTTCATAATTTTGACAGGCCTTTGAATTGGAGAGAGAATCCCATTTGAAGGCGATATTTTATTTGATTCTTTTCATAGGCTGTGCAAGTTTCTGCCGTTATTTTATGTAAGATCTCTTTTTTTCATGGTTGTCCTGAGTAGAGATTGGTTTAAAGTTTTCCTATTTGTGTGCTAATTTTGTCGAATTTTGGTATCCATGCTACGCGAGTTTTATAAAAGGAATTTGGAAGCAGTCCTTCTTTCCCCAGGGTCTGGAAGGGTTTAAATAGTATCAGGTTCATCTGTTACTTGAACACTTGAAGAAATTTACCTTTAAGACCATCTGGATTTGGTGCTTTCACGGAGAAGTTGGTTTTTTTTTATAACTTTTCAATTTCTTCCATTGTTTTGAGTCTGTTGCGATTTCCCGTCTCTTTTGGAGTCAGTTTCGATCATGAGGAATTCCTGAAATATGTCTTATTTCTCGGATCTTTTCCAATGTATGTGCACTGAATTTTGTGCAAATCTTTTTTTATTATTATTTCCTTTGGATCTGTGTTATTTTCTCTCGTTCGATTCTAAAGCTGTGCATTTGAGCTTTCTCCAAGGATTTACCAATTTCATCGTGTTTCGCTGACGCCAACTGCATCTTGACTTTATTCAGAGCTCCGCCGACTTAGGTGGCCTTTCTGAACTTGTTGAATCGAATGCTTAATTCATTTGCGTTCCTCCTTTCTTATGTAACACGCTCCTAAATTGCAGGGTTCGTGGAGACGGGATATTTTACCACTCAAGCAAGGCGGCCAGGAGCTGGATGGATGGATGGTCCCCGGTCGGGCAGACAGGGTGCAGAAGGCACACGGGAACACCATTTACTGGGGCACAGCCATGCTTGAGGAAGACCCGACCCCAAGGGGGCCGCATGGACCATGCAATCTCCGGGCCAAGCTGGGAAATGAGCAGAGGGGAGTCTGAGGGTCTCTGCAGCTGGGGCTCAGAAACCTGGTGCCTGACGCTCCCTGAGCTCAGCCGGCTGCACCCGCCAGATGAGCCCTGGGAGGCAGGAAGGTCGGACCGAAATCTGGGCTGCCCTTGTCGCGCCCCGCCCGCCGGAACCCTCAGAAACACCACAGTAGCTTGTGTTCACGAGGGTCTTGTGACACTTACTATGCGGGTCCTGCAGGTGCTCGTGTCCCTCCTTTCTGGAGACTGTTCATCGGCTTCTCCCCTCGGCTTTCTTTGCTATTTTCTGGAACTCATGCTAGATACCGGACCCCAGCGTGCCCTTCTGTCCATTCCCCTCCCGCTTCCCTTACGTTCCCCTGTCCTGCAGATTCCTTCGCTTACGACTCTGAGCCTTCTACTGGTTCGTAAGGAATTCCATATTACATGACTCTCACCTCGATTAAAAAAAATACATCTTTCTAAAAAGCAAGGGAAGGGAAACAACAGTGAAGAAATCAGCAACCGTGCTTTGATCCCCAACATCTCTGTCTGGTTCTCTGGGTCCTGGCGTCCATGGCGTCCCCTTGGCTGTTTGTGGATGGAACGGTGTCCCCTCCCTAAGCCTCCAGGGTCTATTTCCATGTACAGAAGAAGGGACGTTTTAGGTACGGGACTTAAGAACGGAGCCAGAATGATGAAGACTCTCGTAACTACATCCCACAAATGATTCAGGAGCTGGACTGACGGAGGGGGCCCCTGACATCATCCTTCAGCCCGTGAATGCCATCTCGCAGGAGAAAAATGAGCCTTGCTCTGTGGGACAGCAGAAAGCAGAATGGAAGGGGCAGAGGAAGCGTCTCTTTGTTCTGCCTAAGAAAAGACTCTCTAAGAGCAAAATTTCTCAGCAATAGACAGGGCTGCCCGGCAGGTAGGGAGCATGCCGTCACTGGAGGTATTCAAGCCGAAGTCAGAGCTGAGGTCATCTGATACCAACGAGGGGGTTGAAAGAAGAAGGAAGAAAATCACGACGTGGCCTACCGCCCTCCCAGCCCCCGCCCGGGCCCCGCACAGCACCTGGCCTTTCTGTTTCCCTCTAGACACAGGGACGAACCCGGGGAGGGCTGTGATGGGCCTGGAGAGAGAACAGAGAAATCAAGTCAGGACACAGAGGTGACAGCCCCTCCAGTGACCATCCCAGCTTGCCGTTGGCATCACACACACACACGTGCACAGGCGTGCACACACACACACGTGCACACGCGTGTGGGCAGGCGGCTGCTTTCCCGGGAAGAAATTAATGACCCCTGGGCCGTTCATCGTTCTTTGACTCTAAAGCCCGAAAGCACTCATGATCACTCAGGTCTCATCCAAAACCAGAATCTGATGGAAGGCGATGTTTGTTTGAAATAACGAAATGTCTCTGGGAGGCCGGGCCCCGCACGGGCCCGAGGGGAGAGGGGAATGCACCCCACTGCATAGTTCTTCCCGGGAAGGGCCGTCCGGTAATGAGAGCCTTCGCGTCTGCGTGGCCGGCGGCGTGGAGGGAGCTGCTGCGTTTCCCGAGGAAGCCCGGGGAAGGGCCCATGGATAGAGCCCGTCAGGCCCGCCGCATTCTTGAAGCCCCTTCTGCGCGCATTTATCCCGGGCCTGGGAGTGATTATGTCAGGGTCTTTTTCCCGAGGACTCTGGGAAAATAAAACAACTCTCCGCTCCACTTCTCTTCCACAAAACACGTTGGTTTCTTCACGTGCACGTTTGCCATTTATGTCGGGTCCCCAGGCAGCCCGGGGGGCCGTTCAGGATGAGGTTTATCATCGGGAACATGGATCGCGGCAGCCGCGGCCGCCGGAGCCCGGGGCAAATCAGCAGACACCCGCGACCAAGAGCTGATTCGGGGGATGATGAGATGTTCCTAGCCAACAAAAGGGTGAAGAGGATCCCTCCAAAGTCCTCAGTGCCCTTAAAAAAATTTTTTTTTATTTAGATAATCGTAGATTCACAGGCGGCGATAAGCAATAACGCAGGGGGCCGGGAATGCGTGACTCGGTTTCCCCAGTGACAACACTTGACAAAGCTATGACATGGCGACCAGGACATGGACATTAATCCAACCCACCGAGCTCGTTCAGATTCCCGTTTCACTTGTACTCCTGCTGCGTGAGCGCGTGAGCCCTGCACAACGTCCGAGGTCTGCGGACGCAACCCCACGGCTGAGCCTGGGCTCCCGATGATGCCTCTTGAGAAATACGCTCCCCTCCTTCCGTCCCCCAGCATGCCTCACCCCCGGCCACCACGGCTCTGCTCTCCACCTCTGCAATCTTGTCATCGTGTCAACGTTAGGGAAGGAGACAGCGCCGCGTGCAACTCTGGGATCTGGGGGTCTTCGGCGAGCGCCCGTGTCTAAAGACGTGACGGTCCCTTCCTCCCTCCACCCCAGGAGCAAATTGCAGGAGATCTGGAGGGCAGCCCCGGTCACGGGAGTCTGTGGGACCAAAGCTCAGCTGAAGACTCGCTCCGTCTCGAGCCAAGCCGCTGTCTCTTTCAGCCAGTTGGGTTTTCCATCGCTCGCATCGGAAACCCCGCGTGAGTACAGATGGGTTCCGTGCACCCCGACGGTTCAGTCATCCACAGTCTCCGGTCTGCTGGTGCGAGAACCTGCCTTTGAAACCGTCCCCGGGCGTGCTTGTGAGTCGGGGCACTGCGGTCCTTTCCCCCTCGCGGTCTACCTCTTTTTAACGCCCGAGGCTTTGCTGACGTCGAATTGATACAGGCGAAAATTCACCTGCTTACGGCACCCGCTTTGATGGGTTTGGACCTACGAATACGCCCATGACACCATCACCCCAATCAAGGTACTAAACATGCCCAGAGCCTCCAGCAAGGTCCTGTGCTCTTTCGTGAGGCTTTGTTGTTTCATGTGTGTGTGGTTTTGGTTTGGGGTTTTTTGGGGGGGCGGTCAGCGCACAAGATCGATCTTCTGGAGGTGGTCGAAGTGCACAATTCCGCACCGTCAGCTTGCAGGCTGTGCCGAAGCGGTACGCCCTGCCTGTTCCCCTGGGCGCCAGCTGTCCTCGCGTGCGGATGAGGAGGCAGGGCCCCCAGTCTTCCCCAGCAAAGAGCCGTGCTGGGAGGGTCTCGGGACGGGGAGCAGACCAGGGTCTGGGTGTGCAGTCCGACGCTCCAGGAGAGACCCCAGCCCGTGACCACCGCGCTCTGCGACCTGCACCCCACGCCCCTCGGACGCACGGACGCCTCTCCCATGCAACTGTGTAGGACGAGCACGGGGACAAGTTCACTCTGGGCCGGCATCCTTCAGCGGGGCTCCGGAGAGGGGCTTCCGCCATCCCCGGGCCACAACGCACACTTGTGACTTTGTCCAGCTCTCCGACCCGACGGCGGCCCCTGGAAGTCGGGACATCTATCTACCCACCCGCGCACACACGGCAGAGCCACCCAGGGCCCCACGCCTGTTTGTGGCGTTAGCCAGCCTCGACTTACCAGTCCGTGCAATGGGCACATGCCGACCAATGCCGGTGCCCGGCTTCTAGTGCCGATTCCACAAGTCCGAGGGAGCCCCAGACCCCTCTGTGTGTGTCCTGCCTCCCGTCCGCTCAGCCCGGAGAGCGGCGTTGGTGTGGGAGGACCGAGGGCTCTGGATCTCTGGGAGCTGGGACGGCGGCGGCAGCCGGGGCGGCCGGGGGCGGCCCAGCTCGGTCCTGCTCTGCTCGCCGGCAGCCCTGTTCAGGCAGAGACTGCCCGCGTTAGCACCGGCTTCCGCCCCCCGAGTAAACTGGCAGACTGCGTCTAGCCCGGGGAGCAGAGGGGCCGGGAGAGAAGCCGCGAGGCCTCAGGGAGGCCGGGCTGCTGCAGGGAGAAAAGGGAAGGCCCCCAACTCAGTCTTGGCAGATCCAGGAGGGCTTCTGGGAGGAAGTGACATCTAAGAGGAGACCGGAAGGATGAGGAGGAGCCAGGCCGACAATGAAGGAGAGGCGGGGGAGGCAGTCCATCAGAAGGCCCAAAGACAAGAGGCAGCTGGTGGGAACTGGAAACACCAAGTGATTTTAACTGTGTGGTTCTTGCCACACAGACGGCAGCAATCGGGGAGAAGCGAGCCGGAGGGGGCCCGAGGGCAAGGGGGCCACGGTGCGGGCCGGGCTTCGGGCATCAGCCGAGGTCGTGGGAAGCTGCAGGTCTGTCTAAGCGGGGAAGGGGACCCAGACTGCCCTGTTTCCTTGCTCCCACACCTGGGAATGCACCCCAGCGCCTCCGACCCAGGCGGGCCGGGGAAGGGCCCCCAGCGAGCGGTTCGGCAAATCCAACTGGGTATCCGCCCGGAGACCGCGAGACCCCCAGGCAGGATCGCCCTTCCCCCCCAGCCCGATGCCACATCTGCTAGCCCAGGTTGTCACAGGTGCCTCTGACCCCGGGCTCGAGATCGGAGGTTCCCACCACCCCCGGCTGGGGTTTGGTTGGTGTGGGACCGGGGCTCACGGGACTCAGGGAAACCCTTGCTCACATTGCCGGTTTATTAAAGGACGCAATGAAGGCCACGGGGGAGCAGCCGGAGGACGAGGTACATGGGGTGAGGTGTGGGAGGGTCCCGAGCAGAGCACGGGAGCTCCTGTCCCCGTGGAGCTGGGGCGCGTCACCTGCCCCTCCCCCGGGGATGTGTTCACCAGCCCGGAAACCCCCAGTCCCCAGCTATCGTGGTTTTGTGAAGGCAGCCCCGTGCGGGCCGGATCGATGGTTAACTGTTTCCGTCTCCTCTCCCCTCTCCGCGGAACGTGGGGGTCAGGACTGAAAACTCCCAGCCCCCAGTCCTGGCCCGGTCCTTCTGCGGATCAGACCCCAGCCGGGAGCCGACCCGGAGTCACCTCGATAGGACGAACGAGGCTCCCGGGGTTCTGGCCGCTCGGGAGTTTACCAGGGTCTCAGGAGCCCCGAGTCAGGAACCGGGACAAAGACTGGATATATATTTATTATTATAAACCCCAAGATCGCCGTCATGGGTGGCGAGGAACCAGGAGAGAAGTCTGTGAGGCTGGGCAGAAGGACAGGACCGGGCTGGAGGGAAGGGCGCAGGGCCGAGAAACGTCCAGGGGCACTTCTGCCAGGATCCTGGGTCCCCCCGACATGACAGTGAGGGAGTTGGGGCTCTCGGCCCAAACCGCTGGGCGCTGCTCTCCTGAGAAGCTGGTGAGGACCCTGTGCTCGAGGTGTGAGTCCCACACAGTCTCAGAGCGGGTGAGCTAAGGGCCGGGGAGGAAAGCAGGATCCTCACTACAGGGAGCTTAATGCGAGCACTCGGTCTCACCGGTGTGAGAAAAGCCGGAAACGCCAGCAGGAGAAGGTCAGGCGGCCCACGGACTGGAAACCGGGGGGTGGGGGGGCAGCCGGCCACAGACGTGTTGTTTCCAGATCCCCGGAGCCAGGATCCAGGAGCCCCGAGACCACAGAGGAGACGCAGACATGGCCAAGACGCTCCAGAGATGGGAGGTAGGGCCAAGGTGCGGGACACCTGCCTCTCCCCCTCCTCCCCCCTCCCCCACCTCCCAGCAGCCACGGGCGAAAAGTGGCCCGTGGCCAGATCTGGATGGGACCCAGTAGGCAAGGGAGCCTGGGACGTACTGTTGGCGAGGGCTGGCCAACCCCCAGCCCACTCTGCCCTGTGATAGAGAAAAGAGCAGAGGAAGGACAGGGAATAAACGTGAAAGCAAACAGGTGTCCTTCACCACCTCCCTAACGAGATCCTTAACCAGCTCCCTAATCAGCTTCCTAACCAGATCTCTAACCAGATCCCTATAGACCCCTAACCAGATCCCTAACCAGACTCCTCACCAGACCCCTAACCAGATCCCTAAACTGATCCCTCACCAGACCCCTAACCAGATCCTTAACTTGATCCCTAACCTGATCCCCAACCAGATCCCTCACCAGATCCCTAACCTGATCCCGAACCAGATCCCTCACCTGAACCCTAGACTGATCCCTCACCAGACCCCTAACCAGATCCTTAACCAGCTCCCTAACCTGATCTCTAACCAGATCCCTCGCCAGATCCCTCACCCTATCCCTAACCTGACACCTAGCCTGACCCCTCGCCAGATCCCTAACTAGAAAGACTGACAATAGGTCCTGCCATTCGTATTAAAAGCTGTGATTCGGATTAGGGCGAGACAGGATGTGAGAATGTGCTTGTATTCGGTGGATCCACATGAAACGGCCAAGTGTTTTCAGGTCAAAAACTGTGCAATATGGGTCACGCTGTGAACCCGGAGTCTCCGGAAGTACACAGAGCCTGTGGGTAGTGACCGGCCCAGGACGGCGGTGGGATTGAGGAGGAAGAGGCGCTCCGCGCTCTGAGCCTCTTCTATTCGGAGAACTCCGCATCTGCGCGCACCCCTTTGAAAAGCGAGAATACAAATATTCGTAAGCGATGCCTACAGTGTGGAGCGTTCGCACACGGATTTCGCTTCTGAGGTTAGCGTCCGGCCACAGCCACGGTGGCGGGGGAGGGCAGGGCCGGACCCCAGAGGGAGGCGGGGAGGCGGCGTGAATGGCGGACAGGCACGGGCATTCTGGGGGGGCGGCGTCTGCGACCCCCCGAGCTCAGCTTCCACTCCGTGGTGGGGTCTGCTCTCTCTCCACCAATCCGTTGTGGAGTCCAGCGTTGGGGGCCCCTCCAGCAGCCCGACTGTGGGGTTCCAGGGCGAGGGCGCTGCCCGGAGAGCAGGGAGGCCAGCCGGACGTGGGAAGTACGGGACAGACAACACATCTCGGTGTTTCACGGAACTATTTCCCTTCCACAGCGTCGGTCTTTGCAGACTCAGCCCCAAGCCGGAGACATCTCGCTGAAAGAGAGGGATGAGCTCAGGATCCAGGAGAGCTGAAGCGTCCGAACGTCCTCGCTGCCCCTCAGGGAGCGGCTGTGTGGTCTTGGGCACGTGATACAGCCTCTCTGAGCGTCTGGGGTTCTCTGGATGCAAAATGGGGGTATCGTTGCTATTTACGGCGAAGATGGACAGGAGGGGACTCAAGGAATCCCTTAGGCGTGGTGAAGCGCGAGAAGCGCACAGGAGGGTCAGAACGCCGCTTATTCCAACAACAGCGCGGTGTGGGGAGATTCCAGCCCGCTCTGCCGCCTTTGGATGCTTGTGACCCCCTTTAACCTGAATTCCTTCCTTAGAGGCCCCAGCTCCATGCACGGCCACACTGGGGGTCCGGCGGGGGACCCGGGACCCCGCACTCTGTCCACAGCCCTGCTTTGGGCGCAAGGACGAGCCAAGTCCAGAAGTGGCCTCCTGCCCCACCCCCACTCCTTCCCACAATCTTTCTGGAAAACAAGCCCTTTCTCCTTCCTGCAGACAGACACGCAATATCGAAATCGCTCCCCTAATCTTTATGCGATTGCCTTCTCGCTGATAGAAATATCGCCTCTTGCTGAGTATTTATGGTCTGCTTCTCTCCAAAGTATTGACTTTATGTAACAGTTTGATATACATCAAATCCTCTGCGGATTTAATAAACTCCTCCGGTCAGCCTTCTGTTGTGAACGGGATGAGATTTATGGTCGTCTTGGTGTAAAACCCTTTTTCCTTGAAATTTTCTACTTCCAGATATCAAAAGATAAGAAAGGAAGCATTTGTCATCTTGGAAAGCGTGCCCCACGTCCGCCTGCTGGATGTGAGTCAGAAATGACGAGTGGTTTAAGGACCAAAATATGACAAATGCCTGGCCACCCAACAGCGGAGGCCGGGAGGACAGCGGGATTTAGACAAAAGGCCCTCCTCTTCCCTCAAAAGGGATTTGTCTTCACGATTTATCAGGCGGGCGTCCAGGGCAGAGAGCAGCCTGATTGGACTTGGATCGGTCACCGTGGCAGGACTCGGCGAGATGGGAGCAGGTGGAGGGCGCCGGGGACGCGCTTAGACGATGCTCTCGGCCGGTGCTGAGCACCTGCAGACTGAGGCCGCGGAGTGGACGGTGCTCGTGCAGGTGTGGGGGGGCGGGAGGGCCCCCGTGTGCGCCCTGACCTCCCCCCCGGGTGCTCGTGCAGGTGTGGGGGGGCAGGAGGGCCCCCGTGTGTGCCCTGACCTCCCCCGGGGTGCCCTCCTCCCTCCAGGGCCATCCCCGGGCTCCTACCCCAGGGATAGCATCTCCTGTGTGCACCTGCCTCTTCCTTACACCGTTAAGCCGGGAGCACAACAGCCCACCTCTTCAGAGCTTGAGGAGAAGGCAAGATCGAAGGACTCTTTGCCAAGGAAATAAACAAGTGAATGAATGAAGAATGAATGAATGCATGAATCTGGTCCAGATCGTCCGGAAGAGGTAAGAGAAAGCCGGCCAGGAAGCCACTGAGGTATATGGATATTTATCATTCTCCGCGATCAGAAGAGACCCTCTCCCGAAGGAAACACCCCCTCCACGAGCGTCGGCGAGGGTCGGGAGGGGAAGGCCCTGGGCTTTCTGGGTGCTTCCCGGAACAGCGGGTGGGAAGGGGGGACGTGGAGAAGAAACAGACAGGGGGATTGGCTAAGTCTCAAAGCCTCCTGTGAACATTAAATGCAGTGAGAAAAGTGGGTTTCCACATTTGATCGTGTTTCTCACTGTACCTGGGGGTCAGTCTTCTCTAAGAGCCTGTGGATTCTGTGCTTTCGGGCAGCAGGAGCTGGGGGGCTGTGGGGGGCCGCGTGGGTCTCCCTCCTCCTTGACTGGCTGTCCTCCCACGAGGACATTAGGGCAGGTCTCTCCTCGCACGCTCGAAGTACCCCCAGATTTAAGAGTTTTATAGTTAGCTTAATAATAATAAAAAAAAAACTGCATGCGCATCAGTTTGCAAAAACGGGGTCCGTAACACTGTGTGTTATGATTTTAATTATAGCTAAAAATAACCAGGCTCCGACCGGGACGGAGATGACTTAGGGGGCCCTGCCGAGCGGTGGGAGTTGCTTTCAAATAAAAAGATGATTTATTACTGTGGCCCCAGATCCGCCCACCCGCAGCGGGGGACCCTGCAGACTCTGGTTCTGTGGTTCATTAGGACCTCCATCGGGGCGGAGACGGGGGCTCGGCAGCCAAGGGCCGCTGGCGGGCGGGCGGCAGGGAAGACAGCCCTGAACTTGCAAGGCCGTCTTCCCGCTCTTGAGGACTGCGTTCTCTGCTCGGTCTCCCCTCGGTGTCTCGGAAGCAGCAGGAATGGGTTGCACCAGCAGCAGGGATCGGACCCGGCCCTGCCTCCGCCCAGCCCTGCGGGAGTCTTGGGTCCATGTCGGGCTGAAACTCCGGGCTTCAGCTTCGTGGATGCGTTCCTTCGTTCCCTGAGCACGGGTTTCCTCCTGAGTGCTGCACGCGAGCTCATGCTGGGTCCCGAGACCACGCTGATGGCACAGGCTAGCGTCTGCTCTCCGGGGCTGATGACGGTGGGGCCGGCGGCATGGGCGGGAGCGGCCCCTCGGTGGCCAGGAGAGCATGAGCATTGACACCCATCAGTAAAGAATATTCCACATCCTACAGTTGCTGGGGTAGCTCTGACTTGCATACTCAGCGTCAGGGGAGGGGACAGAGTGCGAGCTCAGACACTAGGGAGGGCTGCGGACCCAGATCCCCGAGAGCCTCGGATCTCGATCTCGGAATTGGGGGATTTTTGCTGAGCACAACGGGACACCTGCTGTCTATAGTGTAGTTTTGGAGTTTGGGGTGTTCTTGCTCGTTTCGGGTTTTTTGCTATTATTTTTGCGGGGACCGTATATCGAGTGCGAGTATAGCATAAACATTGCAAACGCTGGGTTAGTCCCCATTAGCACGCCTTTCCCGGAACATGTTCACTTTCTGGGTCTGCTAGCAATATATTTCCTAGGAAAGATTTAGCAATACATTTCCTAGGAAAGATTTAAAGCAAACAAACAAAAAAAGCCCCATAGACATTGCATTTCCTAAGTATCATTAATCTATAAAAGATATTTAATTAATCTATAAAAGGTATCATAACCTATAAAAGGTATTTAAATATATATATAAAAATACACGTGTGTTTTAATCTATTACATGTGCTACAAATATCTGCTTTCATTCTGGGTCGGTCTTTGGATTTTATTTGAGGCTTTTGCTCTGTTGGAGTTTAAACGTTCACATAGCTAAGTGTATAAATCTTTTCCTTCACCGCTATGAGGTTTTGTGTATTCCTTGGCAAGACATATCCAACCCAAGATTATAAAATTATTCTCCTAAACTTTTTTTTTTTAGTTCTATTGTGATTTGGGTCTCTCTCTCTCTCTTTTTTTTTTTTTATCCATCAGTGATTCATTTTTATGGAAGGTGTGAGATAAGATAATAAAATTTATTTTCTTCCAGCTCCATCCCAAATGGCCCAACGCTGATTTATTGAACAGATGACCCCTTTTTTTTTCTTGATTTAGAGCACCCCTTTTATTATATGGAACATTTCCTTACAAACGTGACTCTGTTCCTAAATTCTCTATTCTGTTCCATTGATTTGTTTGTCCATTTGTGTGCTAATGTGTCTTAATTATTTTCGGAGCGTCATAGCACAATTCTAAAGAGCCTGTGTTGTGACACTTCCCTGCATCAAAAAAATTGGTGGAAAATAATGAAGGGGGAAAGTAAGAGACGGATAAACAGCAAGTCCTCAAGAGTAGCCGCCTGGGGAAGGAGCGTCCGGCGGCTTCAACAGTGCCCATCGCGCTCTAACCCACAGACGGGGCCGGCAAGCAGGTCTGAGTGTCGTTATTATTTATATCATGCATTACAGCCAGGGTTATGTATGGTCTTTTTGTATATATCGATTATTTCGTTTTAACGGAGAAGAATAATGAGGGCGTGTGCCTCGTCCGAGATGGCGGACTAAGGCGATGCTAAAGCCCCTACTTTCTGCTCCAGACCCCGGGGTGGAGGGAAACGCACGCGCACACTCGGAAATAAAGAGATCTCTCTGGAGGTCTTAAGGCAAGTCTCCTCGAGGATGCACGGGAATGCAAGGAGCCTGGAGGCCGTGAGTGGACTCCCCGGAGGACGGTGGCCAGAGGATGGGAGCCCGCCTCTCACCCACCTGATCGCACCCGCCCCAGAGGCCGGCGCCCAGAGGAGGGCAGAGGCGGCCGAGGGGCCTCAGCGCAGGACGCGGCAGGGGAACTCCAAGCCGGGAGGCACAAGGCGGTTGACAAAAATCGCCATCACGCCGACGGTCATAACAAGCTCAGCAATAGACTTAAATGGGTCAAGAAGGGAACCAGAACCAGGACACACGAAGGCAAGCCCTGAGGCAAAAAGGAGGAGGCGACCAAGACGAGCCATCGGGCCCCGGAGACGAAAGAGAGCGGCCCTGAAACCGTAACGCTCAGCAGAGAAACTGACGGGGACGCCGGGCGCAACGGAAGGGAGGCACGGGGCAGGCGGGGGCCGGACAGAACCCAGCCGGGCGGAGCTGGGAGACTGGAAAACACGGAAGAAAAGCCGGCGGACGTGGAGAGCGACCCCAAAGCTCGGGCGCAGGTCCGGCGAGGCCCCAGGAGGCCAGCGGTCGGGTGGAACGGTCGGCACTCAGAGACCTAACAGCTGAGACTTTCCCAGAAATTCATGGAGACCCCAGTCCCCGATGGCAACGTCGCAGTAAGTGTCAAGCAGGACCGAGGAAAACTCAGTGCCTAGTTCGTGACGGTGAAACCGAGGACGCACGGGGTGAGGGAGAGACCCCAGCCCCAGGCCAGCCTCAGCGGGGTTTGGGGGGGCTGGTTCCTGACACATTGTAAGATGCTCAGAACTGTTTGCTTTACGAACTGCATTTGTTTCTGCTGTTTGTAAGACACTTCTCCCAGGCAGCACGGGACCGTGGGACCTGGTGCGTCCTGCGGCTGCCGATGAGGGCGGTCTGTGCCGAACCAGGAGAGGATGCACACACTGGGGGGCTTGCGCACGTCCGAAGCCTCTTCTCATCCTCACGACACCTCGAGGTGAGTCATGTCTGAGCGGGGACGCAGAGGAGCCAGCAGACCCAGAAACCTGACCCCAACGCCCCGTGGGAGGACAGACCCCGGGGCGGCGGGGAGGACGCCGAGATCTCAGCCCTGAGTCTGTCCCGGGACTTCTGCCCCCAGAAGCGTCTCCTCTGGCCTCGGAAAGCAGGAGGAAAAGAAGCCCTTGTGATTTCTTACGACGGCTTCAATAACCGACATGACATTGTGAAGGACACACCGGTGTCTGCAATCTCCCCTGACAAGTCGTTAAGTATTTATAGAAACATTTTCTCCTGGCCCCGCTTGAGGAGAGTGCTGTATGTAATTTCCTCCAGAGATCTGCACTGGGGCGCATCAGAACGATCATCTGTCATCGTAAATAGCAATAAATACTCACCCTGAAAGAGTCGCTTGTTTAGCAAAGTCGCTGGGATATTAACGGGTTTTCCTTTGTCATTCCTTTGTGAGGATAAGCGTGGGGGGGTGTCATGCGTTCAGGGGGTGCTGAGTTCCCGCATTCCCGAGATGGGGGGAGCTCCAGGCTGGGGCGGGGGACCCTGAGCTCACAGGATGGGCACGGGGAAACCACGGACCAGGGGAATGCGGGCTCTTCCCGGGGACGCGGTCCTGCGAGGACCACGGGATCCAAAGACGTAAGGATCTTCAGCATTTCCCTTTTAGGGTAAAGGCCGTCTCACTGAGCTGGAGAAGCACAAGACCTGGGCTCTCGTTGTTTCTTCCTCTCAATGACATCGGCCAAACCGTTCCCCTCCGTGGGACTCAGTGTTCCCCGTGTGGAAAATGGAAGAAGAGGTTGAAGCGGATCGTCTCTGAGGGCGACTTCTGCTGTGACATTCTCTAAGAAGGGCCCCGGGAAGAGATGATAGCGAATGGGACGTTGGTTCCGGCCCCGAGGTTCAGAGACATGCCGGACGGTCCCGGTCAGGCCGTGTGATCTGAATACACCTGCTCGGAACCCAGCAGAGGAGGGGCAGTGGACACGCACCCCCTCCCTCCTCGGCAAGCAGGCATCAGTGACCATTATGCTAAACGCATTTCAGAGCCAGGGCGAAGCTCCCACGTGCTTCTTCTGTGCGAGTCAGGCCGTGATGGATAATCGAGATCTTCAAAGAGCCTCCATGATGAAGACAAAACTGGAAGCTCTCTCTCCCTTTGCCCCTCCCCTCACCTCTCGCTTGTTCTCTCTCCCTGTCTCTCTAAAATAGATATATCTTTTTTTAGAATAAAGAGCAGCTTCTGGCTCTGGGGCCATGTGGCTTGGACACAGTGAGATTCCAGTGAGTGGCTGACCCAGCCGGTAAGTCTCTATGGGGTCGAACTGGTGGCCCCAAGGTTCATGGTCAAGTGGGCGGCCCCTCGAGGGAACGAGCCAGTCTCAGGTTAGGACGGGGGACAAGCTGATGCTATTGGAGATGTCCAGAAATTGAATGAACCGTGTCAAGGGGTGAGTTCCCCATCATCTGGGCTGTGCAAGGAGAGGTTCACTGACCACGTCTTGGGCGTGATGGAGCAGAAATTCCCAGCCTGACCGGGGGCAGGTGGGAAGGGGGGCGATGAGCTAACTTACTTTAAGGACTTTTCTTATTATAGAACTCTGACTTCATTTCCACATTTTCCCGTAATTTGGGGTCATCCTCACTCTTAGAGGATGTAAAACTAATTCTTCGTCCTCCAGGCCCTGACAGGTTGGGGGCAGCCCCAGCCACGACAGAAGCCAGCAGCAGCACCACAAGGCCTCCTGCCTTTGGACCCCCCCTCCTCTTCTCTCAGCCCCACCAGCTAATCAGTGTCCCTTATGGAAGCTGAACTCCACCTTGGAGAGCCCCAGGGAGCAGAAGACACACAGGGAGCTCACAGTGACTCGGGCGAAGGACACCTGCCCCAGCCCCCCACGGTGCCTGTACAGGGAGCGTGGTACAGGTTGGCGTTCCAGGGTATCTCACCTGAAACTGGATGAAGGTGACCCAAGGTTGCCGGCACCTGGCGAGATACAACATGTCGGAGCAGATCTGAGAAAGAACCAGCTCAAAATTCTAGGCTGGTAAGTACAATGATTGAAATTCAGAACTCAAGACACTGCCGAAGAGAGAATTAGTGAATTGAAATATATACCCAGGGAAAATACTTAGGATGAAGAACTGAGTGGGAGAAAGCTGGAAATCACAGAGCAGAGGATAATGTAGTGGATGCCGTGAACAGACTAATGTGGGTTTCGCTGGAGTCCCAGAAGGATAGAGAGAGAGCACGTTGGAAGCGGTATTTAAACAAACAAAATGGCCTTAAGACCTCCAAAGCTAATGCTAGGAATCGAATCCATGGGTATAAGCAACAGTGACCCTAGCAAAATAAATACATATAAATATACATTCAGACACATGGTATCGAAACCACGGAACACCAAAGACAAAGAGAAGATGCTAAACACAGCAGAAATGGGAGCTTACAAGGTTGCTTGTAAGAACCAATTTGCACTGAAGAAAATAGTAAACAGAATAGTAGGGAGGAAGAAAGAAGAGGTTTCTTTCAAAGGGTAAATATGTAGATAAACCAAAATGAAAATCAATTACATAGAACATTAATAATAGTGCCTGGAAGGGGCTGCTGAGATAGGTATAGAATCCGACACAGCAGCACATGAGCCAAGATCAGAGGAAGAAGACAAGGCTGCTCGGAGGCCCCGACCTTGTGCAGGAGGAAAATCAATGTAGAGACAGGGACGCACGCTGTCACCAAGGGAGGCCATTGAATAATAGCAGGAAGGTGTATGATTTCCAGCCAACAGAAACACAGAGGTGCACTAATGTGTGTGTGATTGTATCTAAGAAAATTCTGAAAAATAAAAACGAGGAGAGATTTGTGCAAACAGAGGTGTGTGGGGGGGAATGTTAATGGGATGTTTGTTTAAATGATGTGGTGTGGGCCTAAGAATAGTATATAATATATAATAGTATATAATAGAATAAAATAGGATTGATAGGATTCATTAATTAGGATTAACAGGATCTGTGTTCTCTCCCCCCCTCCAAATCATATTCCTATGTTGAAACCCTGATTTCCAAAGTGATGGTATTTGGAGGTGGGGCCTTTGGAGGTAATCAGGACATGAGGGGGAGGACCTCACTATGGGATTAGTGCCCAACCGAGAAGAGACACAGGAGAGCTTGCATCCTCTCTCTCTGCTGTGCCCACGTGAGCCCGGAGCAGGGAGACCGTCAATCTCAGCAGAACCCAGCCACACTTGCACCCGACCTCAGCCCTCTCGGCCTCCAGACCCGTGAGAAACAAATTTATATTTAAGACGCTCAGTCCGTGGTGCTCTGCTGTGGCAACATGAACTGCCTGAGACATACGGTAGGTCACAGGAAGGCACAGAACCGACGAATAATTGTGTGTCAATATGCCAAGGTCATCTATCATGACCACAGTCATACAGCAAGTAGGAAATGTTCAAAGTGTTCTACTTTAAATATTGTAATGCATGCATTTACAATGAGGGCTACAATATCATTTGTGATAAAGACAGCATGTAGATCCCTAGGACAGAAAGGACTAATCAGTAGTTTCAAGAAAACCGTGTATATGTGTGGAAAAAAATAAGTTAGGTGCATAACCTGTACCGTTCAAAAAATAAAGTCCAGTTAAATTACAAAACTAACTTCAAGAAAGAAAAGAGAAACAAAGAAAGAAGTAAGAAAAAGTTTGGAATAAAACCATAAAGTAATTTTCATAATCTTTGTGTTTGAAAGGTTTTCCTAAAACGAGACATATAACCTAGAAACCACATAATAAAAGATTAACATCTTTAATCTCAGCAAATTTTTAAACCCTTTATTGAAAAAGGATGCCTTACATACGAAGTTAAATTCTAAGTAGCCAGTTAGCAGCTGTTCTGTGTAGCACATTGAACACACCGAGAATTAATGGCCGGAATACATCAGGATCTTATCCAGATCAATTAAAAAAAGACACACAACACAATAAAAATTGGACAAATTATATAAATAGGCAATTTGCAAAGGAAAAATGCAAATGTCAATAACCACATGAGAAGATACAGAGCTTCCCCTAGCAAACAGGGAAATGCAAAATTGAAACAATAACGAGATACGATTTTGCCCTCATTATACTGCCAAAAATCAAAAAGATTGATGGTCACAAATACCAGCAAGACTAGAAGGAACCATTGCTTTCAGATACTTGCCGGAAACAGTATGAATCTGTGAGATTGTTCGGAAGCCATCAGGGATCATCGGCCAAGTTCAGACGGGCGTTCCCTTCACCCCGGCCATTTCACTTCTGAAAACCTGCCAGGAGAAACGCGGGCACGTGCGCACAAAGACACACCTGCGACAGCCGCGGGAGCCCGCGTGTAACAGAACTGTAGCAGGTGGGGAACCCATAAACACACGTGCACGGAGCAGCGGCTAGATAAATTTCAGAACCAGGGCGTTCTCCGCAGATGTTGGAATAACGCGGAGACGTCCGCGAACCGACACGGAGAGATGCCCAGACATCGTCGAGCACCATCACGTAGAAAACGCGTCTTGTGCGAGACCACCTGTGTTCGCATGCGCGCTTGAAGAGTGGACCTCAAGGTGGTGGCACGGTTCCTGCGGGGAAGGGAATTTTTTTCTTTTAGATATTTGGGTTCGGGTTCTAGAATTTGGTTCTTTCGTATCGCTTCTTATCTCTTTCATATAGTTTCTTGTAGCTTTTTTTCATTCCTCTATAAGTACGTTCCCATGATTGTAATAGTTGCGTTAGTGCCTAAGTTAGAGAATTCCAGTATTTAGGTCGTCTCACAGTTGGCCTTCATTGATTGTTCCTTTACCTTGAGCGTTGGTCCCTTTTTTCTGGCGCAGGATCATGTCACATAATTATGCATAGTATTTCAATTTTGTGGATTCTCTTCTGGAGACTCCGGATTCTTCAAATTACTCTGAAGAGTGTTAATGTCTTTGTTTAAACCACATCTAAGTTGGTTAGACGCAAGCCACAAGCGCTGTCCCATCTGCAGAGGACAGCAGATCAGATTTCATTTTGGTTCTTGGGGCCTCAGCTGCGCCCTGCTCTGAGTCTAAAGAGACCCGGGCAGAGGGAAGCCACAGAGTTGGGGCTCCCCTCCCCGATCGTCTCCCTCACTTCCAGCAGCCATCCTCGGGCTCTGTCCTCTCGTCGTTCAGGCTGGAAGGACAGTGGGTTTTCTCTCAGAGTTTTTGCTGCTTCTGCTGGGTCGTACCTTCAGTTTCCCTCAGATTAAGTCATAAAAACAGGAATATACCCTCACATCCACCCTCCCTTCCAGGTCTCAAATCTGCCTGCTTCTGTTCACTCCTCAGAGCCCTTGGGATTTCTCTATTTTATCCAGAATTTATGGTCATCATCTGAAGGGAGTTAGTCTGTAAGGCACTTTCTTCGCTGTACTGGAAGAGGAACCCGAACATAATCAACACATTGGCTTTAGAATTGTATCCAACATGTCAACTTGTTTATATACATTCTTATTTATAGTGTAGATTCAAATGCCATAAAAACAAGATTTTGGTAGAGGGGGCCAAAAAAATAAATGCAAGGGTACAAGAAATGTATATTGAGAACTTTCTAGCTGAGGAAAGCTATAGCAATGGAAAGAAATTCTGAGATCTTCTTGCAGCCAAGGAAATAAGGAAAATTATATGCATTTTGTATGCTTCCAAGGCTGGTAATAGGAAACCTACAAATTCACTGAGGTACTTGCTTTCCCAGTCCTGAAATCAATGGAGGGACATGGCATCTCTCCTGTACAGAAATATACTCCTTGTGTTTAAATATTAAATAATTCAAGTAAAGCATTTCCCATAGTGCACATAGAGAGTGATAGTGATGATGATTGTGATAATGGTGATGGTGATGGTGGTGGTGGTGGTGATGATGGTGATGATGGTGGTGGTGGTGGTGATGGTGGTGATGGTGGCTATGATGATAGATGGTCATAATGATGGTGATAGATGGTCATAATGATGGTGTTGGTGGTGGCGATGGTGGTGGTGGTGGTGATGGTGGTGGTGGTGGTGGTGGTGATGATGGTGGTGGTGGTGGTGGTGATGGTGATGGTGGTGGTGGTGGTGGTGATGGTGGTGGTGGTGGTGGTGGTGATGATGGTGGTGGTGGTGGTGGTGATGGTGATGGTGGTGGTGGTGGTGATGGTGGTGGTGATGGTGGTGGTGATGATGGTGATGGTGATGGTGATGGTGGTGGTGATGGTGATGGTGGTGGTGGTGATGATGGTGGTGGTGGTGATGGTGATGGTGGTGATGGTGGTGTTGGTGGTGATGGTGATGATGGTGTTGGTGGTGATGGTGGTGGTGGTGGTGATGGTGATGATGGTGTTGGTGATGGTGGTGGTGGTGATGGTGATGGTGGTGGTGGTGATGATGGTGATGGTGATGGTGGTGGTGGTGGTGGTGATGGTGGTGGTGGTGGTGATGGTGGTGATGGTGGTGGTGGTGGTGATGGTGGTGATGGTGGTGGTGGTGGTGATGGTGGTGGTGGTGGTGATGATGGTGATGGTGGTGGTAGTGGTGGTGGTGGTGATGGTGGTGATGATAATGGTGGTGACAATGCTGGTGGAGTTGACAATAACATAAATTCTACATTGATGTTGTCTTTGGAAAGGAGAACTGCTTTCACCTATAGACAGATTTTGACCCAGCCCAGCAGTAAGTCAGAATGTCAAATGTCACTCACTGAAGCTGGTTCTGGTGTGAAGCGGTCCCCCAAGAACCAGCAAACCAGCTGTTTCGTGGCCCAGATCTGAGCATCGACCCCCCAGCCCCGCGGGTATTTCCAGAGAGCAAGCCCTGCAGAAAGGCCTGGGGAGCCGGCAGCGGGACGGGCCTGTGGGACCCTCCACTCACTCCCCACATAAGTGCGGGTGCTTTGCTCTGAGGAATTAATCAGAGAAGCGATGATCTGGAGAGGGCACTTGGGGAAGGAGGGACGCCCGATGCAATTTAACCAGCCTCGCACGTGGTGTCCGGGCAGGGTCTGGGAGCCACCCGCGTGCACCTCCTAAGTTCCTCCCCTCGGCCCCATGGCAGGCCTTCCCCGGGGGGACAGCAGGCCCCACAAGACGGTCACCACGGCAACAAACAGCAGCAACGCACGTTCTCAGAGCTCTTGCTTCGTGCCTGACACACAGATGCACCTGAGCTAGGGGTCTACGCTCATCAAAGCCCGCACAACAGCCTTGGAGATAGGGACTGTCCCTGCTCCCATTTCTCCCGGAAAGGCCCAGAGAGGCCCACGCACACCATAATATGAAGCGTGTCCTGGAGACCTCCAGCTGCTGCTCGCCCCTCTCGCTCAACCAAACTCTGCATTTATCTCGCCTTCTGCAAAGGAGCACCCACGGCTTTCCTTCCCCCGAACTTCTCAAAGGTGAGGGAACACCTCAGGCCTGCACTCCGTTTCTGGATGTGGGGGGAGATGCCCGACCCCCTTCTCCTGCACCCGCCATGGCTCCCAGGCTCCCCGGCTCGGGAACCCTGCCCCCTGCAACGCTCCCTCCCCACGGCAGCGCCAGGGACGAGCCTGGACCAGACCCTGGCCCCCGTTGCTCTCCTCCTGGGCAGGTCTGTGAGGGACTTCCCATCTGACTTACCATTTTACACCCTCGCACTCCTGTCCCCGAAACGGCCTCCGGAAGAAATGCTGCTCTTGTCTTCTCTGAATAATTGAAAGCATTTGGACGTAACTGAGACCTATGGGGGTTTCTCCGGAAATCTAGGCCGCCCAAATGGATCGCCGAGGCCACCCCCACAAGGTTCGCGCTTGGCTACTCGGAGCCTCGGTTTCTGCGCTGTGGCAGGTGATTGTATTTGAGGCATTTGTTAAACACACGTTTTAAAGTCAAGGTAATAGAGACACACACTTTCAAGATCCAGGGGACTAAGGGTGTCTGCCGAGAAGCACCCCCCACCTCCTCCCCACCGCCCGGGACACATTGTAGAGACTCGGGAAACATGCGTTGGTTGAGATTTTAATGTTTCTCTCTTCTCAGAGCCCGATGGGGTAGAGACGAGAGCTCTTCCTCACTCAATTCATCCAACGTCTACTCGGGACGTGGGCTGCGCACTGGGGCCGCGGGCACGGACGGAACACTGTTCGATGTAATGCGTCCCCACCCTGAAGCAGTCTCTGCCTGGAGGGTAGGGGAGCTGGACACCGAACCAGGCACTTGTCACGCCAGAAAGAAGGAAATCGTCGACAAAATAAAAATACAAGTGAGCATTTCAGAAATCCAGGGAAAGGTCCATCCAGGGGCCCAGGGCGGGAGTCGGGAGGGGGGGGGGTAGGGGATGGTCACACACGCCTCCACCAAAACGGGGAGGGCGAGAGGGGCAGGAATGAGCAAGCTCTTGCAGGCGGGGAGTTGCTGGGTGTTGAGGAGGAGAACGCAGGCGTCCAGACCCGGAAGAGCCAGAAACTCCGTGGCCTTTATCCTGCGAGCCCCTGGGGACCCCATTTCAAGGGGCCCCTGTTTGCTCATCTAGAGCATGTCAGAATTTTGAGAGGTAATGCAGAGCCTGGAAAATAGTGAACTCGGTACCTCTTAGCTAATAATAGCACCCCATCCCCTCCTGCCTCGGGAGGTCCATCACCCCAAACACTCCTAGCCACTGTCTCTCGTCCCTTCCATCTGCAGACTGAACGTCCGGGGCTGGCACGTCCTATGGTGGGACCTATTCTGATCAGTGACGGGATGCCTCACCCACGGCTTCAAGATTCCTCCAGTGAGCTTGTCTAGTGTCTGCTGACATGCCCCCAGCGACGGGGGTCCCACCACCACTCCCAGCACTACCTTCCGTCCATGAGTAGCTCAGGTTGAGACGAATCCTTCAGGATGAGCTGAAATCCATCCTTCTTGGGAAGGGTTAATGAGACAGCCACTAGGCCCCCGTGTCGGCCTCCACCTTCCACGCTGCCTGGAAGTATTAATTCCATTATCAAATGGTCAGCCCCGGGGAATGAACTTTTAAAGGCTTAAAGCAAGGTAGGTTAATTAAAATCTTTGATCGAAACCCCATAAACAGCATAAAACTTCTCTCTCTTAATTCTCCTGGATGGTCTCACAAGCACCCGAGCCAAAGGGGAGGCGACGGACAGGCTGGGAGGTGGGGTGGGAGGTGAGGGGCCCGGAGGAGGATATGGAGAAAGCGTCCGCAGGCAGGATGGGAGCCGCCGCGCCAGCGCCCCCGTCAGCTCTCCACGCGGGGGGCCGGGGCGGCAAGAGACCCACCCTGGTGGCGCTTACGCACCAGCACCTCCAGCGTGGCCTGCAAGAGGCTGGGGCGCCATTAGAAAGACCCAGATGTGGCCCTGAGGAGGAGCCCGACTCTCGTGGGAACACTGGGAGCGGATGCGTACAATGCGATGGGACCGGCCAGCTCGGAGACCGTGGGCTGCTTCCGAGATGGCGACCTTGAGCCCAGACCAGAAGGCTGAGTAGGAGGCCGTCGGGAGAAGGCAAGGGCACGTTCTAGGCCGAGGGGCGCGGCCTGGAGGCGAGGAAGGACAGGGTTTGAAGGCTGGGAGGTAGAGTCCAGGGCTCTGGTGCCAGAGGAGACCAGAGGGCGAGCAGAGGCCCGACCCCAAGGACAGCTGCTGAGTGTGGTGGGTGAAGTCGAGCTACACAGCAGGGGAATGGGCTGCAGGGGGTGAGCTGCGAGGCAGGAAGCCCAGGTTGCTGACTATTCAAGTGAGAGAAGGTACCGCCCCATCTCAGGCAATGGCAGAGGAGGGAAGCAGATGGGTTCGCGGGATGCTGGGCTGAGACCGAAGAGGGCAGGTGGCCAGTCTGACTGGGTGTCTGCGTGGGTGATGGTGATACCCGCTGAAGGTGAGTGTAGGAGGGAGCGTGGACTGGGGGGATGGAGTCCAGTTTGGACCCTCTGAGTGTGATGGGCCGGTGACCTGGCCACAGGCCCCAGCTAAATCCTTAGGGACTCTCCGCGTGCCTCAGGACGAAGTCCAGCTGCTTGGGGACCTCCGGGTTTAGCTGCACCCGGCACGGGGCTCTCTCCGGCTGCGCCTTGTGCACTCTCCACCTGCTGGCCACCTGCCGGCCACCTGCCGGCCACCTGCCGGCCCCCTGCACTTCTGTCCAGTGCTCGTGAGCCCCAGGCTCCTTCCCACTTGGAGGTCCCTGTTCCCATGTCTGGAATGCTCCTCTCCACGCCCCTCCGTCACTCATTCCCAGTGTCGCCACTGAGGAGCCCTTGGGGTTCCCGCCAGCCAGGACTGGAGAGACTCAGGCCCCGCTCCTCCTCGCTCCTCCCCATGCCCAGATCCTGACGCGGCAGCTCCTGAGGGACCCAGAAATCTGCATTTTTGGCAAGCATGCCAGGCGGTCCGTGGGTCAGATGTAGACGCCTCACGCTGCTCGGTCCCGCCTGCCCAGCGGCCAGACTCAAGGGTCCGCAGAGCACGAGGGCATCCCGCGCGGCACGCCCGGCACACCCTCTGCTCCCGGCGGTCACTAACGTGTATGCTCTATTATATATCATGTATTATGCATTATTATATATTACATATAACCTAATATATATGTCATAAAATAAATTCATAACGATTTTTGAAGAGGAAGAGTCATGTTTCCGTAATCTTTTGTAAAATGTAAATGAGAGCATCCTTAGAAAACTGCTATTTTTCTTGATCTTTATTCTATATAATCCAAGTAAACACGATGTCCTTTTGAAAGAATCACAGCTTCAAGGGAGCATCTGGCCTCACGCCTTCAGCCAAGTGACTCCCCTTTAACCTCCCACCTACAGAAATTCAGGTGTGACAGTGTCGAAACGTGTCTGGGCCCTGAAAACAGCAGCGGCGCAGGACCCCGCACCCCACTGCCCTTTCTGTGTCGCCGACACAAACGGCTCCTGCAAAGCAGCCCCTTCCCCGTGAGACCGAGACAAGACTGGCAGGTGCCCCCCCTTGTCCGCCTGTGATTCCCATGTTTTGTCTCATGAACGACGAGCTAATTGGCTTGCCCTCCTGAAACAGCTGGACAGAGATCAAGGCCTCGGGCCGGGAGACTCGGCCCCCCAGTCCCAGCTGTGACACCCCCACCTGCCCTGGGCTCCTCCCCCTGCCCAGGTCCAAGGCGAGACCTCCCTGAGGGGACACGCACCGGCAGCCAGAAGGCCAACCCGATGGTGTAAATGAAATCGCTCTTTTTCCCTGCGTGGCTTTGTCTTTGACAAGCACCCGCGCTTGTCATTCGTAGTTTGGGCAGTCGACTGACGGCCGCGGTCGGAACGGGGTCTGGGGACGAGGTTACAACGTGGCGTCCCGTCGGACGACCGGGCATCTCCCCGAAGACGGGCCTTGGTGATGGGTTGTCCTTCCGTGTTGACTTCCCGACCTGGAGGCATTTACAGGCTTCGGTTCTGGTTTGCGGACACGCACTCCAAGGCATTAGAACCATCTCGCTCTCACGGTGTCCCATTTCATTAAGGTTTGATTCATCCCGTTCTGGGGAATGACACTCTTCCGCCCCCCTCCTGGGCTCGTCCTGCTCCCTCCACCTCAGAGAGGTAGGCTCGCCCCTTCTCTGCACCCTTGCTCACCTTTCCAGGAATGAGTCACATGCCTCCTCTTCCGAGAAGCCCTCCCAGCCGGTCTTTCATCTCCTTCCCCCGGGGTCAGCCCTCCGGCTGTGCTGCAGTCCAGCCTTTCCCAACATCATCTGAGCATCCAAGCAGGTCTTGGAACTAAGATTCAGGTTCCCCTCCTGCTCAGCTGCCGCTTACCTGTGGCCCTGGGCAAGCCGCCAGCTTTCCCCCAAAAGCTTCCGTCCCCGGAGGCCAATTTCTGATGGAAATGAGCTCCCTGCCTCGGCACGTCTGTGAGCTGAGGGGAACAGTTGGCTTCGTAACCTTGGGGGGAAAAAGGGAAAAAGGCAAATAAAGGAGTCTCGAGAGGTTTATCAGAGACTCCAGGAACCTGGGAAACATCCGTTGTGACATTTCGGTCCTTGATGGGGAAAGCCTTTCCCCGGGCGCCGACTCCCCCGAGTTAATGAGGGCCTGCTCCCCCTCCCGCCTGGGGGCAGGGGGAGGGGGGAGAGTCTGCCCCCCACCCCTGCGGGGACCCATCTGCAAAGCCTCTGTCTCAGGCCTGTCAAGCCAGCGAATGGGGCTGTGCATCCAGCCGAGAGCCGATCCCGTCTCTCAGACCCGGAGACGCAGGTTCGAGCCCAGGTGTTGACGAGCCCTCTTGTCCCCCAGGCGCCTGGAGCCTTTCCGCCTCCAAGGACAGGGAGGTTAAGCCATTGATTGGCCTGAGGGTGGGGAAGGCAGTCGCCGCCTGGAACAGCGGTTCTCTGACCTGGTTACACATTGGGGGGGGGGGGGGCTTTAAAAATATACAGATGCTGGGATGCCCCCTCAGGAGTTCTGAAATCTGGGGGGGCTGCTGAAGCATTCTGGTTTTTCAAAGCCCCTGAGTCACCCCAGTGAGCCTCCCAGGGCGGGAACCAGTGGCTGAGGAAAAAAAAAAAAAAACCTCGTTCAGATTTAGCTTTCAAAAAAGAGCTTTTAAAGATCCCAGGTGGTGACAGTCAGAGCATTTTGATTTGCAGCCGAAACAGTTTTCCTCTTTCAGTAACACCTAGAGAGATCAAACGCCGGAGGACCGGGGTCACAAAGCTGGAGGACGTGGGACAGGAGGTGAGGGCGGTGTTTCTACCCCAAAGGAAATTTAAGTCCCGCAGGAGAAGAGAGCAGTCGGAAAAGAGATCAAGCCCAGAGAAGTGGGTGAACCCCGAGTCCCCGGAGAAGGCTGGGGGGCGGAGGGTGGGGGTCTTGGGTCTGCTTCCCACCCGGAACCCTGGCGGCGACCTGGAGGAGTGGGGATGACGTGGATGGGATAGAAAGGCAGCAGGAAGAGCCTTGCTCCCTCCTCCTCTTGCCTCCATGCGGCCCGGGCACTGTCCCAAACCTGCACCCAAACCCCATGGGCGGCTTCAGCAGCACCTGCTCCGACGGGGTGGGGTCCGGACGCGGGGACGCCAGTGGCAGGTGCAAGGGTGCACCCGAAGACCGAGGTGCCTGCACGTAGTGGAGAGGCCAGCCGCCCTCCCCACAAAGGGGGACAGGACGGGAGGGGCAGAGGCGAGAAGGCTCACCCAGAAGTGACAGAGCAGTAAGTTACTTGGAATCAAAACTTCGTGCAAAAAGTTACTTTGGATCAAAAGTCGGTACAAGGGGCACCTGGGGACCTCAGCCGGTGAAGCTTCTGCCTTCAGCTCAGGTCATGATCTCGGGGTCCTGGGTTCGAGTCCCGCAACACGATCCCTGCTCAGCGGGGAGTCTGCTTCTCCCTCTTCCTCTGCCTGCCGCTCCCCCTGCTGGTGCTCTTTCTCTCTGTCAAATAAATAAATAAAATCTTAAAAAAATTGTAAAAAGTCAGTGCAATAAGTTATTTTGAATCAAAAGTTGGTTTGTTTCAGCGCGAGCCAGTGAAGCTTAGTTACAAAAAAAATGAACAAACTTCTGTTTCTGCGTTTCTGCCCGTTTCGGTAAATCTTGCACCCACTGTGAGGTCTGTTCAGCAAAGAAAAAATACGCACCACCAATGAATAGGAAAAGACAGCCGGCCTCAGCGGTGCTCCAACCCGCACAAATCAAAACACCCACGACCCAACATCCGGGCCCGTCGGACGGCAGCTGTTTGCAGACCTAATACTCACGTCAGCGAAGGTGAAGAAGCCGGCCTCTGCGGGTGAGAGGGACGCCGGCATAACGGGCATTGCAAGAATTATGATAAGTGTACTCTGGGTGCAGTGGTTAGGAATTCATCCTCAGGAAATACTCCAGGGCTCACAGGAAGTTTTGCAAATAGGATTGCTTAGTAGAGTTCTTACCGTGATTTTGAAAAACCCGTATAAATATCCAATAATATAGAACTGGACCCCCCCCCAAAAAAAATACATATATGTGCTACATTAAGAAATATTTCATGAAAGGATGGAACCATTAAGACAAGTTTAGAAATATTTTTTAAAGCTTTATTTATTTATTTTAGGGAGAGAGGAAGAGAGAGAGTGGGGGAGGGGCAGAGAGAGAGAGAGGGACTCTCAAGCAGGCTCTCCGGTGAGCGAGGCGCCGAATGAGAGGCTCGATCTCACGACCCTGAGATCCTGACCGGAGCCGAAATCGAGAGTCACTCAACCAAGCGAGCCAGCGAGGTGGCCCCACAGATACTTTTAGTGACTTGGAAAGGTGTTCAAAATATATATTGAGGAAACAGGTTCAAAATAACATGCTTATTGATTCCCCATCATCGTATACATACCTAACATTTATATATAATTCATATATATGAAATAATAGAAGGAATTACTGCAGTGTTGACGATAGTTTGGGGTAAAGGCACGATTACTCTGATGGCATTCTTTTTCTTAACCATTTTTCTGGTTTTTCTACTGTAAACATGCATTATTTGTAATTTCGTGGAGAGACCCCCATTAAAGATAATGGATCAAGGGCACTCAGGGGGAGTCGGCTCCTCCCTCTCCCCTTGTTTGTGCTCTCTCGCTCTCGCTCTCTCTCTCTCAAATGAATACATAAAATCTTAAAAAAAAAAAAATACGATGTCGGCGAGAGCAATTGGGAGGAAGTGAGACCCAGCAGGGAGGGAGAACTTTATAATAAGAAAAAAGCAGGGGCGCCTGGGTGGCTCAGTGGGTTAAAGCCTCCGCCTTCGCCTCAGGTCATGATCTCAGGGTCCTGGGATCGAGCCCCGCATTGGGCTCTCTGCTCGGCGGGGAGCCTGCTTCCCCCTCTCTCTCTGCCTCCCTCTCTGCCTACTTGTGATCTCTCTCTGCCGAATAAATAAATAAAATCTTTAAAAAAAGAAAAAAGAAAAAAGTAGTGATGGGTCATAACGGGGAGGAGAGGGTTGTCGTCAAACAGGGAGTGGACCCACGAAAATGGAAACTGAAATTACACACAAATGAACAATTCAAGGAGAGGAAGAAGAGAAAGGTGAGAGAATGCTGCTGGACCGCAGAACAGAAGACGAAGCGATGGGGGAAATACAAGGCACCAGAGGACTCGTCCAGAAGATCTGACGTGCAAACACAGGACGGAGGACTGAGAACAAAGAGAGAGAGAGAATCCCGGAAGAGAAAACCGAGTGAGCGCTCGGCACTGCAGTCCGGCTGGCAGGGACCACCGGGCACCCGCACAAAGGATCAGTGGCACTCACGCTAAGGCTCGCGGCCCCCAGGCAGCAGAACGCTGGGGACAAAGGTTTCCAGAAGGTTCTGGACTTCATCAAAGGATGGAGAAGCAGAACGACCTTAACTTAGGACCAGCACTGGAGCTGAAAAACAGCGGAATAATGCCCCAAATATTCTGAGGGAAGTAATTTCCAGCCTGGAAGTCCGCACCCAGCCGAGTCATCAGTAAAGGTCAAATAAAGATATTTTCAGACACGCAAGATGTCAAGCCATGTCTCTCCCCAGCACCGTGTCTCAGGAGGGCCCTGGGGGCACGTCCGGGGAACGCGGGAAGCCAGCAGAGCGAGAAGTACGTGGACAGAGCGGGAAGGGAGGACACGGGAATCTCCGGGACGGACGGACAGAAGGTCCCAGGGGACAGCCGAGCCCAGAACACACAGCTCAGACACCCGCTGCTGAAATGAACGAGTCAAGACAGGCATGAAGTGTGTGGCAGACAAGGACGGGCAAGAGAGGACGCAAGCTCGGGACACGTCGTGGTCCTGCCGAGAGGTTCCTGCGGGGGCCTCAGACCCTCGACGTGCGGGCCCCCAGGAGGAGGAGGACGGGGCTACCGTCAGATTCCCCACAGCAGGAAACCAGTAGACCGTGCCGCCTGCCGGAGCCCCGAGAAGCAGCTACGAGCTCCTTATTTTTTTTTAAGATTCTCTATTTATTTATTTGACAGAGAGACAGCAAGAGAGGAAACACAAGCAGGGGGAGTGGGAGAGGGAGAAGCAGGCTTCCCACTGAGCAGGGAGCCCGATGCGGGACTCGACCCCAGGACCCCAGGATCATGACCCGAGCCGAAGGCAGACGCTTAACGACTGAGCCCCCAGGTGCCCCCTACAAGCTCCTTATTTTAAGATGAGAGATAAATACCGAAATTATGGGCCGCGGCATTGAAAATTGTTGCAAAAACTCAGCAAATAACCTCAGACTACATCTTCACAGTCTTGGGGGGTCCTGACATGTTCTATGACACAGATCTACTCTCCCCCACGAAGGGCACCCAAAACGTCTTCCAATACATGATCTTAAACAGGAAACTCCGAGGCTTTGAGGGAGCATCACTCACTGCCGACCCACATCGTCAGTCTTCCCAGGAAGAAACCTGAAGGATCGGGCTGTGATCTCTGTTGACTCTTCTGTTCTCTTTCGGTTTTTTTTAAGATTTTATTTTTAAGTCATGTCTACATCCCAACATGGGGCTCGAACTCACAATCCTGAGATCAAGAGTCTCATGTGCCACCGACTGAGCCGGCCCAGGTGCCCCTGTTCTGGTCTTTTTAAAAACCAACAGTTTCAGGTTGAAGATGGGCGGCGTTGAATGTGTGTACATACGCCTCCTTTCTGCCCAATGTCATTAAAAAGACAGCAGAAAAATAAATATAAGAATGAGCTCATCGCTGAATTGGAAAACAAGGAAGAATACCATTGATAAAAAATAATCGTTGTGACCTTACATACCGAACTGCAGAAAGCCAAAATATACTTAAAAAAAAACCTCAAAAAAATAGAGAGACGAGACTAGTAGCATAGTGGGATACGTCAATATACATCTCTTATCGATTATCCCATCAAGTACGCCCCCCAAAACACAATTCTAGCTATAATTAACAAATATAATTCAGACACGTGTAGGATTTCATCACCTACTAACAAGCATTGTATATTTACACAGACTGACCAGACCACAAAGAAATAAATAAAATAAAACAAAAAGCATTTAACAGCAGAGAAATATAAAAAAACTAACCACAGAAGGTTTTTCAAAAAATGTTCAACAAAATTCAAAAAACACAGATCACTTAAAGATTAACGACAGGAAGGTCCCAGATAGAAAAATCCTGTGGGATGAGGACCTAAGCCCAACTCAGAGAAAAACCGATCGCCGAAATATTTTATTACGAAATAAGAAAGAAGAGAAACAAATCAGCTCTCAGCTCAGTAAGTTAGATGCTACCCTATGAGATTTTTTTTTTTTTTAAGGTAGGGTGAAAGATTTAATCTTTGCAGCTTAAAGCAAAAAAGAATGAGTTAGGAAAAAAATTCTTTGGAAGTGGATAAACTAAAAACAGTCCATTTAAAAATTCTGATTAATCGGACCCAAACCTCTGGCAAGCCTGCAAGGATAAGAAAAGGCAGACTGGTGTATACCTGATATTTGAAAACATGAATGGAGATATAAAGGAGATTTGAGACGGCTGCCGATGAGTTTGCAGTGACGATTCTACTAGAGAGTAAGAATTTCAGGGCCGCCTGGGTGGCTCAGTCAGTTAAGCGTCGGAGTCTTGGATTTCGGCTCAGGTGATGATCTCGGGGTCCGAGATGGAACCACGTGGGGCTCCACACTCAGTGGGGGGTCTGGTCTGCTGGAGATTCTCCCTCTTCCTGTGCCCCTCCCTCCCTGCTCACAGCGCTCGCTAAATAAACATTAAATAAAATTTAAAAAAAATTTTTCAAATATGGCTCAGGGCAAGGCAAGAATCTGACAATATCAGAGAAGCAAAGAAGCTGATTAGATTGTCCGAAAATTAAAAAATAAAGGCATCCAAGTCAAAGGCTTTATGGGGATTGTCTACTACACATTCAGGGGATGAATGCGTCACATGTCACTGAAAAAGTGGGCAGCCTCTGGCATCATTCACGGCAGGGAGGCGGATCCTGAAAATGACGGTCTGCACGCCCGCGGTGTGAGCCCGCGCGCACGCCAGGTTCCGTAAACAAACTCATTGATGAGCACAGATGCAGCAATTCTAACTAAAATATTAGCAAATTAAATTCAGCAGTGCATTACGCGAGGACGTTGAGCATGTATGAGTAGGATTTATTCTAGCAATACGAGGATGCTTCGACACTAGCAAAAATATTAACGTAGTGTGCTATAATAAGAAGTCATTAAAAAACCCCACCGAGGGATTTCTGCTTCCAGGAAGATGGACTGGATATACTTTTGCCCACGCCTCCCGCTAGGACGTTATGTGTAAGAAAAGCACGAGGACAGTCAGGAAGAAGAAGACAGAGCGTCTCGGAACCTTGAGACCCGACGAACAATACGGTAGTGAGGTCCCCGGGGTTTTCTTTGTGCCTCGCGCATTCCAGACGTGAGGTTGCAGAAGCCAGCCGGAAAAAGCCAACAGAAGCAGCCTGCTCTCTAGAGCCGAAGGACCAGAATAGGAGCAGCCTGGCGAGGCAGGAAACTTTTAAGTAAAAACTGCTTTCCTCCAGCAGAATGTAGCATAAAAACTCTGTCCCTCTCACCCCCGCTCTCCCCACAGCTCAGCAAAGGCCAAATGGAGTGTAGACTTGACCCCTCCAGACAATCCCTGGGCTCCCCCCCAACGGGCTGACGAGAGAGCCCGACATCCACCGCCACCCGGAAGCAACAAGGTCACGTGCCCCGGTGGTGTCCCTGGAAGGGGGGACTTCTGCTCCCCCCTCCAGCCAGGAACTGTGGAGGCCTCATAGGGAACCAGAGAGCCCACCCCCCCAGGGATGAAGAGGGCCCCCAACACCAGCGTCAGCGGAAGCCAGCCATGGAAGCAGGACTTCTGCCCCCACCTGGCAGTAGCGAGGCAGGGCCCCCTCCCCCTGCTGGAGTGGGGTCAGAGGAATCCACGTAAAATCGACCCAGAGTCTCATTACGAAACCCCAGTAATCCAGGCTTCGACCCAAAGTTATTCGTCATACTAGGCAGGACAACCCCAAACTGGGTGAAAACAGAATCAGTAGGTGGTGATTTGGGGGGAGTTGCGTCCCCCAAAATGATATGTTGAAGTCCCAACCCCGGGACTCCGGATGGGACCCGATTTGGAAATAGGATCGCTGCCGGTGTAATTAGTTAAGGCGAGGTCGTGCTGGAACAGAACGCACTCTGGATTCAATAGGACCGGGGTCCTTATGACGAGAGGAGAAGAGACACAAGTCGGAGAGAACGAGGACGCCACCCAAAGCTGGAGGCAGCGAGTGGAGGGGTCACCCACGGGCAAGCATGCCAGCTGTCACCGAAGTGAGGACGAATGTGGGGAAACTGGGGCGACGTCAGGCCCCCCAGAAGGAACCTCGGTTTTGGACTTGCAGCCCCCAGAACTGTGGGAGAACAAATCTCCTTTGGTTTTAGCTTTCCGGTTCATGGTGCTTTATCCCAGAAGCTGTGGGGAACAGATACAGACGTCATCACTGTTCAACAGAGATGCTGGAATCGTCTGATAAGGATTTTCTATCCGTCATCCTCAAAATAATACAACGAGCAACGACAGACACGGCAGAAACTAACAAACAAACAAAAAGCAGAAAAAGCCCGGCAAAGAAATAGAAGATACAAAGAGCCAAATGGAAATCTCAGAACCGAGAAAGAGAGTGACCAAAATAAGACTCCGTGGGGGGTCTGGAGGAGGAAGGGATGGAGGAGAGACCGTGGGCTTGGATACGGAACCGTAGAAAGTCCCCGATCTGAACAACAGAGAGAAAACAGACTTAAAAACAATTTCCGAGAAACTCGGGGGCCCGGAGAACTAACCACAACCCAAAGAACTAACACTCGTGTCATCAGAGACCCAGGAGAACAGGACGAGGAAGGTGGGACTGACACGTGGCTCCAAAAACGGCTGAAGACTTCCCCAGTGCGGCCAAAGACACACAGCCACGGATTCGAGAAGCTGGGTAAATTCCAAATCGGATAAGCCTAAAGAAACCCATGCAAAGACACATCGTAGTCCAACTTCTAAAAATCGAGAACAAATTAAAAAAAAAAACACCTTGGAAGTAGCAAGCTAGACGCCGGGGGACGTAGGGAAGTATTGTAACACCTGAAATTAATATAACACTGTACGTTAGCGACGCTGGGATTTAAATAGAAACTTAAAAAAAGAAAAAGTAGCAAGCCAGACCCAGCGCCTCACCGGAAGGGAAGAGGCAGCCATACATCAGGGACCCCGAGGCCAGAGGCTAGAAGCAAGGGCTCGAATACCCCCTCAGCCTCCACCTCCACCAAGAAAAGAAAAGCAGAACAAACCAAATCAGGTGGGAGGAAAGAAACAGATACGAGAACAGAGATCGATGAATTGAAAACAGAAACGCGGCAGAGAAAACCAATGAAACAAAGAGTCCGTTCTCTGGGGAAACTCAATAAAACTGCCAAGCCTGTAGCAACAGTGGCAGAAAAATGGAGAGGATACAAATTAACGATGCGGGTGTCAAATGAGGGAACGCAGCGACCGACTGTGTCCGCGTAAATGGGACGCCCGCACAGGGCAGCGGGGACAGCTCGGATAACGGGGAGAGACGGACCCCGGGGGCGGGCGGGCGAGGGGCTCCCCCAGCTCCCCGCAGAGGGGGCGGCCGAATGGGGGGGACGTAGGCGGGCGCGTGTGACCGTTCGAGCATACGGAGCATGTGTGTGTTGTGTGCGTGAGAGCGGATGTGTGCGTGCACACGCATGTGGGTGTGTGCACGCAGGCACCTGTTGGGGCTAGAAGAGGAGGGGCTGGAAGGCGGGGTCACCTGACAAGGACAGGCTGCTCCCTACAAATGTCCCTGTGGCCCCAGAGCAAAGTCCAGAGCCCCCGAGCCCACGGTGCCCACAGAAGCAGTGGACGAATGCGGGTCCCAGACTCCAAGGGAGCTGGTTCAGCCGGGCCACGCTCAGCCCAGCACCACCGCCCTGCAGCCCTCCTGGATTGCCCTGATCCCACACTCCAGCCGCTCCCTCTGAACACCCAGCCAGGGATCACAGACTTTCCTAGCACGTCCGCCGTGCTCTGTCAACCCTCCCAGAAGCTCCTCCCCAAAGGGGCTCCCGTCTAGCCGTGCGTCTCCCGCCACAGCTAGAACTGGGGCTCGAACCCCCACCCCCCAGGGGCTGAGGGTTCACCGACTGCTTGTTCGTCATCACTCAAGCAAGTCGCCTGAGGTGTAATGGTCTCAAAATAGGCGAGGGCAGGTTTTCCCCTTCATTCCCCTCTTTTGCCGAAAACACCCGGAAAATAAAATCGGGATGCCGGGTCTGCCCTGCCAACGTCCGAAGAGAAACCTACGCTGCCTTCTAACACACAGTCTTTTACACATGGAGACACTGCTCCTAACCCATCCCGATTCTCAGGACCAGGACCCAGCCTGGAGTTCTGCCCAAAGCAGAGATGGGGACCACAGAGAGCTGCGTGAGCGCCCACGTGCGTGTGACAAAGCAGGGGCCCCCAGAGCTTGGGGTGCTCTCGGACCTCTGGCTCCTCATCTGGCTGACAGATGAGGGCTCCCTGGAGGCCAGAGTCACCGACCAGATCGAGGCCGGGGTCAGGGCTCCGCCTGGCGCTTGGTGGGACCGCACGCCCCTCGCCGGCATCCCGGGACAACTTGGCGTCCTCGGCCCCAGGGTCCCCGCGGGACTCGAGCAGCAGCTCCGCGGACGGCACGGGGACAGCAGGGGGCAGGGAGACGTCGAGGGGACTGTCTCCAATCAGAAAGCTGCGTTTTCCAACACGGGAATTGGGAAACTAGGGCCCTCAGACCACACCTGTCGGCTAAGGATGGCTTTCACATTTTTTTTACATTTTATTTATTTATTTGAGAGAGAGAGAGAGCACAAGCAGGGGGAGCAGCAGAGGGAGGAGGAGAAGCAGGCTCCCCGCGGAGCAGGGAGCTCGATGTGGGGCTCGATCCCAGGATCATGACCTGAGCGGGAGTCAGATGTTTAACCAACTGAGCCACCCAGGTGTCCCAAGCCTCTGCGTTTTTAAAGAGTTGTTTTTAGAAGGAAGGGAAGGGGGGAGGAGAGAGGAAGGGGGATGGGAGGAGAAGGGAGGGGAAGGAAAGGGAAGGGTGGGGAAGGCAAGGCAAGGCAAAGGAGAAAAAAGGCTATGTGTCCTCTTATGTGAGCCCCAAAGACCAAAGCAGTTCCTCTGGCCCTTTCTGGGAAAGTTTCCCGACCCCCAGCCCAGAGCAGAGAGCCGGAGTTCCTATCCCAGCCCACAGACTGGTGTGAAAAAACACACAACGTAATTTCTTTGGGATTGAATCTCAAGCTCCCTTCGAAGGTGGCCAAGACCTGTCACAGGGGCACCTTCCTCTCGCCGGGGTCACGGCCACGTGACCGAGGCAGCTGGACGCGGCGGGCTGCCGCAGGGTCACCCGCCCGCCATGTGTCCCTCTGCCCGCGGGGGTCTCTCACGGCTGGGGTCCGGCCCCTCCCAGAGCTCGTCCGGCCACCCAGCCAGGGCTCGGCGCTCTGGACCACCGCTGGCGTAGGGGCTTGTCCACGTCCGAGCCTGCTTTCCCCGTGCTTCCCGGCGTCTTCCCTGCCCCGGATCCCGCGGAGCCCCCCGGGACTGTCCCAGGAGGCGGGGACGTGGGGGCACTCTAGCTGGGATGCACCCCCACCGTTTTGGGGGTTTTTGTGTGTGTTTTCCTTCCCCCGGCATTTGGAATTTTTTCTGTTCCCAAAACCAGATGGCAGCTATTCCTCCAGACTCACACATTTTTGTCTGAATGTCCAAAAGAGCTTTCTGTGCTAATAGCGTTATTTTTGGACCAAAAAAAGAAAAGAAAAATCCAGGCATAGAATCCACGACGGTTTCTCCCCCACCGCACACGCCTCTGCGCGTGGACCCGCGGGACAAGCGGGACGGTTCTACGAGGAGCGCAAGAAACGTCTGTGGGCCCTCGCGGCTGCCCTCCCGGCGCGCTGAGCTCCTCCCGTGTTCATTCGTTTATTTACTCACGTTTGCTTGCGGGGACACTCCGGCGCCAACGGTCACGTTATTTGCAGGAAGCTCACAAGCTGATCATGAATTTGCTCCTAACCTGCCATCGGCCACCGGGAAAGTACAGCAAGAAGGAAACAGCCAGCACCGCGGATCGGGGAGGCCCCTCACCCCCCTGCCCTGGGGGCCCGGTGTCCCACGTCCCCTAGCCCACACCTGCCGCACTCCACCACGGATCCAAGGGGGATCTTCCGGAGCACAGTGTCACTTGCAGATGTCACATGGCCAGGCGGGCAGGGGCTCCTGGGCACGGTCCGAGGCTCGGCAGCACCCCCAGAGACCCTTGCACTCCCCTGTCTCCAGACACGGGTTCCCAGGCCCACAGAATCACCCCCTAGCCGAGAACCTGTGTCCTAAACAGACGGGAAAGGCGGTGATTTCGTGTGGCCTCTGCGGACGACCAGCAGTCCAGGGAGCCGGGTGGCTGGACGCCGGGTCCAGCTCCGCACACACCCCTATGTGCGCGCCGCCTCTCTCCTGCCTCCCCTGTCCTCACCCCTGCTTCACTTCCCAGCGCCACACCAGCTCTCATCTTGGGCTCTGTCTCCTAGAGAAGCCAGGCCAATTGGATTCCATTCCCGGGACTCGACCTGAGAGACAGGGAGGAATGTGGCCACTTGGGGGGCGAGGCTGCTGCTGAGGGTGCCCGCAGAGCTGAGCTGGAGAGGCCCCGTGGGCGAAGTCCGGGGTGCAGGACTGCGAGGGAGTCCGCGGCGAGAAGGCATGGGATGGCAGCCCAGAGCAGCGTGCCCCCCTTCTGGTTTTGCCTGCTGCTCCCGTGAGTGGCCTGACCTGAGCTCCCAGTCTCTTGGGACCCCAGCTGCCGCAGGTGTCCGATGTTCCCCAGGCTGGTCCTCCAGGCCCCGGGGATACCCTCCGAAGGACCGGCGGGGGGTGGGGATGGAGGGGGATCTCCTGTCCTCCCACCGCTGCCGCTGCCGGGAAAGTGCCGTAACGGTGCCGGCAGCCACCTGTTTGCAAGCCTTCTGCCTGCCGCGGACTGAAATCAGCGCTCTACCCAATCCGCCTTCGCAGAAACCCTGGGAGGCAGGCGCTACCCTCTCCACCGGGTACAAAGTCACCCGGCTGGTTGGTGGGCATCGCGGGAATAAAGCCCCTACCCTCGGACTCCGAGGTCTGTGCTTAACTGCGACTGCACTCGGCAGAGAAACCCCAAAAAGGCAGAAGCGCCAGCCGAGAGCCCACTAACGCAGTAGCCAAGCCGCGCGGCACACGGGACAGGCCGGCGGGCCCGACGCTGGGCGCTTTGCACACTCACGGCGCATTCCACGATGGCCCTTGGAGATCATGAACTTCACGCCCATCCACGGGAGGGGAAGTGGAAGCACGGAGAACGGAAGGAACTTGCCCAGGGTCAGTGGTTAGAAAGTGCTGGCAGAGCTGGAGGGTCCTTACTTGCGACGCTGTCCTGCCCCCGACGCGAACGAGGGCTCGGTGGCCTTCTGGACGCCAGTATCTGCTCCTCCCCACCTGGGAGTCTGAGACACAGACAAGCCCTTTTCCCCCACCACACGTTTCCGAAATTACTAAGCGGCAAGAGGGTCCCTCAGCCCCCGCAGCAGCTGGGCTCTGTCCCACACAACGGTGATGCACGCTGTCCTCGGACACAGACCCCGGCCACCCCGCGGCCAGCCCCTCCCAGCCCCCCCCCCCCACCCCTGAAGGCCGGCTCTGCCTCTCCACCACTTCCCTCCACACCTCCGACAAGGGCGGCTATTTTGGGTGAGAAATGGGGCAGGCGGAAAAAATTTCACTCAAGCAATTAAGGAATCACTGCATTTTTCATGATTAACTTCATGTTCGCAGATTGAATGTAAAAGCGGTTAGCAGAGCATTTCCATTTCTGTACCTGACATGAGCAATGGGAATATTTGTTCTGCCCGGGAGGATTGCACCTTCCATTAATCTCCGTTTTATTGAAAGTTTAAATAAGAGACAGACACAATGTGATCAATTAGCGGTGTAATTCCAAGGAGATGTCATAGTAAAATTAAATCTCGAGCACATTCGCAGCAAAGATGCCTGTAAGTTCTCTCCAGCCCCCTTCCACCACCGCAGTGTGTACATTTTAATTGAAAGTTGATTCTGCTATGTGCCTCGTCTACTAAATTTTAATTTAACATTGTAACGAGAAGGGTGTTTCTGAGCGGCTCCTCACAGACAAGTGGAGGAGGTTTTCACAAATTAAGAGAACAAGGGAATTTGCGGCACTTTCCCGGCAGCTGTGGGAGGACAGGAGACCCCCCCCAAGCCCCCCGACCCACCCAATCCTTCGGAGGGTATCCCCAGCCTGGAGAACCAGCCTGGGGAACATCGGACACCTGCGGCAGCTGGGGTCCCAAGAGACTGGGAGCTCAGGTCAGGCCACTCGCGGGAGCAGCAGGCAAAACCAAAGGGGGGCACCTCTTCTCCCCAATCCCTCCTCCGGCATCCTCCTAGCGCCTCCTGCTGGCAAAACCCAAGGGGACCCCAACTGTCCAGGTGAGAAGAGGGTTTGCAGTTGAGCCTGGAGCTCAGAAGGGCAGGTCTGGAGGGGAGAGGCGGGAGCTGAGAAACGAGGGTGATACTTTTGGGAACGTCACACTGCCTCTCTGACCCTTGGCTTTTTCCGTTGTCACATGAGGACAGAAACACCCGATTCTCGGGGTCGCAGTGAGAGTCCAGCCAGACGGGGGCTGGGAGGGGGTGGAGGGTACCGTGCACGGGTGGGAAGGATTGACCTTTTCCACCGCCTCCGAGAAAAATCACAAGGGAGCTTGTCCAGGAGGATGGACCCTTTTGTCTTGAAAGGTGACCTCAGCCGAAAAATGATTCCACAGGGCAGAGGTCGCAGGAAAGCCTTGACTGGGCTGGGAGGGGGCCTGAGGCTCAGGCTACAGGAGGAGAAAAATGGGGGACAGAGCCTGCACTGTCCCCGACGGCAGGACGAAGGCAGGGTGAGCACCAGCCTGGCCTGTCTCATCGAAGGCAGCAGTGAGTCACCGCAAGGGTCCCCAGCTTCGAAGTTCAGCCCCCCCCCCCCCCGCCCCGACCTCATCTAACCTGCCCCCCAAGCCCCTGTCCCGGGCTCAGAAGATGCAGGGGCGCTAGTGGCCACTGCTGGTGAGAGATGGTATTGCACCCCAGCCGTTAGGGAAGTGAGCCCTCTTGCCACCTGTTAGTGGGGGACCAGGAGTCCCTGGAAGGGCGACCCGCTAACGTTCAGGATTTCCATCGTCCTGTGCAAAGGGGAGGAAGGAGTCGCAGCTTTGCCTCCTGCTCTTCTCACTTCCATTCCAGCCCCGCTGCCTTCTCGTACACCTTGGACACACCCTGCGGGCTCCCCCAGCAGGTGTCCCTCCTGGTGCCCCCTCTGTCCCTTCTCCCTCTGTCCCTGCTGCACCTGTCCCTCTCCCCTGCCTCTCTGTCCCTTCTCTCTCTGTCCCTGCTGCACCTGTCTCTGTCCCCTGCCTCTCTGTCCCTTCTCCCTCTGTCCCTGCTGCATCTGTCTCTGTCCCCTGCCTCTCTGTCCCTGCTCCCTCTGTCCCTGCTGCCCCTGTCCCTGTCCCCTGCCTCTCTGTCCCTGCTCCCTCTGTCCCTGCTGTCCCCATCCCTGCTGCCCTCTGTCCCCATCATCCCCGCCATCCCAGCAGCCCCCTCTGTCCCTGCTTGCTTCGTGGTCCCGGACCAAATGTCACATCCTCGGGGAGGCCACCCTTGCTGCCTATAATGGCAACAGTTCCTGTCATGTCTGCCTACTTTTCTTCATCGCACATGTTACCCGCCTTTCTATTCTCTCTCTCTTCGTGTTTTCCTTCTGTGTCTCCACAATGTAAATCCCAGCAGGGGAGGGGGAATGTTTTTGCCGTTCTCCATTCCATCAGCAGCACTTGTACGATATCATAGTCACTCAAAAATTACGTGTCGCATTATTAGAGAAAAAGAATGTGATGTGACTTGATGACAGTGCTTGGAAGGTTATCCCCGCGCCTCCGAGC